>VXAV01010730.1:611469-632174 GCA_013399715.1 Alectura lathami
TTTTTTTTTTTTCTCCCCCTCAAAGATGCCTCAATCTATTCAAAATATGTGATTGTTGGGCAGCCTAAATGGTAGGCACCTTATCAAAGTTAGATAATCAGGGAAAAGAGATGAAACATCTGTGAAACTTTCCATTCTTAGGTGAGATCACTCTACCTCATCTCTCCTGACTATACAGAGAGAGTTTAGAAAACAAATCTAGGCTGACTTCTAGACTATTGAAGGTAGGCGAGCTAAATTGAAAACCCTTAGGCATAGGTTATGGACTCACACTTGCTTAACATCAAGGAAGCTCAGCTGCACAGTGTTGAGCACCATTTTCTGTTCAGAGATCGGGAAAAGTATACGTAAGCAACAGGCTGCTTCCCTCAGATTTCAATATTTACAGTTTCAGCAGACTTTTGTGTATTTTAAAAATCTTACCTCAGATTGATTGTCTTAAAGAAATCTCCATCTCAGCATTCAAATTTCAAGCATGCTGTATTTCAACTGCACCATGCAGCCTTTTGGTTGTTAAGCCCCTCTGCCTGGCAGCTGACAACAAATGTGAATTGAATGAGGTGAATAATGTGAATAACATGGTATCAAGAGGTCTGTCTTTTGGCATTCTCTGTCCATCTGGGCCAGTTAGATAACTTCTTCTCAGGACTGTTTGAGTAAGTTGACAGACAATGCATCTTTATTTCCTGTATTTGTAGTACATGCTAGTCATATTTACATATTTTTGTTATGGAGATTACCGATGTTTTGCAGATTTCAATTGCCAACAAGGGAAACTGAGTGGATAACAGGCTTGTTTTTTCAAGGAGAGTGATCAGGGTTTGCACAGAGACTGTGGTATCTCCATCCCTGAACATGTTTGGAATTCAAATGACCCTGCGTAACCTGGTCTAGCTTCAAAGTTGTCCCTGCTATGAGTGCTGTTGGACCAGAGGACCTCCATGGATCCCTTCCAGCCTAAATTACTCTACAGTGTAGTGGAGATCATGCTGTACAGACACTCCAAAAGGCAGCAATATTGCAGTTTTCTCATCATCCTCAGTGAATTTTAATACTGTGTAGTGTAACCTGGCTGAACAAGGAGCTGCTGCTCACTGTGAGAAATCATGCATCTTTGTTTAAAACAAACAAGTAGTGTTTACATCCAGAACTCCCATTTTAAACAACTGGATGTGGGAATAACAGTTGTCAGCGAATGTGAAGACAGAAGCAAATGGAAAAATATCTCCTGTGAGAGGTTTCCCAAGCTCTGCAAGTTTTGGGCTTACATAAAGATGGCTGTACCAATGTTTCCTCACAAAAATGTGAATTTGGGTTCCCAGCCAAAAGCGAAGATTCTCTCTGAGTGGTGCACAACGCTTCTTAGTGCTGAGTGGTTTTCAGTGCTTGTGTATCAAAGTGTATCAGTGCCAGAGGGCTGCAGTGCCAGCACCCAGGGCTCTGGAGGGACAGCATCAATGCACTTCTTGCAGTTGTGAGGCTGCATCATTGGAGCATATAGCCAGTGCCAGTGGGAAACTCGTTTATTCAATTTTCACATAATATTGAGTACATAGGCTAAATTTAAATGGAACAGAAATTGAACTGTAACTTTGCAAGGAATGGCAAAAAATGCTATGTGACAAAGGCTTTCTTTCAGATGCTTCAGACAGCTTATGAGATGAACTAATTTTCTGCTGAGGTTGCAGCTTGTACCTCTGCAGTGCTTTTCTCTTACAGAGAAAACAGAGTAAGCCTGTTCTCATGGTGCTGCGATGATTTTGCTCTACCAGGAGCTAACTCTTGAAACACAGCATCTTGGGTGGGAGCGAACTTTGTCTTGTCTTCACAGTTCCAGCATGCCCATAGAAATGGCGGAAGTCTGCAGATACTGACTCCAGGGTCTGCTGCATGTGGACACACCACCGTAAGGTACCAGGTTCTCGTGTTCTCCTGTTAAAGCGCGTAAACACAACGAGCTGATGATGCTGGTTATCCAGTGCAGCCCCTCTAAAATGAGGATCCAACAGTCTCCAAAGAACTCAGTGCTAACCTTTTGTCTCTTTCAGTTCCATGTGTGTTAGGTTACAATAATGGCTTTTCGCCTGTATTTGGTGAGGATTTCAGGACAGGGTTTTCTCTCTACATACAGAAGTTCAAGGCCTTGTTAAAGAGAACTGTCCTCTCAGTCATGCATCCGTAAAAGCTTGATGCAAACGGAAGGCTTCCTTGATCCGCACAAAGTGATGGTGTTGGAAGCTCAGGGGTGCAGTCCCTCGTGGTGTTAAATTGAGGCCCATGAATCTCACTGTGGGTCTCCAAGATGAGTTTGTAAGTCGAGGGCCATTCTGCTCTCTGAATCACTGTTTGCCAGGAAAAGATTTTCATCCTGATCAGTTAGGTAACTCTTCAGCATAGTAGGTAAAGTCCAGGACATGTTGCAGTTTAATCTAAAGACCTCCTGCTTAAAATCTACATGATGAGCTTTTAGACAGGCTGGTTGCAAAGCCACTGTGCCTCTGGCTTTCTTCCTTTTTTGGTTGCCTGAAACAAGTATGTTCTTTACAAGATTATGTATTATAAATGTAAGTTAAAGGAACTTCATACTGCAGGGAAAAAAAGGAGGTCCAAGAAATCTTGTCTGCACGTCTCCCTCTCTGTCTCTCACAGCTTGCTTGGTTTATTACAAGTAATGTGTTTGGTCAGTGGGAGTAGAGCAGGTGAGTCACGGTGCATGAAACAGCGACAGTGGAACCGGCTTGTTGTGTCAGAGAAGTGTTGGAGGGGAAGGGAGTTCTAGCCTGGTGGGGTTGCGTTGTGTTTTTTGTTTGGTTTTGGTGGCTGTAATGTCTTTATTTATGCTTGTTCTTCATCACTGTAGACACAGGTGTCAAATTTGAGTGTTAATTTTTATATTTCTGGATTTATGTTGTACAGCTGGCATATAGAAAGGCCTGGTAATCTGACTGCAGAGCAATCAGTGAGGCTTACTGGCTTTTAGTTGTAAGTCTGTAGGTTTGGGATTCATGAAGCAGACAGGAACTGCTGTCACAAGTCCACTTGCATCCAGTGGCTTCAACTCTTCAGAGAAGGACCAGGGGAACTCTTGAGTCACTGCAGTATTGAATTTGAGCCCCAGGCAGTCATTTTACACTTTGTGTTTCAAGGAGCACGGCTACCTGAACTTGCAGCTTTCCAATGTAGTTAAGGAGTTAAGTCATCTGGGGAGAAATTAAGCAGGATTTCTAAAAACTAGAATAATTCTATTTTGAAAATTGACTGTGAGATTTCTGTTAATTCTCTGCCTTCACTTCCTCTTCTGTATAAGATGTCAGTCTGCCAGGTCTTTATTTCCCAGTACCTTTGCTTTATGCGTTTACTCAACCGGGTGTAAGGTCTGACTGCATACAGGGTGTTTCTAAAAATGACCATGTTGTCAGTGTAAGCCAGCTTAGATAACTTTTTTTTGTTTTTTGTGCTGCTTTTCCTCTGATCCTGTTAAGGGTCTAGGGGAGTCATACCATGTCGCTGTGAATTGTCCCTATTGTGTGCGGACAGGTCACCATCAGTTGTCAAGGAGCTGTCAATGAATCTAGGACTGTTCTTGACTCTGTCAGTAGGTCAGGGAAGAAAATCTAGACTGCTGTTCCTGTCACCTCAGCAGAGTTTTGTCCTGTCAGACTGAGCATAAGAAAGTGGCACTTGGAGACCCGGGTGCACTCAGACATCTTTAATGGCTGGGACTGCACTAACAGAGCTCACATTTATATATTCATTATATATATTGGCATAAGGTCTTGCACAGCACACTGCTGTTCTCGTAGCATGCCGCCCTCATAGCGCTAACCTTCAGACACCGCAAAGCAGTCTGTATGTCTGTCCGTGCAGGAGGTGGACCAGCAGCAAAGAAATGATGTGTTGTCTCACCCAGTCTTCTAGAAGGTCTTAGCAAAGCACCGTAGGTCTTTGTGGAAATGATTATGCGTGCTTGCTGCTGCCACCACTGTTAGATCCTGAAGTCAGACCTGATGAAAAGATGTTGTCACATAGCTCTGAGCTCAGAGCATTTCACCACCAGCCAAAAAAAGAGATGGAGTCCTGGCCGTCCTGTCCATCCGTGCATACCTGCTGCTGCTGTTGTAATCTGCTGCTGTGGGCCTAGAACCTAGTCTGGGTGGAGGAGAGGAGGTTGAGAGGGAAAACGTAGGGGAGGTTTTTACCAACTATTCCTCTAAGTGTCCTTCTGCCGGTTTCCATGTGGGAGGAATGAGTCACTGATAGGAGCAATGAATAAACAAAGGGTGACAGACCATAAATGTAATTTATTCACTGGAGCCTGGCCTTCATCTAAGGCAGAGGCATGTTCTGTGTGTTCGTGGCCAGAGATTACAGCCACTTTCCTACTGAAATCTTGAGATATGTGTACACAGGGCTTTGCAGTGGCTGAGCAAGCAGGAATGCTGAGAAGTTGTAGCCCTGTGATACATGCTTTAACGTGCACCGGAGAAAAGTGGTAGGACTCCATAGCCAAGCCGAGGCTGCGGATTTGTGAAGGCTAACAGTCAAACTGCGCAAGTTTGTAGGCCCCCTGGAACAAGCTGCCAAATCTGCTTGATAAAGGCAAGGTAATCTGTCACTGGAAGTGCACAAGTGTCTCTGGTGGGGCAGGACAGCGGACTTTGTAGCTGCCACGCTTGGGAAGCTTTGCACGCAGCGATCTCTGTGTCAGCAGAGGGGCGGGAGGCCAGAGCAGCCCCGCTGTGCGGGGACGTTGAGCGTGCTGTGTCACATGAGGGCCACCCCAAAGATGTTATTGGGAATACTTTCTGCATGTTTTAATCATCAGGCATCTTGTAAGCATAGATTTTCTGTAATTCTACAAATCTGCAATTTCTACAGTTCTTAGCATATGCTGCTGTTATTAGCAGACTGCCACTATTGAGGACTGTTCCTGTTTTCCCTGTGGAGCATGTATTTTTCATATGTTTTTGTTGCTCATTTTTAACAAAGGTGGGTGCTTCTGACTCATTTACAGCTCTCATTAAAAGATTCTGTAGCAGAATTGAAGGGTGTAAAGCACCAAGGGGGCAGGCACAGTGAGGGAAGTGAGAGGGGCTCTACTTCTGCCTAAGGAGGAACACATGGCGCTGCTGCTATAGCGCAGGAGGAAAATGTGCAAGTGGAGGTGAGCCCGTACTTGGGGACCAATCTAAAACAGGTGGAAGAGGCTTTGTGAGTAGTCTTGGTCCCACTGACTAGGCACTTCAGGAATCCCTTTGTTGGGTGCAGGACACCATTTAGTCATTTTTCAGGTCATGCATTTAAAGCCCAAAACTGTGAGCGTGGACCTAACATCCTGAAGGATCCTTCCACTTTGTGCAAAGTGGGGAAAAAAAAAAGGAGAGAAAAAAAAAAAGTGCTGGAAGGGTAGAGGTACAGAGGGGTCATCAAAGATACCCTGGCTTTGAACCGCAGAGGGCAGTTTGATGCTGGCTGTGCGCTGCAGCACGTTGTTTGCTGGCTGCCTCTGTGCCAATGGCTTTAACTTCAGCAGGTGATGCTGACATGGAAGAGAGTGAGTTGTGTGTTTTTCTTGAAGAAAATACCAGCACTGGTTATTGAAAAAGGGTAAAAGGGTATTGCCGTGGAGGAGGAGCTGTAGCAATGCCGGCACACTGTAAGCTCACTACTCAGTAAGTGCTGGTGTAGTTGTCAGCTTTAAAACTTCACTTGGAATCTGCGATAGCTGTGTTGTGGTGGAAAGCAGTGACGTACTGGGTGTCATCCTGGTGTACAGCGGGATGTGGAAGAGTTTCAGATACAACCAAAACAAATTTTCTTTCATAAACTCTGAGCTCTCTCTACTATAAATTTCTTGTTTGTAAAAAGGGTAGCTGGAGCCTTTGTAATCCTTTAAATAGAAGAAACAGATTTTTAAAATGCACTGTTCAGTTGTTTTAGTGTAGAAGTGCCAGTTCCTCATTTATTTATGTTATTATTTGGTTACTGTAATAATGCAAAACTTCATGTGTATTTGCAAATTAATCCTCAGTTCTTTAAATTACTTTTTTTTGTATTTGTGCTAAATATTTTTAGTCATCAAATTATTATAAAGAAAATAAACTACTTTTTGATAGAAAATATTTTCTTCTATGTGAATAAATGTTATGAAGTATTTTGTCAGGTATTTATAAGAACTTTTTTACCTGATAATTTAGTTCCAGATTTCTGTGTGGAAACAGAATGATTGAGTTGTTCTGTTAGCAGAATAGTGAGATCCATCAGCTTCCGCAGTGGCAAGTGAATGTCTTCTAGACAGCAACCCACGAGAGTGAAAGCAGCACTTCTCAATCGTGTTTCAAAACTGAAATTCCTCGATGGTAAGTCAAGGACTGTTTTGATTACCTGACCCGTTTCCTTGCATCGGACTGGCTGTGCCACTTAATGAAATAACTCATCTACAGAATAGCAAAAACTAAAGCTTTGCTTGAAAATTGCCAGTGGTGGGTAAAGGTAGGACTTAATCTTCCTTTGTCTCTAGATAACTTTACATTCCTGCCAGTAGCCTTTGTTGTACATTCTCAGTTTGCTTTCAGAATTACATCGCTTCATCACTGAAGGTGTGCAGCTGTTTCACAGTTTCTGTGAACACAGATTTTTGTCTGTGTTACACTGCTACTGAAAATATACTGACCGTGGTAATATTCATCAAATAAGCTTTTCTTTCCTTCTTTCTGATCTGTGGAAAAGTAGCTGGTCCATCTTCTGAGAGACTGCTTGATAATCTGTGTCCCTAACAGTTTTCCTTAGCATGTCACAGAGCTGTCCAATAGATACTGCCTGTTAAATAGCATGTTAACAGGAACGCTCTGCATGTGTAAATAATTGCTGCTCAAAACCATTTACAGGCCCCTAGGTGTCTACAGATACAACTACTCTTTCAATGTGGCTGGTTGAACCCACCTCTAAAACTACTGCCTGCTAAAACCAGCCACCATTTCTCTGTAGTATTTCTTCACTGTAGTCCCCTGCTCTACAGAGGCAGGGGCTGAGACATCTCCATCAGTCCATCTGTCGGATCAGCTGTATCATGTTTGCCTTCTTAGAACTGTAAGTCACTTTTAGTCAATTCCAATGTACAAGGAAAGATTTTTTTTTTTTTTAAGACTGTAGTGTAATTAAGAACCCTTTTTGGCCCACTGCTGTGTTGCAGTTGATGTATTACTAATTCCTTTTAACATTAAAAAAAAAAAAAAAGAATAAAAATGAAAAAGAGTTCAGTCAGTTTTACCTAGATAGAACCTGAAAAATGAAGAAAGTAACTGAATGTTTCAAGAGAGCAAACTTTCTGGCAAAGCATGAGGAGTTACATGGACAGTAAGGTATCTTGGGGTAGTATGAAGTCAGCACTTCAGCAGGTCCTTACTTCTCTGGGCACTGTGCAAATGCTTGGGATGTCATCCAGATTCCAGATCCAAAATGGGATGTTGTCTGCTGTGCTAAGTGGCCTGCAGAACCACTCCTGAGAGGGAGGACTTGCAAGCCAAATCCTTGCTTGCAACAGAAGCTACAAAGGACACGAGGACGGTGAGAGGAGTTGCCTGAAACTGGGCACCAGCAGAGAGGAAGGGGCCCCCTGTGCCCGTGGGACGCCAGGACAGACACGTCGGTGCTAGGATGCCTCTCGCACAATGCTGCTGGCACCGCGAGCACCGGGGCCATTCGACTCGAGCTGTGGCACGCTGCGCCCGCTGGCACCCAGCGGGATCCTGTTCCTGCTGTTACTGTGTCTTTGTACATTGATGCAACCCCACAAAGGCTCTTGTGACTTGCTCTGTTGTTCCTTGCAATGCTCCCTGTTGTCATGTGCAGGCAGAACAGGATTGTCTCCCGTGTTCCCACACCTTGGTTTACAGCTTCCAGCAGACATTATGACCTTGGGGAAAAAAAAAAAAACACAGCTGTTAACAGAGCGGAGTGTTATACAGTGTGATGCGCTGAAATGCTGTAATGATGCTAACAGGCAATCAAAAACTCTGCACTTATCGATCAGGTTTTTATAGATCCATTGTGCTCTGGAATCAGTAAGTGTTAAGTGTATTAGAGGAAGGCACCAAGGGTCTTTCGGGTCCAGTTACTGAAAGGAAGGCCTCTTAGAAAGTCCACACTGCGGGCATCCTTGAACTGAAAGGAAAACAGCTAGTGAGAGTGACAGGCTTTAGTATGATGAAAATATGACAGTCATCTGTACCAGCACTTGCACTGACGAAGAGAGGTTTTTTAGTACCCCTCTCCTTTTTTTTTTTTCCTAGTAGTTTTCCATTTTGTCAGAGATCCATTTAATTTCAAATACCATAGTATAATGTACATGTGGAGAAATGGAAGGTGGAATTTCAGTGGCCCACCTGAAACCGTCTGTCTTGTACCCAGGTTTCAGCATGAGGGAGTCAGGAGGTGCCTCTGGCTTTGGGAGACGTGCTGGCCAGATGTCGGCTGGCTGGGGCTGCGTCGCTGCTAAGACTGCGAGTGGAGGCTGAGGAAGAAAATGGGCAGCGGAGCCTCCTGGCTGCTCGTGCAAGGGATGCTCTTGGTGCTGCTCCCGTAACTCGGCTGTAGGCAGTCCCTGGCTCGAGGAGATGCAGGAGCACGCTGGTGATGGCTGGGAGCTGCAACCCTCATTCGGAAGCAGAGAACAGGAGGGTGTGAAGTAGAGCAGTAATGAGGGAAGTGGGAGTGCACAGCTGATGCTTTGAGGGGTAACTTTTTCCTCCTAATGCAACAACAAAGATAGAAATTACGCTACATCTAGTGTCCCGTTATTCAGGTATCCATGGTATCCTGAAAATGTGCAATGAAAGTTGTTAGGTGTTTGTGTGGTGTGGGGAAACGGAAAATCTGGACTTCTGATAGAGATAAAAGCTGAACAGAAGTCAGAGGAGGAGGGAAAGGTCAAAAGTTGCGGTGTGCCACTAGCCAGTTCCAATGCAATGGTCAAACAAGTTTGTTCCTTCGGGTAAGTTTCAGTACTGTGGGACACGTTTTGCTGTCAGTCACTCCACTGTAAATCTGAAGTTTCATGGAGTTTCTATGCTCCTGCCAGGGCAACTGAGAGTAAACTACAGCTCTGGTTACATCCATCTGGAGCAAGCTGCAGCTTGCCTTATCCACAAAAACATTCCTGTTTACTTCTTAAAGTTCTGTATGAGTTGAGACATCTGGATTTGGTACAGTAATATTTAACATTGGGATGTTGCCGTAAACACTATGATGTTTACAGAAATGAGAGAAGAATCAGGTCCCTGCTAACTATTTCACAGGAGCATAGGGTTTCTTCCAAGAAAAACATGTGAGAATTCTAGGGCAGCATCTGCTCCCAGTATTCTGCTCTGCAGGAAAACCTACATTCAGGAGGATTAAAATTAGCTTCCCTTGATTCCTGTGCAAAAACGTCAGCCTTGCATTTGTTAATTGCACTGATTCCCTCAAGTCAGTGGGATTGCAATGGGAGCTGAACAGCCATCTCCCATCCTCTTGGAATCCCAGCCTGAGCCTACACTGCACCAGGGCATGCGTGATTTGATAACTGAACACTTGGGTCTCTGCTCCAAGACAGGAGTAAGTGGGCTATGATGAAAATTGGTGATGACGACGAATATTTAGAAAGGCAGATCTGTTCTTTAGATCCCCTTGTACCTGAGTCTGAACTTTGGAGACATCCTGAGTTACCGAGTTACCTCCTGCAGCTCCAGATCCTTTCCGGAACGTAAGTTTAAACCCAACGTTTACCATGCCATGCTGGCAGACGGCGCCGAAAGGCCTCCGTGAGTTGCTTCAGTTACAGTAAGAGCTGCTCACAAAGGGGCAGGGATGTGGCAGAAGCGCTGGCAGCTCTGTGCCAGGGGTTAGCTGGGGGCAAGGAGGAGCCACTCTGAGATCACGTGGGTTAGTCAAGTCGGGGCTGCGGGGTGACTCAGTGCTAAGTAGCGAGCTGGGGCTCTCCCTCTGCAAATGCCAGAAATAATCTTCCCTTCTTTCAAAATGCCAGAGCTTTTATAAACAATTCAAAGGTCGTATGCAAAGCACAAGGTTTCCCTTACTCTGCCGGGAATAATTAAAATGCTCCCTGCCATGGTTGCCTTCATGGGATCTGAGCAGCAGCCTTGAGCCTGAGGTTTAGCTGTGACTGTCTCCCCTTTGCCAGAGGGGGAAGGACTCGGTGTTTTGTGCTGCTTTTGCCAACTCTACCGGCATGCAACCCAGAACATAAGTTACGTGCAAGTAAAGATCTCTTCCACCAACACCATACCAGCA
The DNA here is from genome assembly GCA_013399715.1 of Alectura lathami. NCBI lineage: Eukaryota > Metazoa > Chordata > Aves > Galliformes > Megapodiidae > Alectura > Alectura lathami. The sequence continues at coordinate 621,760 of VXAV01010730.1, forward strand.
ATGTGAAGCTCAATATCATACTTCTATCCATCTATCTGTAATACAACACTCGATAGTTCCATGTTACTTCTCTTAGAAACTCATATATGCACTAATGGAGTGGAAACATGCAGCAGGAACTTCCTCTATCAGATGGCTTTTCAGCCGAGGAGCTGTTCTTCCCACACTGCAAACAAGAGGAAAGTCCTCCATTCTGCTCCCGTGCTCCAGGAGACCTTTTTCAGAGCAGACTTTCTGGTACTGGGCTGCAAGCTGCCCTTCTGCTTGTTCACCTGTACAGCAGGGTGACATGTGGATGCGAAGAGGGCATTTCAGGACTGCACTTGTGGAGTGCTGCCACCATGTCATTCTGTGTCACAGCAGATGCCTCCAGAGCCTTCTGGTTCCAGCAGCCTTACTAGGCATCCATCAAAATTAGTGGCTCCTACTGAGCTGTAGGAATGTCCCATCAATAGCACAGCCTGTGCTTACCCATGCTCTCTGGCCCATCCAAAGCTGTAAGTACTTGTGAACTTTCTGGTTCCCTTGGCACATGTTCCTGCACCGAAGTCTGACCCTGCACTGCCAAGGGGTGTGCGAGCCTCTGCATGCTGCCTTCAGCACCGAGAGCGTTGCTACAAGGAAGAATCTGAACAACGGGCTGTGGTTTCCCTATTATGAACTCCACGTTTGGATTAGTTTCTCGCGCCATTTGCTGAGATCTGGCAGAATTGTCCTGCGTCTGACCTGGGAACCCATGGGATGCTCGTTCTGTTCCAATCTGGGTACATGGTGTCCCCACACTGGGCCTGCGTGTGGGCGAAGGGGTGCTCATAACTTCTGCATGCAACATAAACATGCCAGATCTCTCTGAGCCAACTTCCAGTTTCCCTGGAGTCTATATTTAGCAGTGCTAATGAAACTGAAAATAAACACCTTGGGTTGCATCTAGCAGATGGTGTTTTTTTCTCCTTTGGCCTTTCCTCTGGGTGCCACAGTTTTCTCTCTTTCACGCTCCAGGGCCACCTGCAGCTGAGCTCCTCCTCGTCTGCCGCTCTAGTCCTTAATGCCACCTTGCCCTGCTGCGGCGCCAGGCAGGCCTGTGCTCAGTCTGTGCTCAGACTACTGCTGGAGCAAAGGAGGCCTGCGTTACTCCTATTTAAAGCGATGTGCTTTGCTAAGCAACTTGCCTGTGGGTAGTTTGGGTAAGGAGAAAGAGACATCAGGCCCTAAAAGGTTCTTAAACAGTTTTCAGAGAAAGATTAGAAAGATTTTCGCTCTTGCATTTTAGTTCATGACCTAAAAATCAGCCTATGTTTAAAATAAATAAATAAATAAAATAAAGCATCAGAACTGTTTTGATAGAAGTCATTTGCTGTCATGGTTTATTTTGTCTCTATGACTACTGGTGGAAGCGGTGCTGGGTTGTGTCGTGGTTTCAGTGATCATTAACCACGCTGCTGTGATAAGGTGTGAGGCTGCAATTACTGTTTTTCTGGCATGTTGTGTCGGCAATCCTCAAGCTAGGGAACTGCTGGCTTAGGGCAGAGCACAGTAAGGCTTCAATGGTCTGAGTCCCACTCAGGCAACCAGGGCCTGCGACTGCAAACCAAGCGCCGTCCCACCCAGCTGCACTGTGCTGCGCAGGCACCCTGAGATGTAAGCGCTGCCAGGAGGCAAAGCAGACCACAATGACACGGTGCTGCCGTGGCCGGAGTTTTCCCCGGGGTTCACAAGGGGAGCTTGTTACACCAGCACCGAGTGAGGGACACATACAACTTTCTCATACGAGTTATATGTGCAGAACAGCACAGAATGATTCATGGCAGAGCCATCGGGGACAGGAGACTGATGGAAATGTGATCCAAAGAGAATCATTTCCCAAAACTAAAACCTGTACATGAGCTGGACCTGCACTGTGCTACATGCAGCATCACATAGAACTAGAGGCTCATAAGGCGTCACTGGTAAGTTGAGACCAGAGCTGTTACTCTACTCTTGTTCCTAGAGCTGACCTGGAATTTCTAGGCTAAATATATTTTCAACACAACATCCAGTTCCTGTGAAGGGGTGGTTTGGTTTTTGAGTTTGGCTTTTGTTGTGTTTGTTTGTTTGTTTGTTTTGAGCACTTTTCCTTTGAAAGTGCTAGATGGAATGCCTCATGTACCCCGTGGGCCAAGTTCTTTACTTCACGGCACATGGCAGGATTTATGGGAAAGCCCCAGTGAGTGACAGGAGATGCACCACAGGAGAGAAAACAGCTTTCAGGGTTGAGTGAGAGCATCAAGTGTCTGGAGGAAAACCCTCCTTCATTCTGTCCATTTACTAGAGCACAGTTCTCTGACAAATGGACTTGAAATAAAACATTTTCGTTTTCAAATGTCAAAATATTTAGTTTTAAATTTTTGAATCAGAATTTTCAGAAACTTTCCATTTTATAGAGAAGCTACTAACTCCTTTTCAGGATGAAGGTAACAAACAAAGTACTAGGAAAACAAAATTCTGACATTTTTCCTTAGCTGGAGTTATTTCAATGTGGTTTTTGTTTGCTTGGTTTTTGTTTTTCTATCTGAGTTACAAAATAGTTGTATTTCCATGTAATGCTCAAGTCAGCAATCTTGATCTTTAGGTAGAATGGTTTTTGTTAAATCTGAATTAGGATACAATATGATGAAGAACCAACCTGGATTAGGCAACACAAGCTCGATGCTTATTTTTAATGTTTACAGAGAAATCAATGAAGCCATTGTTTGTGCCGAAGACCTGGCTGAGGTGGAGATTCCCAGTGCCTTTTTTTCTGAAAAGGAACCCTCTCATTCTAGTAAGCGCGCATCCATATGAAACAAAGCAGGCGCTTCTGTGCCTTCGACCGTTTTTACCTTGCAGTCAGTGTATTTTTAGTTGATATCAGTGACAATCACATATTCCTACAGTCACAATTACTGTAATAACATAAAACCTCCTGAGTTTTGACAGACTGTGCTAGACTGGGGGCATTGCCGCAGTCATGGGGGAGCTGTCCCTGCAGTACAGTGGGCTCTAGCTTTTGATCTGGACATAGATGTCTCAATGCCAACCTGTGTGTCAGAATAACAAGCAGAAATGATGAACCATTCTCCCTTTAATTCTTTCTGGCATTCATCCCCCCTTCAATAATAAAGAAAATAAAAATGGGTGGTGGTGGTGTAGAGACAGCTCCAGGCTATCAGCTTGGTGAAAGAGCAGAACATATTAAAAGTGATACAAGGGCATTCATTTGTCCACCCTCCTGAGTTCACCTGCAAACCTCTTAATGCGGTCTCGTCTTCCCAGGGACTTTGCAGGGCACAATGAGACCAATCTGCTATCTGGTTTGATGTGTAAAAGCACACAAACAGGATAAAATCTGTTTTTTGCGTGCATTTTGCTGGAGCTGTAAACACCTAACATGGTGTTTACTGTCTTGCTTTGACATCTTATGTAATGCTGGGCAATTTATTTTTCTCTCAGCATATTAATCAAAATAAATTTTGTGTGGTAAAAAGAGGAGAGAAACTATACACGTTTAAGTTGAATTTTGAGGTGTGTTTCAGTCAAAACCAAGGAGAACAGAATTATGAAAATACTGAAATATTTTGCTCTGACATTTTTAATGACCTGGTTCATGCTGGAAAATAAAAAATAAAAATAAAAAACTTTGATTATTCCAGAAAGAAATATGTCAGTTGCCTTTGTAATCTGATTTCTCGTTTTGCAGTTAACCTGAGAAAAAAGTGAACATTTGAATTGATTTAAAATGTTCTTGTTAGTTGGTCTGCTGCTTTTCTCAGAGAGAAAAATCCACCTAATTTCTATCCAGGGAATTTTTTTTTTCTTTTTTTTTTTTTTTTTTTCTTTCTTAGGCTCAGCAGTTGATTCAAAAAAAGTCTTTATGACCAAACATACTGACAAATGTAAGCTATTGGAAAAGTCAGCTGTTATTTAAGAAAACTACTTGCCGCACACACTAAACAGTAAGAAAGGAGCACGGTCTGTGCTGGAGCTCCCTAAATCAAGCGCACAGGATTGTATTAGGGCTGTCTTCCAGCACAGATGATCCAGGCAGACAAACAGAAATGAGAGATTCACCCCTCACAATTCAACAGCAAAACTCTGCAAGAAAATAATCCCAGTGCTTCTTCCCACATTACTCCAGAGCTGTGTTCTGAGCCTGAGTGTTCTGTGTAGCTACCAAATAAATTCTGGATGAATGAAGACATGCAGGTCCTGCCACTTGCTGTTCTCCATCAGTGCAGCTCTTAGCCATCAACTGGGCATCGCCTGGTTCTGCGAGCCACAGTTCACCTCACAGTAGCTGAGAGCCTGATACTAAAAAATTACCTAAGCCTCCATTTCAAGGTCCTGGAATTATGCATTTTTTTCTGCTGTGGTGCATAGCTAAAATTAATAGCTCCTTGTTTGCTCTATTCCTGAGAAATGAGCTGATGCTAAAACGCAGTAAGCTGTTAAAAATGATCATTTTATTCCAGATCTCTGATTTACACCTGAATAACGCTGGATGCCATTGTATTGAAAAAGGAAATGTTTATGTGTTCAGCATTAAAAACCAACCTGACAGGCTGAGGAAACAAGAGTAGTAATATGCACAAATCCCTGCTGTTGGGAAGGAACCTTGTTTTTCCCTAAATGCCATGTTTATTTCTTCTGGCGCTGCAGCTGTGGTAGCTTAAGCTACAGAATAGCACACGTGTTTCACGCTGAAGCAAACAGTTCTGCATTTTTCTTGTCTTTTCTTGCTGCTGCCGCCCTGTACTAGTTTCTTACTATTCACACTAACATTCACAATAACTGCCGATATTTCCAGAAAATCTGATGACAATGAAGAGTTTGCATAAACGTAATGTGTGGTTTGAATAACTAACATCATTAGTAAGATACTGAAAGCATTAGGAAACAAAAGCAATTATGCCTATTCTGCAAAACTGAAAATCTTCTTTAAGAACTGACAGATACTAATTAAAAAGCTGATGTTGCTCGGTCCATGGGAACAGAGCTTCCTACAAACAAGAACAAGAACTTGCTATATTTAAATATATTAAATAAGGAATCTCATAGCTATAAAAAGGCCAAATGCAGAAGGTATACCATAGGTGTAGCTTAACAGAAAAATCAAATGAGGCACAGCAGCTTTCTCCAGTTACATTCCTTGAATTAACAGCCATAATTACAATTTGCAATCTGAATTAATGCAATATGTAAAAAAAAAAAAAAAAATCAGGATAAACAGATGTGTGTGTTGAGGAAATGAAGAGGAAAACACTCTCCCCAAAGCCACTTTATAGGGCATTCTTCATGTAGAAAAATAAGACATTTGAGTGTTCTTGAGTTTTAAACATCTATCACCAAAAAGGTTACGGGTACTTTTGGCTCTCCTACCATACTCAACGTGGGTTTAATCACATCTGCAGCCAACAGTTGGCTTGAAATTACTTTAATGGATGTTCATTTTTTCATTGCAAGCTGCTCTGCTTTGAGAACGCCTGGGTCCTTGAGGATTTGCATCTTACCTCCTGCCTCCACTCTGCTGCTGCAGCACCAGCTTCTGTCAATGCTTCCACCACAATGTTTTGTTCCCTTTCAAGTCTTCTGCATCTTCCACCCTCTTCTAAGCATTTGGAGAACCAGCCCCAGGGCAGCTGGGCAGGAGGGGCCTGTGGGGACCACCTGGTTCCAGCCTATGTTAAAAGCTGGCCTGCAGATGAGGTCCTCCAGGTCCCCATCCGGCCAAGGCTGGCAAGCCCCCTTCCCTAGGCCCTTGTGCAGCGATACCCACAGCTCTCTCTCACCTTCCTTTCGATCCCTCACAAGCTCCCCCTGGTATTTACAACCCATCTTACCACGGGCTGTGCCCAGTCAGGCCTGTGGCCAGTAAGCCTAACGTGAGAGATGTGGCCCTACTCTCTGTCAGCACTGACGAGGTTTTGCTTCTCCACCTACTTGTTGCTTTACATGCAGTGTGCATGAAACCTCACTGTCTCGGGGAATTATGCCTCTGTCAGATGTTGTTGACCCTGGCTGCCAGCACCACGCTGGCAGGCAGCAGCTCTGTGCTAAGGCTCTTCCTCAGGCTCTTGTCTCCTGCTTTGAGCACATTGTTGTAACGGGCTGAGGTGCCCCTCAGGTGTGCTAGTGTGAGAGCAAAAGCAAGCCTGGAGTCCTGGCCTAAGGCCCCCCTCCAGCTATCCACTTCCTGGGGAGTTTAAATTACAAAAATCTATCTTTATTTGCAGAGTCAGAGCCAGACCCATATGTGAAGATGGGAAGATCTCCAGCACAGGCTGTCTGCAGCCTGTACTGTGCGTAGCAGGAGGAGAGCTCTCTCTTTGTGCCTCAGTGCTAACAAAATAAACATAATTGTTATTAATGGTGATTACTTGTAATGGAGCTGCGTGCAGCGCAGTGATAGAAATGTTCCCATTATAATGGTTTCACATTAACGGCAACTGCTGGCAAGCCTCCTAATGTTTCTTTACTAACTTTCAGACTTCTGATGATGCACACATTGTCTTCGCAAACACAACACAGAGTAGCTTCTCTGACGCAGTTGCAAGAAGCTTTATCAATATTACGTTTGCTTGCTAATACCCTGTTTGTTACATGACACAAGGGCCTAGTGTGGAGAATAAGGCTGCTGTTTAGATCAGGTAATTTTCTCCTAACTGGTGCTATTGAGCTATTCTGCTTAAAGATCCGTGAAGACAGCCAGCAAAATGAAGTCTTGGGATATTTCTGACCCAGCGAGTGCCTTCCCACCTGAGCCCGTCTGGAGCTACCCATCTATCAGCCACGGACAGCTGATGTTGTCCAGGGCAGACTGAGGGTTTCCAGGTCTGGACTGACTCAGTCCCACACCTGCGGCATGACTCTGCCCCGCGCCTCTTGTCTGGCTTTGAGTAAATGGCTTCATCTTGCTGTGCCTCATCTGCTCTAATGAGGAGTGATGCTAATATGGTTTGTTTTAGCCTGTTTCATTGCTTTATGTACTTATGATGCTTAGCGCATTGGGGTTTTAGCTTCAGCTGTGGCCTCTATTTAGGTCATGCAGCCCTACAAATTCTCTGTAAATCTTCCGGGATCCTGTAGATCAAAGTCTCACAGTCAGAAAGTTCTTGAATTGCTGCAGGGAGCATGGCAAACACTGGTCAGACGTGCCCCCTCAGGGGAGGACAGACAAAACCCAAGCCAAAAAGCTTCCCCCACACCGTGGCTTGGCTTCTGCTGAAATGTGTACATGCACTCTATGGCGCTCATTGTCAGCGGTTAGTCACCCCAGCCATAAGCACTGCTCATGGCCGAGCCACAGCGCACACTGGACCAAGCACCTCTCATTTTTGTGGAAACCCTGTGGTCTTGGGCAGGGAAGTGCTGGGTGACACGCCAGAGGATGGACTGCTGACGGCCACAAAGCTGCTGCAGACCACGTGCGAGGCACTGTGGACACTGGGGTGCGCCAGGCCCAGCGACATGGAGGGGGCACGTGCTTGCGCAGGCTGTGTGGGAGCACTGGACCCAGACACCGTACTGTGTCTGCATGGATCTGCTACATGAGGACAGCGGGACACTGTCTGTGCTGTGCTTGGGCCTGTGTTTTTGTGAGAAGCTCAGGGCAGCCTTCTGCCCCACAAATCCAATTCAGCAAGGCAATGAACACATGCAGATAAAGTGCGTGTGTCCTAGTGAATTCAGTAGGATTTGGGTTTTAATATATGGCTTTGCTGAATGGGGCTCTGGAACAAACTCAGTTTTGTGTATCGTGACAAATGATAGCATCAGAAGCTCAGCACGTCTGGCACCACCATCATTCAGAAAATATGCTGGTTCATGTCACTTTGAAAGCAGTAATTTTGTTTATTTAAGGTAAGAGGCTCTTCAACCACCCAATAAAGAGATTCAGAATTAAAATTTATGGCACCCAAATATGCAACAAGCAATTTTTCAGTTCAGACATGCTTCTTGCACTCTGTTCATGGGCTGCCTCACTTTAACGCTGGAGTTGATCTCAACCGTTCACAGATCGATTGCACTGAACACAGGATATGGGAATGTCTCTGTCTCAATGTTGCTGTACAAAGATCTGAAGTTTGGGGATATGTGGACAACTATACCTGTTTTATTAGGGACATGATTTAATTAGAATAGTGGTGATAGGTTGACGGTTGGACTAGATGATCTTAGAGGTCTTTTCCAACCTTAATGATTCTATGATTCTTTCTGACTCTGGAGGATAACTTTTTGTTAAAATCATTTTGGTGTGTTACGTGACTAATTCTGTTTCCCAATACTTTTGAGGTGAGAGTCAGTGATGCCAGACAGCGGACACAACCATTGTGTTCACAATGAACTTAAGAGAGCTCTCACTGATATTTAGTCAACGTCAATATTTAACAAAGGGAGGAGGGTTAATGATATAATGACGGAATAATGCCACCTGTTAAGCACTGTATTTTTTAAAATAAAAATGGTCATTAAGAATGAACTGAAGAAAAAACCTTTGGAAGGACTATGGCAACCATGCTTTCTGTGAGGCTGGATGACTAATACAGGAAGGAGAAGGCAGAGAAGATGATGGTGGACATGGCTCTGCCATGGGGTCCTCTACTCTTTCTGCTGCAGCAATGACCATCATCGTGACTACTCCGAGCTGTCAGCTTGGACATTATCTCAGCTCTTGTTCGTTCTTCCCCACTCGTCATCCATTTTTAACATTCAGTGAAATTCAGAGTTCTGAAAATAAGTACTATTTTAAACATGAGAATTTTCATTTTTCATTATAAAAATGTTTAAAAAAATGATGGAGAAAAGACTTCAACAAAGTCCTTTTTCCCCTGTAGCCAAAACTAGCTGCTGAACTGAAATGAGTTAGCTTAAGCCTCCCTCCAAATGGAGTGTGAGGGGAATGTATTATAAAGAACTGTCATGGTTAAAAATGTATCAAATCAACCGAAAGTCTGAGTCAGTTAATACTGCATGCATTTACATCTAGCAAGAACTCTCCTCTCTTCTTCTGAGCATGTCACAAGCAGCTGTTAGGTGATGGCAAGAACAACATGATTTGGAGGTGAAAATTTAAATTCATCACAGAAATGCATCTGCCCTCTGGTGGGTTCCAGGACATTTAATAATTCAAATTGAAAACTGCTGGTCTACACCAACAAAAGCCCGTTCCCATGCTGCCCAGTACACCTGTAGAAGAAACATTTGTATTCCTACACCTTACATTAAACATTATTCTGTTACCAAAGTTGGCTGAATTTTTCATGAACAGCATGTATTTTGTTAGAAAAACACATGCAATTAAATTGATTATTTTCCCATGGAACTTTAAAAGAAAAATGATAGAAAGAATTATTGCTTTGATGAATTGATTGTGTTTCATTTTGACTTAATAGGTTATGAATTAGGTTGAATCCACTCCAAACAAAGGTCCTTACTTTATGAGATGAAATACTTCAACAAGAGCTCTTTGACATTTTCAATTAATGTTTTCTTGAATTCTTACTTCATGAGAGACTTCGAAAATTTAATTTTTCCTTTGAATTAATGACAAAAGGAAAAGTCAAAGTATAAATTTTCCATAGAGGAGAAATTCTATATGTTGACCATCTCTATTAAAAGACTATTAGCTGAACTGCATGTACGCTCTGACCATGCCACCACATACTATAAGTTCGTATGTGATTTTTTTCCAGGATTTAAGATTGCATTAAAATAGTCACCAGTTAATGCAGGTAGGAAAGAAAACTTTAAACACAGTAAGTAAATGTAGATTTGCACTGTGCAAGGGTAGATTTGTCTAAATGTAGATTTGTACTCCACAGATCTGTACAAAACACAAACTTCAAAAAGGAGCTTGCAATTCGTCTCTACAAATTAGTTAAACGAAGACTGACAATAATTTAAATACATTGCCTTTTCACTGATGATAATTTGAGCGGAAACACCGAGTAATGTGTTTATCTGCCAGTAATGAATGGAACGACAAGCAGGGGATGAGCAATAGCTGGTGCTGCAGGCCCCAGGGATGTGGGCTGTGGTTTGACAAACTATCAGCTGCTCTTGATCCAGGTTGATACTGCTACCTCCCAGCTGTTCATCACTTATTCCTCTCCAAATCCTCCTCTCTGCTGGTTTACCAGCTCAGATGAGACCTCTGAGTCAAAAAAGAAACCACATGTTTTAAATAGCAGCAGGTCTCAATTTGGACCAGGGTGCAGAAGCAGGTTATTGACTGATGAGCCAAATAGGTAAGCTGTCCCCCACAACAGATGTATTTATGTATGCCCTTTCCCTTAGGACATGTAACTGGAGTTTATGGAACTTCTTGGTGGCAGCGCTCAAATGATCTGCATTCCAATAATTTTAGGATGGCCTGTCTTGCAGTTTTATTGTTGATTGTC
>VXAV01010730.1:643983-657236 GCA_013399715.1 Alectura lathami
CGGCGGTGCAGCGCGTGGGGACGGGGCGGGGCCGGGGTCCGCCTGGCGCGGTCGGTGAGGCTCCTTCTGGCGCGGAGAGGAGGGAAGAGAGCGAGCGATCCAGAGGTATTGCCGAAAGCCTGCCCTGATCCTCCGCGTTCCTGTGCTTCCAGTGGCTGTGCTCAGGTTATGCAAGAGGTTGTGCTTTCTCAGGATTTTTGCGTCTCCGTTCCTGTCGTAGTGAGTTGTAGGCCTGTGCTGGAAGCTTCTGTCTCCCGCGGAAAGGTGCAGGAGGCGGCGTGGCCGTGCCCCGGGAGCCCCGCAGGTCGGCAGGCAGAAGCGTGTCAGGCGGTGACAGCGGCTTGCTGCAAGGCACGCACACTGGGACCTGGCCTCGCTCTCAGAAGTTGTAAGGCTGCTGCTGTTTGCTGCAGGTCGGGAATTCTCCAGGGGGGCAGACCCGTGGGCTGGAGAGAGGGCTTGCTTTTGTTCTGGGGAGTTCTGCTCAGGTTTGGCTGAGGAGCTTTTCATAATCCTCGTTTCCTTTTTGCTGATTGTGTTCTTCATGTGCCAGAAGCAGGGTGTTGGCATACTGATCCCGAACTGGGCCTGTACTGCTGTAACAACAGCATCGCTTTGTATGTGCTACCACTTACGGAAGGAGGTTTCCCTCAATTTTTTTTTTTTTTTTTTTTTTTTTTTTGGCCTTTTAGAGCGCTTCTGTTGGTCAGGTCCTTGCCCTGGGTGGCTGCTGCCTTCTGGTGCATGTTGCTGTCATACAGCTAGTGTTGTGATTTGGAGGGTTAGGCACATGCATCCCTGGTGATGCGTGATGATGAGGATGTTAGTTATGCTGTTCTGTGGCCTTCCTCTCTCCTAAAAGTACAGAAATGTTGTGAAAAGCAGTAGATTGGCCAGTTAAGCTGGAAGATGGAAAAACATACTGGCAACATTTGGCTGTATGGATCTAAACGCTTTTTTGTACTTTCTCCATGCTGGTCCAGCTTCACTTGGAGAGGCAGCAGATTCACAGGGTGAATTGAGGTTGTGTTGAAAGCTGAGACTTGTTGTGGGGTCTCTGTCTGATCCTTTCCTAATGCAGGAAGGTATTAGAGAATGGGAGAATCCCGAAAGAATGAGCAAAGGCTAAGCAAAAGCAATACTTTTGTTGTGCTTCTTGTATGTTCTCCTTGGAACTAAATTATTCTTTTACTCAATTAACTTCTTAATGTGGCTCTTACTTGAGGCACAGATGATGATGATAGAAGTTTAATGGGGCAAAAAAGTGATAAGTCTAACTAGCAGTGCCTGGTTGGAAAGCTTCTGGGCAAGACTTTGGAACGTTCATGGACAACCCAGTTTCTGAGCTGCGTCCTACAGGACTTTCCCCGGTACCTTTGATTACATAGCTGTAGCAGCACATGGCTGTTAGTCTCAATACTGAAGGAAGGAAAAAAACTGAACATTGCAGTGTAAAGTGGTCTGAAACAAGCCATAGAAATTTAAAATTGCAAGGGAGCTCTGGATTCTTACTTTGCGAGCTGCGGTTTTTAACAGTTTTTTGAAGTGACACTTGGTGTCTTTTTAAATTTCTTTATAATCTGTTAATGCCTCTTGAATCTAAAGTATCCTGCAAACCTTTGCAGTCTGTAGAACATCTAACTGAGTGGACTGTACTGTTTACCAAATGTCAAATGTTGATCCAAGCTCTTAATGTGAAACCATGATGACAGCCTGATAGGTTTAAACTTAAGGCATGAGAAGGAGGTGCAATGAGGGACATTCTGCTCGGTGTGCCTCCGGCTCTTTGGATGAAACGGAAGTTACTGGCTCAGTGATCACTGAACAGCGAGGCCTGGCTCAGACCTAGTTACATAGGTGCCAGGGGGTGGGTGAAGCCGTGTTTGGTTTTGGAAGCTTAAACTTTGTCTATTTAGAAGCATCTCTAGCACAAATTGTAGTTTTCCAAGAATCCGATAGGATAGAGAAATCTGTTGGAGTGACAGGTTCTCTGCAGACAGTATCTTTCCCAGAGCCCTTTATTTCCACAGCTGTAATGCTTGTACAAAAACTTGTTTTAGCTGAGTCACTATTGTCATCGGCCATGGAATGTATTTGGAAGGGAATGTTCAGCTGGAGTCTGTGGAAAAAGTCATAGCTTCGTGCCCACTGACATTTGGAAAAGGCAGACTGAATTATGTTAGAGATCAGAAATTGATGACTCACTGTACACCCGCAAACTTGTAGCGCAGATCTGTGTTGTCCGGGTCTTGATTTGAGTTAAAACACTGAAAGAGCTGGTACCACATGCTCATGGTGAGATACTTTCCCAGCTTCCTGTCGTCAGCTATCTGAGACAGGTGAGGTTTTGTTTTGTTTAGAAAATAGTGGTGTTCTTTTTTTTTCACTTTTTTTTTTCTTGTTTTGTCTTCAACTGGATGTTGCTTTTAAAACCCAGTGCCTTAGAAGGGGGAATAGCCAAACAGGTATTGCAAAGTCTTTCATTCGTTAAGTGCCTGAAAGTGGAATAGGCTCAAGTTCCTAAGATCATCTCTGATCTTGTTCTCCTGTTGTTTTTGTTCTACTTCAAAGTTTTCAAATTATTTTAGGACACTTGTATTTCACTATTATCTGATGCAGTGGGGAGGGCTGTTAAAATTTGTGTGCTAACCGCTTTCGCCATGAAGCGTTCAGGCTTTGTGCTTGTAACAAGGATATATTTTGAATAGGAAGGATACCTCGTGTGTGCGGGGTACGGTGCATCTGCCTTTCAGTCTGTAACCTTGGAAAGCAGTGGTGTTCACGTTCCATTTTGAAGCTGCCTTCTTGTTTTGCTCTGGGAGCTGATTCAGGCTTTGTAGTTGGACCTGAAGCAGTACATTAAAAAGATTTCTGCTGTGTTCTCTGGCAATATGCAGAGGTCAGGTACTCTGTGGCAATGTGTATGAATTAAAATATCCCGTAAGAAGAATAATGTGGTTTTGGCTTCTCTGGGTGGCTAAAACTGCCTATTGTAACACATCCTATATTACTTTTTAGCAATAGTTTTGACTCTGATTTCTGAGGAATGGCTTCCTTTCTTTTCAGTTTTTCTGTGGGATTTGCGAGATGGTATCTGGGGATATTGTCCTTTGGGTTCCTTTGGGTATATAACCTCTGTTCTGTCTCTGCTAAGTGTTAACAAGAAGTCTTGGGTATGAACACATGGAAGAAGGCTGTCTAGTAAAGAGCGTCTTAGTATTAAGCAACTGTTTAAGAAGTTTTTCAGTCTGAAGACTGAAGCTGGACAAACTTTAACTAGAATAAAATGTAGTTTATAAAATAATCAAACTTGAAATTATTGTTTTAGTTCTCCAGCTGTTGCAGTCTTTAATTCAAGTTTCATGCATATTTTTCCTGGAAGATTCCTGGTGTGCCAAACGAAAGAATAAAGCGAAGCAGGTCACAGTCATAACTGTTGATAATTGTCTTTCCTGTCCTTAAATGTAATTAACCATCTAGCGTGACTAACAGCTGGCGGTAGGCTAGAATGGCAGGACTTACATTGTGGTTGTGAAGTCTATTATTAAAATCATGTTTATTTCTCCCCGAAAAATGCAAAATATTTAACCATTTGTAGCTACAGATAGCATGAGCAGGTGACCTTTTCAGAGGATTGTACATACGGACAGCAGTCTGTGCACCAGAAGTCAAACCTTGTTTCTGATCTTGTTTCTTGCAGAGTCTGCAGCAATTGAGGAGTCGCACTGAGCTCAAGTTCAGAAGTGCTTTACACATGAAATCTACTGGCTCTCTAGCTGATTCTGCCCTGTCACCATCTCAACAGGTAGAGTGCTTCTGTGCCTGAGCCATGCAGCAAGCGTGGCTGTTCCTGGTGTGATTGTCCTGTGGCAGTGTGTGGCCAAAGGCGCATTGAGGCCTTCGGGTTTCTTCTTTGGGGAATGAGTCAAGAAGAAAAGAAGGCATGGCAGACCTGTCACAAAAGTACTCTAAGGAAAAGCCTAGTGGTTTAGGGGTGGATGTTTTTAACATTCTTGAAGCTTGATAGCAATAGGGAAACTGTCCTATCATTCTGTCAAGAGTGTTTATTGTAAGATGGAAGCAGCCCAGATGCATGGGCATCATTTGGAGGGTCCCCTTCAGTCCAGCAGTGTTTTGTTTTGAGGCTTTTTTCCTGGTCAGTTCTAATTTTTTGGCTGCAGTGATGTGAGAGGAAATATCGCACTGAATTCTATGAATGGGAGGAAGATGGTTTGCCATTAGGGAAAAAGGAACTCCGAAAGTGTTACTCAAAAGAATGCAAAGTACAGGTCAGCTCCTATAGCAGGAGTTTTTTGGGAGGAGGATAGATATGGAAAAGCTCTTCTTTTTATGGCTGACATGTAGAAATTTGCATTTTCTTTTAATTTCAAATTCTAATGCTCACTGTTTTTGCTGTAGTTACAAATTTCTATTTTGCTTTGTATGTATCTTTTGGGTATTTCTAGAGTAGATGGATAACACTAAATTATCCTTCATAAAGTAGTTAGTACATATCAAGGTTTTGATTATTCCTTTGATGTCGTATCACTGATAAAAGCAGAATCTTGGAGAAGGATGTATACCTCTGTTTTTTGTTTGTGTTAAGCCTGACCTTTTTCTGCCTGTTTTGTATAATACATGTAAATTGCTGCAGCCCATGATGATAATGGTGAAAGCAGCATACTACTGGTATAGTAGTTTGGGCTTGGTAATGGAAGCTTCTCATGATGCATTCAGCAGTTAATGAAATAATCTGGACTTGATCTCAGACGTTTGGTGTGTGCAGTCACCGGTGATGCTGTCATCTTTGTTATTCAGGAGAAACGTGTCAGTACAAATGTTCTGAATGTAGTTTTAACAACTGTGATGCACCTGGTTGTAACAGAAGCTAGGGTTGTACCGATGAACTCTGGTGGGGGGGGAAGGCCGTTTGTATCCCATAAGGTCGAGGTTTTAAGTGTGGCATCTGAAAGGACTCTATTTCCTAGAGGTCGCTCTGATATAAACTAGTTTGAAGAAATAGGAATTCTTAAAATCCCTGTTGGGATTTTGAAATTAGAAAAACTGTATAAAAAAGAACTCTTGCCTCATATGTAAGATGTTGTAAGATGGCTACATATGCTGCTCTATTACCTGTGCAGCTGAGCTACAGAACTTATAAATTTGTCACCTCTTAGTAATGTTATTTCACATTAGGAACTAGCAGTTGTAATGTTGATTGTTGTGCTTCTAAATTGGTCATTTGAATGAGTAGTTGGAAATTAGCGTAGCATTAGATTAGCATTTTATGTCCCTGTTTCTTGCCTTCGCAATGCTTTGGAGAGATGTGTAAGTAGGATTTGAGGTGCCCAGCTCCTTAATGTGAGGACAAAGGCTGCATTGGTTTTGGAGAAGCCTTAGAACGGGGCTGTTTAACCTCAGTCTTCATGGCGTCTTGGTGAGTAAGTTTGAGTTGAGCTGCCTTTTGTTGCTCACCTCAAGCAGGGATGACAGCTAGTGGTGACACCTGCCACTCCCCCTACTGGAATGGTGTCAGAAGACCGAACCTGCAGTTCATGTTATCCATCTGTCATTTGAAACCTAAAAAAACAATACCAAGCAACAACAGAAATCAACAAATCCCCAGCACAACCAGCCAGGAAAACTCCCACAAACCCAAAGAGCAGGAGTATCATGCATAACAAAGTTAATGTGGCTGTTTTGTAGGTAAGAAAATTCTTACACATCTTGTGCAAGAGTGCTGTGACAAGAAAAGCTTGCCTTCTAGAAGACTATGAAAATTGTTTAAAGCATTTCACAGATAAGTTTTATTAGTCAGGATTAATGATAGTTATTTTCCCATGCGTGGTAGGATATAGAAAATTAGTTTGTTCCATAGTTATCTGTAGTACTGCCAATTCTACTTTGGAAGAATATTCTAAAACTTTTTTTATACTGCTCTCTTCTTTACCTCCTGCTGTCTAGTTGTAGCTACAGACCTGATGAAAAGGTGGAAGGTTCAGGAATCCTGCAGTGTCTTGTACAATCTCCAAAACAACCGGGAATTTTTTAGAGTTGTTTGCATATATTTGGCTGCTTGTGGGTGGTTTTGGATGCTCCTGGGAGTTTAAACCTGTAGTACTGCCTGTGTACCTCTGTTCTACTTCCTTGAACCAGTAGTTTAAGAACCTGTTGGCCTATTTAGTCAAACTGGATAGAGGCAAGAGTCTCAAAGAGCTGAGCTTTTAGATGTTTGTTGAATAAAAAGTGTCTGAGTAATGGAGGTTCCAGCAGCAGTAATAATTGCTGTGATTTCCTGCCTTACTTGGACCAAAGAATTCATGTGGGGGACAGAGTAAGTAAGCACATCTCAGGCCACATCTTAGTTTGATGAAACTAAGTGCAGTTCCTTACGCTTTGCGGTATAGCAGACAGAGCTCTCACTTGCAGCTGAAGTATTTTACAGAGACTGTTTGAAACTCTTGTTATGCTATCTTAATGTTTGTGTTACAACAGCAACTGAAAATCATGTGGCTGTAGCAGCTGGAATTTTAATCCTTTTAATTATGACAGATTTTCAAAGCATGTTCTGGCTGATTTGGTCAGCTGACTGTGTAGTATGTACAATAACATCAAGTGATTGCACAAATTCTGAGAGCAGTGGTCACCTCACTGGAACTGGATGTATTTTTAGGTTTCTCTGCTAGTAACAGTCAAGTGTGCATACTTAAGCATCTCACATGAACTGCACCTAGTTGCTGACGCTGTCCTATCAGAAGAGGCCAGCTGTTCCTTCTCGCTATAGCCATTGATTTGACATTCTGTCTTCTCACCAAATTGTGGCAAGGAGCACAATGGGGTCTGAACACTGTACATCCTACTGGTACATGTTTTAATGACAGATATTTTTCTTCTGGTCAGCAGTGGTGCGTTTTGCTAGCTCTTCAGTTTTGTGTCTCAGAGTAATTGATAGCACAACTTCAGACTTTGTTATGTCCAGCAAGAATTTCCTTTATCTTTCCTTTGCCCAACAGTTTTTTCTTTATAAGACAATGTTTGGGAAGAGGGCGGTAGCTCATGTTCTCAGTGTAGTACTAGTAAGACCTTGTTGTGGAACTTCAAAGGAAGATGATTCATGTGTGGATACTCTAATTCAGTGAATCAAAGCAGTCCTAAGTTGAGTGGTTCACAGGGTTAGCTTACAAAATCGAGTAAGAAGCCACTGTTTGTTAGTAAATGAATATGCTAATTCATGAGGTTTTATCCATTCATTTTACTGGTTCGATGGGATCATTTACTTTTTTCTTTGCACTTCATTTATAATTGAACTATATCAAAAGCCTTATTGAAAGTCCAGGAACTCATGACTGCCCAAAACATTTGTTTTATGGCTACGAAAAATGCACACACAAAAAGGACATGTTATTTGAGCGTACTTATAGACCTTATCTTAAGCTATATATAAGATGTGACATTCTAAATCGAAATCCTGCAGCAGGTGCTATTAAGTTAAGGCTTGTGCAGGAAGCAGGATTTTAGTGAATGCCATGCTGATGGTCTGCTGATGTCCAAAGAGCTTTTAGATCATCTATTTAATTATAGAGCCAGAGGATCTGAATTTTAAGAGAAACAATATCTAATACCAACCTTTTTTAGTGGCCAATAAATTTCTAATTTACAGAAACTAAGATAATAGGTTATTTCAGCTATTTAATTGATCACTTGCACAACTGCTTCTGTATTTAAATTAAAAAAACCTGCAAACACTTGTTACTGAAACTAGTATCCACCTGTGGGTAGAACATGGTGTTCTAGAGTCTGATGTGTTCTTCATATGCTCTGTTAGTGATATTTTATATTTTTACCAGGTTCTCTCTCCTTCTTACACACTTTGAAATTTCATTGGCTTGTATGAGATCAGAAAGTTTTGATGAGAGCATGTGCAAAAGAAGTTATGGAGCTTGAGGAAAGCTGGGACAAGCACACACCTCAGGTTTCACAGTCTGACTTGCGAGACCAAGATAGCGTGCTGGGGAGGAGGATGTTCTACTGTCTTAATAGAATGTTCTTCTGTGTAAGCTCACATGGGCTATTTAAAGGTAGTATTTAATGATGGTTGACTAATTTAGGGTATGTCTACACAAACGGTGTGGGCAAACATGAGCTCTGTTAGACTGTGTTCTGAGCAGCCTGACCGTGAGCCAGCTTTGGCCTAGAAGCAGGGCAGCAGTGCGAGTGTAGCTGTGTGCTCTAGCCAACAGACCCACCGCCTGGTCTAGGAACAGCTCGATTCTGGCCATCCTAAAGTGAGCCAGGGGCACAGCTTTGTGCAAAGCAGGTAAACATTATGTATTTAAAAACGTAATGGTGGGTTACTGATGAGATTAAGCCTCGCTGCTAGCAGACTGTTTGTTTTATGGGAGCCAGACTGTGTTTAGACATATGAAAGGCCAGGCCCTGCGAAGACTTTCTCATTATCAGCTATCGTTGTTCTTCTTCAAGGCTGTTTCCATTTTAGGTCAGGTGCTTTAAAATCCACACATCATCTGAGAGCTTCCTTCTGATCTCTCTCACCGGTTGACTCCAGGAAAGCTAGATACTGGTTTTAGTATTGATGCAAAACTCCAAGGTTGTTTTGGTCTATCAGCAGGTAGGCTGCTGAATTTGACAGGAATTACTTAAACAGAGAGCTTTGGCGGAAGAACTACAAATTAAATTGCATTCTGAGTCCAGTAATTTCCCTTTTTGATTCTTTACTGAACATTTTTCAGCACTTTCCAGTATATGCCATCTGACTTAATATGTAAGTTTAGAGCAGGTTGTGTGCCTGAAAGATTTTCTGAAGCATTCAGCAGGTTGGTTAGTCACAGAGTTCCGTGACTGACGCATTTGACCACGTATGATGAAGAAGCTTGTTAGTCAGTATATAAACACAAAGGTATGGTGGGGAAAATTCAGCTGTGTTTTGCCTGGTAAGTGTAGCACATATGCTTCTTTGTTAGAAGTGTTCAAGAGAGTGGGTGGCTAAAATATTTGAGTTATCCAAATGAGGAGGGATGGAGGGATGAGGACTGACTGGTACTTAAAGTTGGCATGAATTTCAAAGCATTGAAAGAATACAGCTGAGTGAAGTTGCGTAGAAATCTATGTAAGTGCTTTAAATAATTTAAAGTAGAGTGTCTGAAAGGCCGTTTTGTTTCTTCTCACCTTCAGTTTGAACAAAAGGAATAATAATAATCCCTTTTATTTTTACAGTTCAGAGTATTTTTCATGTAAGAAGTTTTAGTGAATTAAAACTGAAGTGTTCGGTGTGAAGACACTGCCTGACTGAATTTGTTAGGCAGTAGAATAGAATAAGGAACCATTTCTGTTCTATTAATCTTAAATTCTGCAAGCCTTTTATTTAAAAANGATGGAACTGAACAATGTATTTTTGACACAATATTTTAAGGTTTGACTGTGTAAGTTGCACTCTGGTGTCGCTGGACTGTAATTCCAGTGGTATCACTTCAGCAAGGGCATTTTTTGGAGCACGTGGGAGGGCTGCTCTCAAGCTAGTAAGGAGTTCCAGAGCTTCTGGAAGTATGGTACAAAGATGCAGAGTTTAACTTCTTTTAATTATTACTTTTTCTCCCCTTACCACAACAGAGAATTTGGTTTGTGCGTGTCAATGTGTTAAAATAGATCATGCAGTTAATTCTATTTGGATTTTTATTGCTCTTTGGCCTAGTTATGTGAAGTTGCCATGTTACCCCTACACTTTCAACTGCTAGTATTGTAAATAGGATGAGTGGTAGAGTGCATTAAAAAGTTGCCCTCTGTGGGTTGAGCTGAAGACGTCCTGACAGGGCTGCGCTGGGCAGTGTAAGCGTGTGTGGAGACAGAAAAGGAGATTGAGGTGCAGGCAGAGTCCTTCAACTGCATGAAGAGGGTGCTGGAAGCTTAAATGGTGGCAAGCAGCCCAGGCAATAAGGATGCCTCTGTGTAGTATAGAGGACTGGGTATTTAGCACAGATGAGGATGAGTCTGGCTTCATTTATTTTGTCTCCTTTCCCTCTAAGTTGTGTGGTTTATGATTTTAGGCAATAAGCCATAGTCAGTGATGGTGCTTTGTTTTTAGTTGAATCATCTGTTTGGAATAACCAGGGGAAAAGAGCTCGTTCCAAGAGAAGATTATACAGTGTTTTTATCTAAGTTGCATATTTCCTGTTTGGTGAATATGTGCACAGACTGTCTTGAACTCTGATACAAATGTGTATCTTTTCAATTTTTGGGTGAACTTTCAAACACCATTTCTTTGAGATAAAATGTCACCTACTTGTTCTCTAAAAGTGGCTACTGACCCGTTCATGGTGTGTTAATGTGCATTTCTCCATACACATGGAGAACGCAAATAGCTGTTGGTAGATAGTAACAGTAGGGAGCTAATGTTCTGTGTTTTTGTCTCCCTTCATTCAGAATTGGATTTACAGTCATGGAGGAACATCAGCAACATATACACTGTGTGAACTGTGTCAGCCGTCGCTGTATGACCAGACCAGAGCCTGGCATTTCCTGCGATTTAATAGGCTGCCCGCTGGTTTGTGGAGCAGTTTTTCACTCTTGTAAAGCTGAAGAACATCGCATTTTATGTCCACTTGAAAGAGTGCCTTGTTTGAATAGTGGCTTTGGCTGTCCCTTCATAGTAGCCCGTAATAAAATTGCTGATCACCTAGAAGTTTGTCCTGCAAGCGTGGTATGTTGCACCATGGAATGGAATAGGTGGCCTGTCAGCTACGCAGACCGGAAATCTTACGAAAATCTGAGTAGAGATGTCGATGAAGTGGAGCAGCTAGATATGGCTTTAGCCCTTCAAGACCAGCGCATGTTACTGGAATCACTTAAAGTAGCAACTATGATGTCAAAAGCAGCTGATCAAATCTCAGAATCCAGAGAGCAAACCTCTGTCAAAACAAATGCCCCAGATACAGTGTGCTCAAATGGTTTGATGCCTGTCGATGAAGAGTCCTATGGTGCACTTTATCAAGCTACTGTAGAAACAACACGGAGTTTAGCTGCTGCTCTGGATATCCTGAACACTGCTACCAGGGACATTAGTATGTTAAACTCGAGGCTCTGCACTTCACCAGATGAAATGGAGGACGATGCTGAGATTGAAGAACAGGCTTCTAATGGTATTCAGGATAAGAAGTCTGACCATGAACGTCCAGATGAAGAAGACATTGGAGCAGTTGGGGAAATTAACTTTGATAGCCTGAGTCAAAGTTCACAAATGGAGCAAAATGGTTCTAGTGATATTTGTTATGATGTAATACAAACACATGACTTAAATCTAAAGCTTAATAACTCCTCACTCTTGTGTAATGGCTTTCATGTAGAAAATGAGTGTTCAAAGGTGTTGGACCAGAATGAAGATCTTGGTGTATCTAATTCAGGACCATCCAATGTAGCAAATGGTGAATGTAGTGCATCTCATGATGATGAAGCATTACCGTCCTGCAGCTCCTGCCCTATGACAGCACAACTTGACGTAGTACCAGCTAATCACTTAGTTAATGGCAATGTTAATCATGGGCTGCTTCCCCAGAATGCTAATGAAGAAGAAATTTTAGAGAGACAGGTGGAGCAGGAAAGACTGAGAAACGTAGATGCATTTTCACTTATGCGGCATCGATCATACAAATTCCTTGTTAATCACTATTGGTCAGCACCAAAAGAAGACAAAGCTGTTGATACTTCAGATTTGGAGATAACAGAAGATCCTATGGGTCTTCAGGGAATTGATCTAATCACTGCAGCACTGTTGTTTTGCCTAGGAGACACTCCTGGAGGCAGGGGGATATCAGAAAGTCGTCCTGTCGATTTGTACCATGTTGACTTTGGGACCCAAACATTTTCTCTCCCATCAGCTATATTGGCCACAAATACCATGGTGGGGGAAATAGCTTCCGCTTCTGCGTGTGATCATGCCAACCCACAGCTCTCAAATCCAAGTCCCTTCCAGACCCTTGGGCTGGATTTGGTATTGGAATATGTGGCTAGATACCAAACAAAACAGCGTTCAATGTTTACATTTGTTTGTGGACAGTTGTTCAGGAGGAATGAATTTTCTTCGCATTTTAAGAATGTGCATGGTGACATACATGCTGGCCTTAATGGCTGGATGGAGCAGAGGTGTCCTTTGGCATATTATGGGTGTACATATTCTCAACGAAGGTTTTGTCCTTCAACACAAGGGGCAAAAATTATTCATGACCGCCACTTACGGTCATTTGGAGTTCAGCCTTGTATATCTACAGTATTAGTAGAACCAGCAAGAAGCTGCTTAATTGGACTACACAATGACCATTTGAGTAGTCTGCCTTTTGAGGTTTTGCAGCACATTGCTAGTTTTCTAGATGGCTTTAGTTTATGTCAGCTTTCAAGAGTGTCACGTTTAATGAGAGATGTGTGTGGAAGCTTGCTTCAAGCACGTGGAATGGTGATACTGCTTTGGGAGAAGAGAAAGTACCCAGATGGAAGTTCTTCTTGGCAAATAAAAGAAAAGGTAAGCTATTTTATCTTTTGATGGTTTAAAAAGGGAAGTATTGAATTGGTTGTCTCTACTTTTTCTCTCAATATTTTCTCTGATTGCTATTGTTGTTACTGTGTTTTTTGATATAATGTACCTTCAAGAAACAGATTGCCGTATAGAACAATTAGCAAAAATGGCTAGCAGGTTGGTTCAGGCTTCCACACACTTCAGGAAGTAGAAGTAGTGTCTGTCCAGTTTTTATTTGGTGTAAATTAATGTTTTAGATTCTTGTGAAAATTAGAGGTTTTAGTTATTACTTCATTATTTTCTTTAATATTAAATATTCCATAAAAGTGGGAAGGGTGCCTGCACAGTTTGCATCTCTTGCCTTTTTACTATTTTAAGCAACTTTGCATTTGGTTCAACCATTCAGATCCTCTCCATTGCCATGATAGAGTGCTTTAAGTATGTAAATAATTTTTAAAACCTCTGAGTGACCTTTGCAGATAGTTCTTCACCATTCCCGCCCTCCAAAGTGCAGAGTATCTGCAGTGATCATTTGGAGTTGTGGAAGCTGATCGTTTCACAAATGGATCATTTTCTCATGAAGTAACCGATCATGAGCAGTACTGCCGGTTATGCAGTACTTTATCATTTAACTTCTGACAGCAGCTACTTTGTAGACACAAAAATATTGCCTGCCTTTCTTCCCAGTGCTCAGAGCTCACTGGGAATCTGAAACAGCCTGAGACTGACTATT
>VXAV01010731.1:0-19067 GCA_013399715.1 Alectura lathami
CCCTAACCCTAACCCTAACCCTAATAACACTAACCCTAACCTTGCGGAGATTTGTAGGGCTCTGTAGGGCTCTGTAGGGCTCTGTAGTGCTCTTTAGGACTCAGTAGCCCTCTGTAGAGCTTTGTAGGGCTCTGTAGGGCTCTGTAGGTGTCCGAAGGGCTTTGTGAGGCTCTGTAGTGACCGGCAGGGCTCCGAAGGGCTCTGTAGGGTTTTGCAGGGCTCTGTAGTGACCTACAGGGCTCTGTCGAGCTTTGTAGGGCTCTCTAGGTTTTTGCAGGGATTTGTAGGGCTCTGTAGGGCTCTGTAGAGCTTTGTAGTCATCTACTGGTCTCTGCAGGTCTAATCCTAACCCTAACCGTTATGCTAAGCCAAATCCTTATAACACTAACACTAACCCTGTCCCTCTCCCTAAACCTAAACACTAACCCTAATCACTAACCCTAACCGTAACACTGTCCCATAACACTAAACCCTAAACCGTAACCGTAACCCTCACCCCAACCCTAACCCTAGCCCTAACCCTAATAAGCACAACCCTAACCCTAACCGTAAACCTGTAGATATTTGTAGGGCTCTGTAGGTCTCTGTAGGGTTCTGTAGTGCTCTGTAAGTGCAGTAGAAAATCATTTTTACCTTTCTCTGACTATTTGTAGTAAAGAATTAAATGATGTAGTACTGTATTTGAGAAATTAAGATGTATGTGCATGTATGTGAATATATATATTATACATGTATATATATTTTCTCTAAGACGTGTTCTTAGCATTTTCAGCGTTTTCCACGTTTCAGTGCAACTTAGTCATTCTTATTCATGTATTTGATAATACATCAATGTCTGCAACCTCTGCTCTGATTGTATCCTTCTTATTTCATTCTGACTGAATTTACTTGAGGCGGGAGAATGAAATGCATGGAAAAAAGAAAATTAAAACCTCAAGCTATCACTTGTTTATAATTGCTGTTTTATTCCCATAGATGTAATGCTGCACTAATTCTGTTGTCTGACTTTGAAGTGTTACCATTTGGTCCATTATTTTTGTTGCAGTGTTACCTGTGTGAATGTCTATTTTTTCCTTTTAATAGCAAAATTTATTATAAATTTTCTTATAACAAAGAAGACTGAAAAAAGCAAAGAAAAACCATAACAAGCAATGAACAAGTGTTTCATTAACAAAAACTGGTGTTCCGTCTTACACAGAGCTTTAGAAAACAAAGAGCCTTAAAGAATGGGCTTGTCATTGAAAGAAGCAAAGTGATTGATTCCCCAAACTAGTTACTTAGGGGAAAACATTCACTGTAGTTGTGTTGAGAAACCAATTAATGGACAGAAAAAAAATCTTTATCACATTGAAGTTTTTAGGCAAATCTGCCTGTGTCAGAGAAAGATGATGTGCACATAATGAGTGACTGTGCACTTGAATATTGTATGCATGTTTCTAACAAAATAGTAGATCTATCATTTTGGATTGGCAGCTAATTTTGCTGACTCTTATCTGCAATATATTTTTGACATTACATATCTAGACTTTCACAGATACTTGCGTTTCCCTCAGGCCCCCAAATGGCATTTTACATGAAGCTATGGATTGTTCATCTGACTGTTTTCATCAGTGTATGTTTTCTTAACAGAACTCAAAGTGATCTTCCATGGGAATTTATGACAGACCGTCTCCCAACCATTTTATTTTTTCCACATCAGAGGTAATGTAGTCCTTGTGTTTTTTTACTTGTGCTTCACTAAGCTGTAATAACCATCTGATTGTATGTCTTAGACAGCATGAGTCTCAAGTATGAAATGGCAAAAAAAGTACTTGAAATTCATTAAAGCAGGTTTTAGTCCAGTAAAACAGTTTGTGGTAGGTGAAGCTTTTTCTAGAACATGCCTTCCCACTGTTACTCCATGGTCCCGTGTTTCCTCTTTGTTTTCACAGATGTTCATTTTGTCTTGCTCTGTTTTACAGACCTCCTCTAGCCTCTCTCTGGACTGTTCTAGTAACGTTCCCATTGGTTTCCTAATTAGCTTCACAATGGTACCTTACCCACAGTCATTTTATTTCCTGCTTTCCCTCTCTGGTGGTGTGTTTTATTTTGCTGCATCTAGGTAATCAAGAAAATCAGGTTCTGATAGTCTATGTAGTAGTGGTAGCACTAGGGTGATTACACATTATTTTAGATCTAAAGGTGCTGTCTGTTAAGGCTTTCTGTGCAGCTCCTTACGCATTTGCCTTGAGCCAGTTTTGGAAATTACCTGTTCTGCTTGGTTTTCTTCCCCATGCACTGTTACTATTTTATTTTGGTTTTCATTTTAAGTAGCCTTTTAGCTTTTCTGATACACGCTGTGGTTTTGATAAATAAACAGTGGGTAATGACATAGTAAAATGGTACTGTTCTGTAATGAGTCATTTGTCTTAGTGTAGGCTATTTTTTACCAAAATGTCATGAATCACTAAGTTTGGATGTAAGCTGATTGTCATCTGAGAAACTGCTGATGATAATTACAAAATTGACTTGGCTGATCACCAGAAATCTGCAGGAGAAGAAAAATCATGTTGTTTAAGCTTCTGAAAATAGCTTGATTTTGATGAACACAAGCTTTATCTGGCCCAAGTTCTTGAATTATTAAAACATGGTATTTTCTTCTCTCTGAAATACAGTAAGTAGTTCTCAATAAACATGTTTATCCCATATTCTAACGAACTGGATTTCACAGAAGGCATTTCTAAGGTAACTATGACTGGTAACTCAGAAAAACTCCCTTGTTCCAGCTGCACAGTCCTTCTCAAGCAATTCAGAAAAATGCCACACTCAGGAACATTTCAGGTGTCCGTGGTACGTGTTGTACAGGAACAGCAGTAATAAACTTTCTGAAGTGTTAGGCATACTTGAATCTGACTTTCTGGCTTCAGAATCATATTTTGGGTTTATTCTGTGTCCTTTTTCTGGCTGGTAATTCACCCAGAAGATTCACATGGCCAAAAGCCAAAGCAAACATTTCAGCATTTGACAGCAGGAGTTTGTGTGTGGCTTTTAATGGCTTGTAGCTGGTAGGGAAGGAACTTGGTACTTGTTGGTAGTGGAGCAGTTTGGACTTGTCAGGTGAAGAGTAACAGTGTATGCTGTTACACAAAGTGATGGACCTGCCTCTTCATGTAATGGGATTCATATTTATGGTTTGCTTCCTTGCTTACCTCAGTGGTATGAGGACCAGGTAGAAAGGCTTGTTGACAGCAAGAGGGACCCTACTCAGAAAAGTGGCTGCTGTTCAAAAGCAGGCTGTACTTCCTTGCTCCTTGCAATGCCCTCCTAATGTTCGAGCATGTTAAGGTGCTTCTTCAGGAAAGCATATATAGGCTCAAAATAGTTATTTCAGGTAGCGTCTACAACTGGACTGAACTTCCAACCATGTGTACAGGATTTGTAATGCTTAAATGTTTTCCCTTAGCATTCATTAATACCAGTTAGCTATGATCAGCCATGACTCATAGCAGTGCTACCATACGCAGTTCAAAGTCATAAAACAAATAAGGATTGAGTAACATCTGTTTCTTAAAATAGCAGAAAATCCTGTCCATATTCTGATCCAGTGACCAGATACATACAGCACTTAGACTGGAACACAGATAAAACAGTTCATGAAAAGGCAACACTGTTACATCTTCATTATACAGGTTTAGGCTTCTCTTAACTGCTGTTTCAGCCAAAATACCGAGTTTGAGTTGGGCAGCAGATGTTTAGATAAAGCTCTCATTGTTTCCACACCTGTATGTTTTAATGCCAACTTTGTCTCTTTCCAGGAAGGAACAAAGCGTGAAGTTCCCAGAAGACTTCTCAGTTAACCTTCCTAATCTTCTTAAATTTATTGTACATCACTCAAGTCTTTCTTCGTCAGAGCCCTGTACCAAAGAATGCCTACATAAAGAGTCATTTTTACAGCAAGGATGCATCTCCCACTTGGAGAAAGAAATTCAGACGTTAAGATCAGAAGTCAGTGCCCTGCATTGAGCCCATGACTACCTTGAGGCACAGCTTTCTGAAGCTAGAAGAGAAGAACATCGACTACAGCAGCAAAAGCACAGACTGGAAAAGCAGCACGAGACCCTGCATCTCCATGGTGAGCAGTTACAGGCCACATATGAGCAGAAGAACCGGGAATTACTAGAAATGGCTGAAAAACTTCAAGAATTGGCTGATGCATCAGAAAACCTCCATAAGGAAAATACTAGGGCAATGTGGCCACTGAGAGTGGCACCTGGACACCCGACCCTGCTGCATGGGCAAGGCTGGCATTGGTGATTCTGCCACACAGGTGGATGAAAAGTCAAGGCCTGAAAATGGGTTTTATGTAGAGCATTGGAACAGGCTCCCGAGGGCAGTGGTCACACCACCAAGCCTCATGGAGCTGAAGAAGCCTTTGGACATTGCTCCCGGATATAGGGCTTGAATTTTGGGTGGTCCAAGAGTTGCATTCAATGATCCTTGTGGGTCCCTTCCAACTCAGGAAGAACCTATACTGAGAATCCTGGTGGCATCAAGGGAAGAAAAGCTGCAGAGCAAAGATGAATCTAAAGAAGCCCTTCAGTCAGAGCAAACAGATGATGATGTATTGGCTTCAACAGCTATTACCATGGAGGAAAATGGATTGATGGTGTTGATACTGTAGAGAGAGAGCACAGCGGTGAAAACAGGACAGAATGCTTGCTTACAGAGTCAAATGATGCGGTATTGGGTATTTATGCAAGTTTTATTGAAATTCATTGTAAATAAAGACTTCCTCCCCCACATGATCTAGAAAAAGAAAATCAAATGGAATATTTTTGTATACTTGAACAACTTATTAGCTACCCCCATCTAAGGAGAAGATGAGGAATGTGGAAAACTTCCTACACTTTCTTATTGCACTAACTCATCCATTTAAATTAAAGATGTTGATGTTTAGGGGCAGCGGTGTAAAGCATCTCTTGACTAAAGACCAGTTATTTTTCCACCAGCTTCCTCTTACAGCTGCTAGAAGACTAATTACACCTTTGATTTTATACTTTTCCATGAATTTCTGAAATTTGCCCTTTACACTGCATTTTGATTGCAGAATTAAAATGGAGATACTTCATCTGCATGATCAGTAAACTTGAATGGACAAAGTCATCCTGCTACAACCACCCTCTCTATTCAAGAGCGCCAGCACTGTGCATCACTTTTGTATACCAATTATTTGACTGTCTTGAAATCTACAAGAGCCATGTGTGAACTCTTACCTAATGAAACAAAACTAAAGATCTTACTGAATTAATCCTTTTCTCCTCAGCTTTTAGGATTTCTGTAATAGACCAGTCTAAGTGTATGTAAGTGTGTGTGTGTCGCTACACATGCGGGTCTCCTGCCACTAACACTTAAAGCATGTGCCAGAGCAAGAGCAGCCCTGTAACAGCTGTACCCCTGTGTACTCTAGAGGCAACTCCAGGAGCATTTCCCTACTGCCAGTATTAGTTTTTGCTTCCAATTATAGCCTTCAGTGGAAAAAGCCAAATGGAGCACTAAAAATGCAAGTCATCATCTTACTCTAAAAGAGAGGGATAAGACTTTACTTACTACAACAATGTCATTGTTGTCTTGCATATAGTTACACAATCCTCAAGTAAGCTTGCTTAGCCTGTGTTACTTGATTATTTCATACATACAGGGAGAAGAAGCAATAACCATTTCCAGGAGAGCTAAAAAAACTTGGATTATTTGTAGCATATTTTAAGAAATAGATTGTTATGATAACCTCTTTTTTTTTTNATTTGTAGCATATTTTAAGAAATAGATTGTTAAACTTTTTGTCCTAGGCAATTAAGTGATTGAAAATCAAATTACGCACAAAGAAGTTTGAGAGAGCTAGTCTTCAAACCTGTGTACCTCCCTGGACGGTTCTGGAGCAGGCCTTGGTGGCTTAGTGCTGTCCCTTCCCCCAGGTATCTGAGGCCTAGAACCACCATTTGACACATCTTTTTATAGTTCCACTAGCCAAACCACAGTACAGAGCAGGAAGTAAAAGAGGTATCCTGATTTGGAAGTACTTCCCAGCTGCTAGATATAAGTCTACCACAAACCAACCAATCTTCTTTCTCCGTATCAACACTACTTCTCATAGGAAAGATTGAAATGTCTTGTAGTAGCAGAGTTAAACCAGGAGAGTCATCTACAAGATGCAGGAACTAAATTCTGTAGTTGTTTGTCTTTAGACTAAATTGCCTTTTTACAACAGGCTATGAGCATCTTGTTTACATATACCCAAACTGCTAATTACACAAACAGAGGTTCTAGGAAAACTCTAGTTGCATTTATGCTAGTTTTAATGAGTAACAACTTCTGCAGTTTCAGCATGCAGAGACACAGACGAGAAAAGCCTGCTCTGCTGCCACTTCAAACCCCTGGAAACCTTCTGGACCATCGCTGAGGGTTCAGTATCCATCATTAGTTCCCATGTCAGAATCCATCAAAGTGGCAGTTTCCTTGCAGTTGCACACGGTTAGAGAACTCAGCTGTAGCAGCCAAAAGCTTAACCTATACCTAGCTGCAGCTAAAAGAAAATATTTCCTTTCTCGTAGCTCCTGTGTTTCTTCTCTCAACATTACTGTAGGGTTACACTTTCTTTTTAAAGAAAGTATTCTGCACCAGTCCAGTGTACTGTTGGTGCTCTGGCTTTATGGCTGTGCACTCAGAAGTTAATAGCAGAAGCAAGCTTGAACTGCAGATGTAGTTTTGAAGATCTGGATTCCCACCTACAGCTGTGGTGCTGGAATGCCCGTGTGTTATGTACAGTTGCATCATGCTATTCTCATATGTTGTGAACACAAAGCAAAAAGCTTCTGGCAGCCTATTTAGTGTGCACAGTTGTAAAGTAGTTCACATTACAGTAGTAGCTCCACCAAAATAAGCTCAGCTAAACATGCAAGTAAGAAAAAATGCTGTTGGTCTCTTCACACCAAAGTATCCCTGTGTCCATTGCCAGCAATGGACTTCGTGCCAGGTGAGTCAGCTCCTGTCACAGAAGAAACAGGATATACAGTTGATGCAAAGAGCAACTTCTCAGTGCATGCAGCTGCGAACAAAGCTTATTCAAGTCTCACCAGGGTGCCCTCTGATGAGTAGTGTGCATGTGACCAAGATCTTCACAGTACAGAGATTCTTCTGCTGGTTACACACGTAAGCATAGTCCCCGCATTGCTCCAGGTTAGCTGTGCGCTTCTGTGCCATTTGGAGTTAGCTTAGCTTTCCTCTCTACACAAGGTCCTTTAGCAGAGCACTGCACCAGAAGGAAGGGTTCTTTGGTTTCTCCTTTGGCCACGATGCTCTGCTCATCTTCAGACTGGCTGATCCTCTGCAGGCGCAGGTAACACCAGCAGCCCAGTATCGAGGCACCGAGAGCTGCGATAGTGATCAAGAGAACAATAACAGTCACCACTCCCATGGGGGGGCTGTGACCCGTGATAGACATGGCTAGTATCTCACGGTCAGACTTCTTCAGACTTGTCAGTCCTCACTGTCTGACAGTATCTTCAAACTCCTGCAGTGGAAAAAACAGACATTTAATGAAGTTGTACAGTTTTGCTATATTCAGCAGCATTGTATTTATGGTTGGTATCCTCTTGGTAATTCACATGACCCTCCTGCATTCACAGTGCTTCAAGCTTCTCATACACCATATTCATTTTGAGCTATTTCTTCACAAACTGCCTTTGAATATGCAAGTCTCTACACCAAACTAAAGGAAATGAAAGCTAAACTTATTTCATCTCTTGACCTACTTTCAGGATGCCCACGGTCAGCCTGTTAAGGGATAACAATTTTTACTAAGAGACGGAGGCTGAGACAAGATACAGACATAGGATAAGGTAGCTGAGACTTAACAGTCCATAATTAAGTTTTAATTATAACCCAAGTTAAGCAAGTTTTTACTAACACTGAAGTCACTGGGCACAGTTCAGCAACCTGACAACTCCCATCAAGGATATACCTAGATTTGCATAGGAAAGTTTTTTTTTTTTGGTCCAGCAGTGGAAGCTATGCTGTTCAGTGTGGGGATTTAGGACTCTAATACAAATACTGAATCATAGTTGAGCTCTCCAGTCCATGACAAGGTAGCAAATCAGTTATGTTTAGCATTCTTAAAGGAATCTCACAGAAGTATGTCTGACAGTCAAATCTAGCACTTCTTAAACAAATTAATGTATATCTTCCTAGTGCACTAACAGTGCCAGGATTTGTAACAACCGGAAAATAATTGTAATGCTAATTGTTTACCACGAGCCCATTCATAACAGTGGTCTGTTTAGAAGGGTTGGCTACGTGGTGATGAATTGGTTGTTCATGGAGCTGATAACAATATTGCTTCTCATGCATTTTTCATACACAGCAGGTAGAGCTAGATTTATTGAAAACTTCAATAAAACATTAAGGAGTAGGTTATTACAAGCCTCTGCTCCTCCTCAGTGGCTTTCAAATAGTAAAAGCAAGGTAGAGGGTCAGAACTGGTTATGTTTCCAGCCCTGTAAACCACTGCAGGCAGTAGCTTGTAGCGTACCTGTCAAAAACCAACAGCAAGTCCAGCAGACCCAATTTTCGCCAGTTACAAAACAAAACCATCCGTATCACATGCCTTCAGCAGCAGAGCTGCACTGCCCACTGCAGCTGCCCACTGCAGCCAGACAAGTGCATGATTTTTGCCATGATCATCTCGCTTTTGCAATATTATGTACTCTGCTTACTCAGCACAGGATGAACAACTGAGGGTGATTCAGAGTGTAGATATAAACAGAACAGAAACCTGCAGCACTTGTCTTTGACACTCTCCCGTGTGTCAAGTGATTTTGATGTGGCAAGGTAGAAGGTGCTGGGAGATGGAGAACTAGGCCCTACAGGATGTGCAACCCTGATTTACCCTTATTAATCAATTTATATTCAAGTCTTGAGTGTACATGACCACCTACACACTCCTCTTCAAGATTTTCCTTGGCTAAATCTGTAGATCTGTTCTTTTGACTTTTTTTTTTTTTTTTCTTTGATCAAAAAGACTCAGATCTTCTGGATTTGTGAACTCTGGGACACAGAGGGGCACAACTTCCCCTGGATGTATTACCCAGCCAATTTCATTTCTCTGGGCACAGATCTAGAATCTGATCTCCCACAATACTGTCAGGATAATCAGGTTGCATCAAGAAGCTCTTTCTAGCTTCTATCCAGAAAGTTCCTGCTACCTTTGCCCCATGCTGTAGCTAATGCCAGGAGAAAAGCAGCCTGCTTGCTCACCTCCTAGGAAAAGGACAATCAGATAAAATTCAAGGTCACCTTCTCAAAGCACTTCAGCTCATTTCTCAGTGAGGATGTGTAGCAGTCATTCTTTCTGCAGGCATATCCTCTTCTCCACTCAAGGAGTCTGGAGCCAGCATCCTTTGTAAGTCGGATACATTAAGCACCCGTGGAGCTTAACAACGGCACAGACAGACAGTTAATGGCTCTAGGTCATTGTGGCACAAGCTCCAGTGCCGCTGAACTCATGTTGCACATTTTCTGGCTTTAGGTGAATGGCTGGAGCTCAAGCTCTCCTGCAGCCTCAGTTCTGTCCTTAGAGTGGCACATGCACACTGGAACTACACCAGTAAGAACCACCAGAAACCTCTGGTTTCTGTGCGTAGTTTCTGTGTTCTGTTCTACATGGAGAACTCCAACCTCACTACTCTCCACCAGCAATTGCTTGAAATCAGCAATAAGCTCTTTCCAAAGTCCACTTCTCAACTGAAGCAATACTGCATCCTGTAGGTCCCCTTAAACCGATCCCAAAGGAGATTACAACCAGCTTTCACACTCACTTTTTCTTACAGCATACCTGAGTTAAAATTGCCCATAAGCGTACCAGAAGCAGCACCGACTTCATCTGTCACCATTACTGTAGGATATTATAAATCATAAATCCCTGATCTTCAGAGGAACTGCTAGCAACAGCTGCATGTACTCGGTGGCACTCCTGGAGCTATATCCCTTCCCTCCCTACTTACCAAAGGGCACATCTAAGTACATTTATCTACTCATCAGCAAGATGAGTCAGATTAACCGGTGGGAGCTGCAGATAGTCTATCCTGGTTCTTAGAGCAACCAAGCAGTGAAAACGTCAGCTATAAGCCATTTTTCCAGAAATAACAGCCTTTCTTTTTCTGCCTTATGCCAGCTTCTACTCCCAGCTTCATTTGTCAAGTCTTATTACCCAGTTCAGAAGCTGTAACTAAAGGACAGACAGAACGCCAGTTCAAACTGCAGGAGGCTGCTAGGGGACAAGTTCTGCTCAGGGCTGGCGGTAGTTTCTGAACCAAGCTTTTCATGACCACTGCTGCTAAGATAGCCATGGTTAATAGCAGCAGGCATGATTCTGAGAACTACTACTGCTACATTAAAAGCCAAAGCTATAGGAAGAAACTTCAAAACTAAATGTAGGTTTCATCCAAATATACCACTCCAAGTCCTCAAACAGTAAGTGTAAGGTGCAGAAGTGGATTTTTCTGTTGTTAAGATACGTTAGGTGAAATACTGCAAAGAAAAGTGGAAGTTGAATGAGGTAGGAGAAAACAGATAAAAATAATAATACCAAAGCATCTTTAGCTTAGGAATACATAAATAGTAATTACTGCTTAGTTAAAAAAGCCTCTTTGTTAAAGTCCTTGAGAAAGTAGCAGCAGCTTGCACAACACGCTGCTAACTGAAAAATGTGTTCTCTTGTACATGCAAGTAAGATTACTTTAGAGGACTTCAGAGGAACAGAGTGTGCTTGTCACAGGACATCCCTGTTGCCAGTGGACGAGGCAGAAAAGCCTCAAGAGCTCAGAGCTGCAGTTCTGGCACCAGCACACCATCCTGGCAGTCAGAGCCCTTCCCAGCACAGCAGTCAGCCTTCACTACTCCCAGAGAAGCTGCAGGACCACTGCTATTCTCAGTTAACTGCAGTTTAATGCCGCCTCTTCCTGCTAAACAGCAATTGCACTGCACACACTGAGTCTTGGCCTGAGGCTGTGTTAGAAGCAAGGAGCTGTTTAGTGAAACCTTCAGTGCAAACCTCCCCCACAACCCTCATCCCACTTGTGATAATGAATAAAGGAGCAAGGAAGAAGGCTAAAAAAAAAAAGCTTTTTTTTTTTTTTTTTTTTTTTTTGTGGATAAATTATTACAGATAGGCTTCACTGTCCAAGACAGTCCTCCAACAATTCACGTTCAAGGATCAAAAACACCACACCCAGAGGCAATACTTCACAGCATTGCCTGCAACAGCACTCAGCTTCCACAGAAGGTTTAACAGTACCTTACACTTAATCAAGAATCACTTTTAAAGCTTTACACCAAGTTAAGCTACATCACAGTTGATACTTCATGGAAGACAGAGAGAACAAGAGAGGGCAGACCAATCTAGCAGGTTTCCCAGAGGCAGCCACACAATTTGAGAGCACGCAGATGCGCTCAGTAGCGCAGCAAGTGGAAGGTGTTCATGCTGTAGCTGACTGCAAGGAGAGTGATCCCATTTTGCAGAGCTAGAAGCAGGTTTCTACTTTTAGGACCACGCTGGCTTTGGAGGCGCTTCCCTGGCAAAGCATCTGCCTCACTCTGGGCTCACATCTGCCAGTGCCTCAGCCACAGACAAGTCTGGTGAGAGGCCTGCTCAGCTGAGACTGCAGGGTTATCTTAACATGCAGTTGTTGTAATGTGCTACGTGCATCCTGTGTCAGAAGGCATAGAAAAGCTAGGAGGAGTGGGGGAGCTGCACTCTATGTTAAGAAGTGCATAGACTGTGAGGAGCTGCCCCTGAGTGACAGCCAGGAAATGGTTGAGAGCCTGTGGGTGAAAATTAAGGATGGGACCAATAACAGCCAGCTGGTGGCTGGGGCCAATAACAGGCCACCTGATCAGGGGGAGACTGTTGATGAGGTCTTCTTGCTTCAGCTGAAGCAGGCATCACAGGCATGGGCTCTCATTTTCATGGGGGATTTCAACCACCAGCTATCTGCTGGGACAACACGGCAAGCTGCAAGTGATCCAGGAGGCTGCTGGAGTCCATCGACAATAACTTTCTGGTTCAGGTCTTGGACATGCCAACCAGAGGTGATGCATTGCTGGACCTAGTGCTCACCAATGCAGAGGAGATGGTCAAAGAGGTTAAGATTGGAGGCAGCCTGGGCTGCAGTGACCATGGCCTGGTGGAGTTTGAGTTACTCTGAGGCAAGTTTGTGGGCCTGGCAAGGAGTGGGGTCAGGACACTGAACTTCAGGAAAGCAAACTTCAGGCTGTTTAAGGAGTTGTTGGAAGATGTCTCCTGGGAAACTGTCCTTAGGGACAAGGCATTGGAGCAGAGCTGGCAGCACTTGAAGATCATCTTTCTGAGAGCACAAGAACTCTCCATCCCCCAGAATAAGAAATCAGGCAGGGGAGGCAGGAAACCAGCGTGGCTGAGCAAGGACCTGCTGGTCACGTTGAGGGAAAAGAAGGAAAAGTATAGGCAGTGGAAGCAGGGATGGGTGTCCTAGGAGGATTACAGAGGTGCTGTCAGGATATGTAGGGATGGGATCAGGAAGGCCAAGGTGCAGGTAGAATTAAGCTTGGCGAGGGATGTGAAAAAAAACAACAAGAAGGGTTTCTTTAGCTACATAGGTCAGGAGAGGCAGGTGAAGGAGAGTGTTCCCCCTCTAACGAATGGAAAGGAAGAACTGGCCTCCTCTGATGTGGAGAAGGCTGAGGTACTTGATGAGTTCTTTGCCTCGGTCTTCACTGCTGGTCAGGCTGCCCAGGTCTCTGGTGCCCCTGAAAATCCAGATGGGGATGGGGGAAGCAAAATCCTTCCCAGTGTAAGAGCAGAGCGAGTCCGAGACCACCTGATGGGACTGAATGTCTACAAGTCTATGGGGCCGGACGGGACGCATCCCAGGGTCTTGAAGGAGTTGGCTGATGTGGTTGCCAAGCCACTCTCCATCGTATTTGAAAAGTCGTGGCTGTCAGGCAAGGTCCCCGGTGACTGGAAAAAGGTAAACATCTCTCCCATTTTGAAGAAAGGGAGAAAGGAAGACCCGGGAACTACAGGCTGGTGAGCCTCTCATCTGTGCCCAGGAAGATCATGCAGCATTGGTGGAGCTGGTATTCCAGGCCTTGTGATGTAGACAGATGTGAAATATTTTTTTCCTGTGGTTCCTCTGGTGTATGTCTAAGTCAGGACACAGTGTGCTAAATACAGATAAACAGCTGTAGCTGAGAGGTGCAATGTGGCTGATAGCAGTGAAATGTAGGTGGCAGGTCAAAAAGCTGGACAATGTGAGTGTGCTCTCCAGGCTAACAGGACCAGGGTGGTGAAAAGCTCAAAAGAAACTCTTGGGGAAATCTATATTGTACAGCTCTTCAGACACTTGGATACTATTGGAGTTTATTTAAAACAAAAAAAAAACATGTACTGTTTGGAGTCAAAATCCATTTATTACCTAGACTTATGCTGGAATCTAATGGCTTTGCCTTTGGCTAGTGGCAGAGCAGACCAACAGCCAGTTCTAAAAACAACCAAATTGGCAGTGACACAAACTATCATCACAGACTCAACACAGCACTTACCCAGGCTTCCAAATAACTTCAAGATACTTGGAAAGCCTCCTAGCCACAACTGCTGTCTTCCATTTCACAATGCTGGGCAGAAGTGTAAACAGGTCGTTCCAGAGACCTGCGTCTTAATGCTGAGTTCATACAAAACAGCCTTGTGAATGGAAATCTGCCATCCTCACTGGCACCTGCAGGCATCCTTAGTGCAGATGTGCCAAGAATATAGGAAGGTGTTTACTCTGTGACGGGAAGGTGCTGGACGAGGCTGTTGGTGGGGGCATTTCAGTCCCAGCCAGCTCTTCTGCTGCATCTCCTTTTTCTGTTAGGTTCCTCAGTGCTCAGACTCCTCATGGTTCCTCCTCGTCTGCAGCTAACTGACTGCTGTGTTCATGGGGTGAGTGCAGCAGCCCGAGCCCTGGTCCTGTTGGTGGGATGGAGCCGTACTGGGTGCTTCTGCTTATAACCGGCTCCTCTGTTGGGGGCTGCTCAGGAAAATTTGATGGACATTCATCTGCTTCAGCTCAGTTGTCCACCAAAGGTATATCCTTAGCTGAAACTAGGCCAGAAAGAGCACATGACACTTAAAGTAGTTTGTTCAGTACCATTTTTATCTTCCATTACTATTATGTATATCTAAGTCCTTCACAGTGACTTTTTACTGTAGTTACTTCTGCAGAAAGCTCATCATTTGCATTATCAGTGCTGTTCAGAAGCTGACAGGAACTAATGACTGAGCTCCTGCTTTCTGTATTCCCACAGGAAGTTCTTTCAGCCCAAGTAGTATTGGGTTATTTCCTTCTGTTGAAAGAGTTAGCTTGAACACACTTTCAAAACTTCCTTTGCAAGCAGGAAGATTGGAAGAGTACATTAAAGGTGATGAAAATTGAATTTCTTTAGTAATCTTGTCTCTCCAAGGATTTGGACTCAAAGAAAGGACTATATATCAGAAGGCTTGGGACACTGTCAAGACACCACAATTTTAAACTAAGCTGCTAATCTAAATTTTCCCACGAACCTCATCTTCAGTCAAATGTGACCAAGCTGTTCTCAATTTCAGCATCAGGCATCAGTATGGAACTACCTCAAGGAATTTCAAGGCTCCCTGTATTTCTGTTCAGGATATTTTATTAAGTATACTCTTGCATATGGAATTCAGAAAACTGTGTAGCAGTATCCAAAACCCCTTTGAGTTAAGCTTCGGTCAGCTCTAGGCTTGTTCTCTCTGGAAAAAAAAAAAAAAAAAATCTTGTATTAGGAGTTATTGGATAAACTGCCAAAAACACAGTTGAGGAAACAGCAGAAGCAAATCAGACTCGTACCTAAGCCTTACTCTTTATTGGGTCTGGCAGCAATACTCATAGTCTGCTCATTCTGGAAAATAAAGTTAATAGTTAACTTCAGGCAGATTTGGGCTTAGGCAACAGTTGGAGGGTAACCTTTCTGAAGAAAAGGAAGAACAATTGCAGCAAATCAGTAAATGGTGCTTTGCCCTTTTTGCTGATAGGCAGTGAATAGCCTCGTCCGGTGACGCAGGCTTCTGTGAAAGTATCTGACCCAGGCAGAGAGTGAATGGCTGTGGGTGAGGCTGCAGCCCTGTGTGGTGCTGGCCTGGTAGTGATGAAGCTGCTCCCATCGCTGGACTGTGTGGGTCACATTTCCTCAGACTGTAACCACCAGTCTCACCAGAATCTGTGCAGGGATCAGTATGGTCTGGTAACTCCCACGAAGTCACTTGATTTGTTCTTTATGCTGACTTTCTTTGCATTAGTTCTGTTCTTTGCAGACCTGTATGTTCCTGGCAGAAACACCTCTATTTCAGTGCAGGCTGCATTCCCTGGAATAACCTGGAATAAGCTGACTGAGTTCCTTTTTTTTTTTTTTTTTTTTTTTTTTTTTTTTTTTTTTTTTTTTTTGTTTACTGTCATTTTTGGAAAGGCATNAAGAGTAGAATTCTTGCTTGCACTGTTTTTAAATAAAACTGATTGTCACACTTTCTGAAGATTAACATCAGGATTGCAAAAGATCTTCACATGTTGTGGCAGCTGTCACACTAAATTTCTAAATTTTTCTAAATATATAGTGGAAATAGCACCTCCTGCTTGACATTAGCTCTGCACGGCAGGGCTGGCTGCAGTTCCCAGGTTGGTACCCAGCAGCCACACAGGGTTACATTACTTCCACAGAACATTGCAGATTGCCACTCACATTCAGGCTGTGTTAAAGCCTAACGTGCACTTCTGAGCTAGTGTTGGGCTGAGCTGAGCCGGGCATGTCCTGCGTTCACACGAAAACAGGCAGAGCACTGAGTTTTGGTACCAGCTGGACAATGCTTGGACTCTGCATTCAAAATGTCTACTCTGTGTGCACCAGCATGCAGTTCTACTGTAATTAGACAGCCCTAGAATCAGACAAAATCCTGGTTTTGTAGACAAATCTATAGGCGAATACCTATGTATTTAGTTTTTTATTTCTTTTTGAAGAATCCCCTTTTGCATTGTATTCGATGACTATTGATGTGTATGTACTTTTAGGGATTTATTTATTTTTTTTCTTCTCTTTTCATCCAAACCTGACATTTCATTTAAGGAAAAACCAAATCTATGCATTATGTAGTCAGAAATCAAATACAGTCTGGTAAACTGTGAACACTGCCACCTGTCTCTATCTGCATAGCAGCTGACAGTGACAGAAACTGTGACACACACTATTGCATTAGCTGATTTACCATAGTGAAAAGGCAAATTGGTAAGTGGAAGTCGTATCATATGTGAAGACTACATTCAAGTCAGCTGGTATAAAACTGCTTTTTCTTTCTTCAGTTTTTATTTTTCCTTTTCATCTCTTTTACATCTACCAGACCATTGCTTGCTCTCACAGAGCAGTTTTCTGCAGGTTACTTTGGCACGATACTGCTTCAGATGGCATGCGTGGTGTTCTACAAATCCAAACTGCAAATGGAAGCTTAGAGCTGTGTTTAAGTAAGGGTACAGCAAAGAGATTCCTCAGCAGCATGGATGAGACAGCTCCAAACACTTACCTAGGAACACTTTGCAGTGCTAATTAGCTTGTTGATATGCAAGCATACTATGCAGCTTTTGGAAACTGAGCTGTTATGACACTACAGCTGAGATAGTTCTGTCGCATGCTGTGTAAAACTGCTGATGTTTTTGATATGGAGCACCAGCGCACGGTATAGCTTTTAATACCCTTGAAGTTAGAAACACAGAATTATCCAGATTAGAAGCAACTTTGGGAAGTCATCTAAGCAGGCGCAGCACTGAGTTCAAACTAGGTTGCTCATGTTCTTGGAACCTTCCAGAGATGGAGATCCTACAGCCTCACTGGGTAACCTGCTCCAATGCTTGTCTACCCTCGTGTTTCAGTTTGTGAGCCTGGTGTACACGGAAACCTTTGAGTGTTTCACTGCTTTAAGCCTTCCAGGACATGGGAAGTAAAGAGGGCAGAAGACCTGTATGGTGCCAGGCACAAATGGACTCATACCAGCTTGATGTAGGTTCTGAGCTGGTGGAGCAGGTGATGCACCTGTGGTCAGCAAATGTTTCTGCATGCTGACACAGGCACATCTTCAGGCCAGCAAGGTGAGACCTGGCTGAGAGCCCTGGGTGTGAGGAAATCTGGTGCCATCCCTTGCTCCTGGCTGCAGAGAAGTGCCCGGGGCAGATGGGCACCTGGAGGAACACTGCGAGGCTGCTGTGTAGGAGATAAAACAGTTCTACAAGGCCTTGCAGGCTCTCTTAAGTGCTTTCACTTTTGTTTCAGACTGCAGGCCTGGAGGGAAACAGAGCAACCACTGTAGATTTTTGGTTACTTTTATGACTTTTAAAGCCATGGAGTAGATGCTACACAGTTCCTGTGATAATCACCACTTATTTATATTTTCTTAGCACATTTATCATTTGGTACTA
The DNA here is from genome assembly GCA_013399715.1 of Alectura lathami. NCBI lineage: Eukaryota > Metazoa > Chordata > Aves > Galliformes > Megapodiidae > Alectura > Alectura lathami. The sequence goes on from VXAV01010731.1 coordinate 17,523, forward strand.
CTGAGCTTTATTGTCAGTGAAGTCTTAATACTGCTCTGTTCCACTCTTTGCAGGGCAAACAATGTATTCCTGTGCTAAATATGTTTTTTTTTTTTTTTCCTCTTTAATTTCCCAGTAAGTTTCTAAGTGACTTAATTATGCCAATGAACCTAAGCAGCATTCATCCTTTGTAAGAGCCTACAAAACAAACAGAAAAACCCCACATCCACAAAAAGGAAAAAAAAAAAAAAAAAAAAAAAAAAAAAAAAAAACAGAAAGAAAGAGCAGTAATTAGGGCACTAAATTATTGGATACACTTCTCAGCAAAGTTAGAGATGAAGAATTTGGCAGTGTAAATCCATCTTGGCTCAGCCTTTTTTTGTTGTTCATGATTCAGCTTAGGGCAGTTTTAAAATGGGAACAGCAAACCTACTGTAAGTGGAAACTTTTGGTGGGCTTTTCAGCTGAGGTTCCCCCCAGAGACCTGACCTCTCTCAAAAGTGCCTTAGTTGATCTCTCTGCTTTCTGCTTGTGCTTGTGTTGTTTGCAGACAGCTTAGTTTGTGAGCTAAAGGAATCCTATGAGCTGCAGAGATTAACACACATGCAATGAGGGAATCAAGAGTCAATGCCAAGAGAGACTACAAAGAGATGGCAACACCGTGGCATACAGTGAAGGTGGAGAAACACTGCTGCAGTTTTCTGATGTTTGAAGTAGCTTCACAGTTTGCTGACAAACTCTGATGTCTGCTGTCTCAGGGGAAGATTTGTGCACTCCCTGCCATATGGACTGGCTGCCAGAGCAAGATTTTACTGAGAGAGCTCTGAAGCTCTTATCCAGCATTCCAGTATTACTGCAAAAGCACAGTGCTGGTATTTTCATTTTCAGGGTTAGAAGTCAAGCAGCTGGATTTGTCAGTGGTTTTCCCCAGGCTCAGCTCCCTGCAGTCAGCTCTGCCAAGCTTCAGCCCATGACTGCCTGCAGCGACCTGTAGCTGTTGAGCTGAGTGGGTGCCAGAACGGGCACTGGGAAGGGACCACGCGGCATGAACCCAGCATACGAGCTGCTGCTTCTGAAATTCAAGGAAGCAGTTCTGTTATCTATCAAGTGCTATTGGACAGCTATTGTAAAGGAAGAAGGCACCTGCCAGCCTACCATTGTGTGTTTGTGCAGCTGATACCTTTGGAGGCATAGCATGGCAGTCCTTACTGTGTATCTCTGTTGTGGCACTGATCAACCAACCTGGTGTCACTTTATCCCAAGGGTATGCAGAAACTGGTTGCAAATGTTCATAAACCCAAATTAAAATTACCTGAAGTAGGATATTTTTTTTAAGGAAATAGTAAGGCCCGCATCTTGTACTTTTCTTACTGGCATCGGTAACTACATAGATGTAATTAGGTTAGAAGTAGTGGTAGTGTGGTGACATTTCCTGAAACCTTTCAGGTGTCTGTTCTATTTAGGATGAACAGCATGCAATGAGCCAGGCAATCTCTTGTCCCTGTGACTGTAGTCCAGTATCTGATTCTGTGCTTGCAAGAAACTGCTCAAACAGGCATTCAGTTA
>VXAV01010732.1:0-32073 GCA_013399715.1 Alectura lathami
CTTTGAGGTCCCTTCCAACTGAAGCCATTCTATGATTCTGTTATCTTTATTTAAGGATATGTATTGTATTGTTTACCATAAATGCAAATAAAATTGATATTTTTGATTGCCTGCATATGTATACATACTTTGGATTTATGAACCGCTTTTTAGGAGAAACCACAGAGAATTATAATCTATTTGTTTTTGAGTGTGATGTAGGATCCTTTTTTTTCTTCCACTCAGGAAGAAGTTCATAAATACGTGCAGATGATGGGTGGACGTGTGTATAGAGACCTCAATATGTCAGTAACTCATCTTATAGCCGGAGAAGTTGGCAGCAAGAAATACTTAGTGGCTGCCTCTCTGAAAAAACCTATCTTGCTTCCTTCTTGGGTTAAGACACTATGGGATAAATCTCAACAAAGGTAAACCACCCAAACAGACAACTTATTTTGTGCTGGGATCTAGTAATTCTTGTGGTTATACACTTCTTTCTTTTTCCAGTTGATCTCGGACGAATAAGCATATATTTTTTTCTCCTTCCCTTTCACTCCTGTAGCATGATTAGGTACACTGATGTGAGGATGGAAGACCACGCTTGCCCTGTCTTCCTTGGCTGCACAATCTGTGTCACTGGCTTAAGCAGCTGGGACAGGAGGGAGGTCCAGCGCCTCACCGCTGAGCACGGCGGGCAGTACACGGGGCAGCTCAAGATGAATGAATGCACTCACCTCATTGTTCAAGAGCCAAAAGGTAGAGCTTAGAGTAAATACTGTTTTCTCTTTTTGACTTGAGTAAATATGCATGAGTTTAAACGGTTTCTGTGTGTGCTTCAGTGCGTTAGTCTTTCAGTAACTCGTGTTTTTTATTTTTATTTACATTTGAAAGGTCAGAAGTACGAATGTGCCAGAAAATGGAATGTCCACTGTGTGCCTGTGCAGTGGTTTTCTGACAGTATTGAGAAGGGCTTCTGTCAAGATGAGACAATGTATAAAATAGAGACTGGATCAAAACTAAGTAATACACCCAGTACCTCAACACCTACCAGCCACGCCAGCAAGCTTGACAGTAAGTAAGGGCTTTTAATATGTATTAGGCCGTGGTAGGAAACATTTGTCCAGTAAGAAGGAAGAACTGTTTAAAGTTACTAGGATGCTCTCTGCTTTGGCAGTGATCATGTTTTGAAAGTTTGGTTTCTGCTTTGCTTATGCTTAAAACACAACAGATTACTTTTAGGTATGTTGTGTATTCCAGCATGTATAGACTTAAAACTTGTGAATAATTGTTTAAAAATCAGTTGGGTTTAGGCATACTTGTCTGCCTGAGGATCAGTGTATCTCTGAGTGCTAAAAAAGCAGGACTATTCCAATATTGTTTAAATCAAGTGTCTGTTATGAATTAAATCATAGCCGTAGAGGGACAACAAATGCTGATTTTCATCTATTTGTTTTTATTTATTCTACCTTACTAATAACAGGAGAGTTGAAAGCATTTTGTAGACAAATGTGGTAGCATGAAAGACACAGCTAGCTTAAATGTGCTTCTTTTCAAATACCCGTTTTTGACTGCTGCTTCAGGAAATGATTAGTACTGCCAGTGGAGTACTGGGAATTCAAGTTCCTTGTAATGGAAGCATGTAACTCTCTTAAATCATTGATCTTCAGGCTGAGCTCTTTTTGCTACAGAGAGGCCTCTCTGTTTTTATGAAATGATTGTTTCTAACAGGTGTCCACATAACTGGCATAAAAGCTTTGAAAATTGACAGTTGTCTCACAGACAGCATCCATATGGGAATAAACAGAAGGTGCACAAGTGCTGCTGCTAAGACCAGTCTGAATACGTGTGTAAATAAAACCCTAGGTTTACCCAAGGCTCTGCTTAGCTATTTTTCAGCCTTTACATTTCCTTTTAGCACAACAAAATCATATGTGACAGCTTTGTGTTTTGTTCAGTTAAATAGTGGAAAGAGAAGAGTCCAAACTAATGCTGCTTCTTTTATTTCAATTCAAGCTCATTCCCTGTCGGACGTCAGCCACATTTCCAACGTCAATCTGAGTGGTGTGAATGAAACTGCTTGTAGTTCTGGTATGAGTAGCAGACTGGATCCCGCTCCTGACGACCTGGAGAACTTGGACATAAGTTCTTTCCAAGCCCCTGAAGATTTATTAGATGGCTGTCGAGTATGTTTAACAATCTATACGTTTGAAATGCTCAGTCTTAACATGTGGAAGCAAACTAGGTTGAGGTGCTGGCAGTTGCTGCTGGAGTTATTAAAAATTCAAATTACTTTATTATTATTATTTTTTATTTTTAAAGCCCTTTTCTTTGCTGTGTTTTCATTGCAGATCTATCTGTGTGGCTTCAGTGGCAGGAAGCTGGACAAGATGAGGAGGCTTATTAACTGTGCTGGTGGTGTTCGATTTAATCAGCTTAATGAAGACGTTACCCACGTCATTCTGGGGGAAGACAGTAACGAGCTGAAGCACTTTTGGGACAAGGCACTTCACAGGTCCTGATAACTGTGTTGCTTAAGGTCTACTTCTGCCTTGTTTTCTTTCTCTCACCACCTTGTAAACAAGGAAATATATTGATTTGAAAATCCTAAATAGTTCTTGTCTTAAATAGGAAGAATTACAGCTGGTATTCACAACTACATCCTGATGTGCTCTGAGTACTGTAAATTTTGGGTTGCCATGAGTCACCTCAGAAAATAGAAAACAAGTATGCTTATTGGTCAAAAATAGGTATTAATGCATTATATATTGAAGAGGAAGGATTGGGCAACCCAGCGGTGGGCAGATATAATTTATGTTACAGGAAATAAATATGAAGCTCTCTGTTCTCATACTGAAAGAATTAAGAAGTCTTAAAGTCTGTGCAGTGTGCTAAGCTTGCTTAGTGTTGGAATTACAGGCTTTAGGTGCATGTGGGTATACACACTGGTAGGGTGCAGAGTAGGAAGGAAGAATCACAGCTCTGAGATGTGCTGTAGCTGGATTGTGTAACACTTCATTTTATAGGCCTCACGTAGTGACAGCAAAATGGTTGCTGGAGTCCTTTAATAAAGGCTGCCTGTGTCCAGTGGAGCAATACATTCCTCCAAACTACCAGCTGCTAGAGAACACAATTTTGGAGCAACCTGGAGTGAAGTCGGTTCTTCCCAAAACCAACGGGCCCTTGAAGAAAGGAGCAGTGAATGTCATAAAGCACCAGAAAGCTGCAGAAGATGACTTCCTTGCTCAGTATGCCAATAATGATCCTACGTTAGGTAGGTTCTGGGCTTAGCATACCATCAGATGGCTGAACAGCTCACGCGTGGAATTTGAGTTGTGCAGCGCTTAGTTATTAAAAATCTAGTGTGTTAACTTCTGTGTTGTGTTTATAACTAAAACGTGTTTGACAACAACAGAATGCTATTACTTCTCCATGAAGCTGTTTTGAGTTGCCTTTGATATTCTTGTCAACCAACTGCTTTTTTTTTTGTGTGTGTGTGTTACTTTTTTCCTAGATGAAGCTGGGAAAATAACAGCAGGTAGCTTCAATGATGATACTCACTTGACTGTCCAAGAAGAGAATCGTTCTTCTGTCTGTAATGGTTCTCTGGGAGAGCCTTCTGCCCTGGATGAAGGAGGCTTATTTGCCAGCAAGAGATTTCTTCTTTTGGGTTTTGGAGAAGAAGATGAGTCCTGCATTGCAGAGCTTATAAAGGACAATGCTGGGAAAATTCTCTCACTGCAAAGCAGAACCATTGCAGACTATGCAGTGGTTCCTTTGCTGGGGTGCTCTGTGAAGCCAACTGTTGGTGATGTTGTCACAAACACGTGGCTGGTAAGGGACTTAAACGCTTTCAGTTCAGCAAGTAAGCAAACCTGTTAGAAATATGTCTTGTCAGAATGCAGTTACTGGTGGGTGGCTTGTCTGCAAAGAAGATGTTGAGAAGTTGGCCTTGTTTCATTTGAAATTTGCTAAATGTAAGCATGCTTTAAAGCCTCTGCACGTTTAAGGTGTCTCATCTCTTTCAGTTTTTTTCTACAGGCTTGTTAAAAAAGACTGTCATGACTCAAAGGCTTCTCATACCAGAGTCTGCCAGCATTTTTTCTAAATAATGAATTTGTAGCAGAAGCAGTTGCCTTGAGCTACTGCAAGGGAGCTTTCAGTGTTGGCAGAGCAGTAACTGAAAAGTTCTGAAAAATGTCTGTCAAACTTGGCAAGACTAAAGTTATCTGCAAGAGAATATGTCTAATTGCCTGTGAAATATTTTGTCTCAAACGCAGTGATGGAAGCAGCATTGCTGCTTGTTGAGTCCATAAATGCTATTGTACAGTTGCTGAGCTGTTGCTGTTTTCTCTTGCTGTTTGACTCGATCTGCATTTTCATCCATACTTTTTTTTCTTAAGGTAACATGTGTGGAACAGCAGCTCCTCTTAGATCCCCAGTCCAATCCGCTTTTCACACCAGTCCCAGTGATGGAAGGAGTTACTCCTTTGGTGGACTGTGTTCTTTCTTTCAGCCAGTTCACTGGTGCAGAGAGAGACACCCTGGTGTACCTGGCAGGACTGCTAGGAGCAAGGTATGTCTCCCTTACCTGTTTTTTCTTGTTTTTAGGCAGACAATGTGATGAAATCCTTTATGCTTTTCATGTCTTCTTTTACAGGACTAAGAAGTTTTAAGGTAAAGCTCTTTTGGATTCTATTCATTTACATTGCTTGAAGCAATGAGGCGTTGATACATAGTTCTTTATTTCCCTCTCCTGTAGAGAAATTCAGTCTGTTTTCACACAGCCTAATTTCTGCCCGGATCCCTCAAGTGGTCCATTTCCCAAGTTTGCTGACAAAATTGACGGAAATGTCAGTTGTTGAGATGTTAGGTCTTCTAACCATTGATCCTCTTCTTCAGTACCATCTGATCCAGCCTCAGCACCAGTGATAGCACACCGTTCCTTAGAAGATGGGATCATCACTTGTTCCTCAAAGATCGTGATGATGGGAGCATTCGNTAAGGTAAAGCTCTTTTGGATTCTATTCATTTACATTGCTTGAAGCAATGAGGCGTTGATACATAGTTCTTTATTTCCCTCTCCTGTAGAGAAATTCAGTCTGTTTTCACACAGCCTAATTTCTGCCCGGATCCCTCAAGTGGTCCATTTCCCAAGTTTGCTGACAAAATTGACGGAAATGTCAGTTGTTGAGATGTTAGGTCTTCTAACCATTGATCCTCTTCTTCAGTACCATCTGATCCAGCCTCAGCACCAGTGATAGCACACCGTTCCTTAGAAGATGGGATCATCACTTGTTCCTCAAAGATCGTGATGATGGGAGCATTCGCAAAACCATGCTGAGTCTGGGAGTGGCAAAACTGTATAGCTTAGTCATAGAGTATTAATCCGTCTGATTTATAGCCTCAGTCCTGCTGTCTTTACAAAATTGGGTCCCATTAATCCATTAAGCCTGTCCCACTAGTCTTGCAGAACAATGTTAGGTCCAGTGTGCTGGGTGGAAATGAGATATGAGGACTTCCAGGATATGATAAATGTTACATTTTCAATACTGTTTGAACCAAAACTTTACTGTCTAACGTGCCTTTTGCTTCTAGGTACAGGTTAGGCTGTAAAATGCAAGGTGGATGCCCTTAGATGACTGTACTGGTTCTCCCCCTGGCACCTGAACATATCTGATAGTGTCATAGACATGGCCTAGGTGAGCCTTGCTGGTGACTAAATATTTCACTCATCTACTTATAGGGTCCAGGAATTCTTTGTGCGAAAAGCTAATGCGAAAAAGGGAATGTTTGCAAGTACCCATCTCGTGGTGAAGGAGCCGGATGGCTCCAAGTATGAGGCTGCAAAGAAGTGGAATCTGCCTGCAGTCACTGTAGCGTGGCTTTTGCAGTCTGCAAGGACAGGAAAGAGAGCAGAAGAAAGCAAGTTCTTGGTTGAAAACGCAGATGCTGGAGGTTGGTTATCAGCAAGCTAGGGAATATGGGAAGAAAGGTCGCATGAATGAAGACCTTTTAAACAAGTGTATACGAGATCTGTGTTTAAAAAAAAAAAATCAGATTGCTTGCTTATATATTTTTTTTGTTTCCTTTTGAAGATGGGAGTTCCATTACTCAGCTTAGCAAGACACCAGCAGCTACTAAATTTCCAGATTCGCCAGAACGACCTACTTACCTCCTTGAGGCTGGAAAAAAAACAGCTGTGACCCCTCTCGATATCAACAGGTTCCAGAGTAAAGCTTTCCAAGCTGTAATCTCTCATCATATCGGGAAGACGGCAACTCCTCCCGCACAAGGAGGGGCACTACAAAAAGAACCATCTTTACACCTTGACACACCATCAAAATTTCTTTCCAAAGACAAGCTGTTCAAGCCTTCTTTTGATGTAAAGGTAGTGTTCTTTGCAAGTTGTTATGTTGGTAGAGCCGTTAGGGTTAAAGATTTATGCATAAGCTTGAAATCAGCACACAGACTTGATGTTAGGGCTCTTTATGCTGTTAACATGCGGCCTTTCCATTTTGAGTAAAGCCAGGAAAACTGACTCTGTTAATTTACATTTATTTCTAGCTAATGACCTGTGAACGAAATCTATTGCTCAGCAGATGTTACAGTGTCCTTAACAAAGCTCCTGTGTGCCTGTTGCATCTTCCGAGTTCCACACCTTGCAGAACATAATCCCTTCTTTACACTGAAGGACTGAGAAATAGAACCAAAAGCCTTGTAACTCCTCCAGATACTGGAAAACAAGTGTTTCCTTGCTGTGTGATGAAATGCTAATTTAGTGGCAATCTTGTAACATAATAGCTTTATAGCAATTGGAAAACTATTATTGCAAAGTGAGAAATGGATTTGGGCATTGGGTTCACTGTCTTCATTCTGAAAGCCATGAAAAACTACTAGCCTTGAAAGAAGATAAAGAAGCTGACGCTTAAGAGTATCTGTGCTGGAATAGCTCTTGAGTGAATTGAATGTGCTTGTGAAGTCTTCAGGTTTGTTCTTCATTCTCAAGGCCTTGACTAAAAGGTGAATTCACTGGACTCCTGTGAAGTTGTTGGGGTTTTGTGCTTGTTTTTTTTTTTTTTTTTTTCCCCCCACTCCTCCCTTCCTCCCCCTTTCCCCTTCCAACAAAACATAGTACAAAACCTGGAAGTACTCAGTGTTCTTTTTAGTTAACTCTGCATCATGAAACTAGTACTCTGCTGCTTGAAATCTAATAGTTTGCCACTCTGATAACTTTCAAAAACTACATACTTTAAAAGGCCAAAATTAAATAGTAAAATAATGGCTTGGGATTAGAAATACCTGGGTTTGCCTGCTGTTTTTTTCCACTGAAGACAGTTTTCACTGATAGCAGAATAAAAGGAGATAATTACTCTTATCTTCTTCCTGTTTTACTTTTGTAGATTCTAAAACTGGGATTATCTTGTCCTGCTTCATGTGTTTGAAATCTTCCTGCTATGTTTTGTGAAACTCGCACTTCAGTGAGAATGTTGGTTCTAATGCATTCACGGAAGTCATTCAGTTGCTTCTTTTTTGGTAGGATGCTCTGGCAGCTTTGGAAACTCCAGGAGGCCTTGGTCAAAGGAACAGGAAGCTGAGCACACCTCTCTCTGAAGTCATTGGCAGGAACTTGAAGCTGGCGCTGGCAAACAGCACGCGGAGTGCAGAAGCTCTTACTGCCAGCCCTCAGCTGAAGGCTGCACAGCCAGAAGCAGTAGGAAACCTTGGTTTTGGGCTTTTTGGGCTTTTCTTGTTTTGTCATTTCTTACTGTCACCTTTGTCACTCTAGTACAGTGAAATACTTTTGTGGCATCAGGATCGCTAACTCCTTAGTTTCAGCGCTCAGGAAGCAGTCAGTCTGTGATGAAAAGAGCACAGCATGGTTTAGGGAGACTGCCTGAGAGTGACTCTGGATTCCTCGTGCTGGGAATGACAGCAGTGCTTTCTCTGACAGTGAGGACTGGGAGCAGCAAAACCAGAAAAAAACGTGTTCATCTTATTTTTGTTGTTATTGCCTCTGTTATTACACAAAAACTTAAATATTACTTCTATTCATACAGAAACCTTCCAAACATCACTCCTTTTTCTTCTTTTTTTTTCTCCCGCTTGGACAGGAAGAAGAGCCCAAGCCTCTAGCTGATGTTGTAATATGTGTTAGTAAAAAACTCAGTAAGAAGCAAAGTGAACTGAATGCAGTAGCAGCTTCTCTTGGTGCAGACTACAGGTATCAAATGATAAAAACAGCTTCCAAGATTCTGCGCTGATGGGAATTGTGAAGGATATGAGTCTTGGCATTCTAATATCCTTGTCTACGTGACCTTTTGCTATAGCTAAACTCCAGGTTTCACTGTGTTAAATGATTTCTGTCACAAAATGTGGCCATTTGCTTCTAATGCAGGGAAGTCTAGCTCTTTTTCTCCTGTTTCTGTGTTCCTGATAAGTCTGTCTTGGAAGGACTGTTTATTCTGAAGTCTGCAAGTATTCAGAAAAATGTTCCTTCCTTCTCTTTTTTTTTTTTTATTTATAAGATTCGGAAACATCTTTAGCTTTTGAGTAGTTTAAAAATTGCGTGCTAAATCCAGTTTTTATGTATTTGGTTACTGATTTCTCTAAGTGTTTTCATCCACAGTGTGGATGAGGAAGCTGCCCTTATATGTGGTAGGAGCGTAATGATTCTACAGCTATTTCCGTTAGATAACAACTGTTAATTTTTATTAGTTTGTGTTAGAATCCTGCATTTTATTTTGAGCTTCAAGGACTGGTATTCCAGTTGCAGTTCAAAATGTCAGTAAAAGAAAAACATAATAAACTGGGTCACACGTTGCTTTTAGAATCTGATCTGGAACTTCATTTACTTAAATAAAACCAAAACCAGAAAATGACCCCTCGTTCATACCTTTGTCAGACCGAGTTTGGTTTACTTCAGGAACACTTTCAGAAGAAGCTGAAGGTGTTCTGTCCTGAAAATGAAAGCTGTCTCTTTTTTGATGAAGAAAGCGGTCTCATTATTTATTTAGGCAAAACAAAATAGGTAGATTTCTAGGATCAGCTTCTGATACTTTCTGACAGGAAACAATATTCTAAAGTTGTATTTCGTTTTGGTTTCTAGATGGTGTTTCGATGAAACAGTAACACACTTCATCTACAAGGGAGGGCAGAATGACAACAACAAGGAGTACAGATCCTTTAAAGAACGAGGAGTACACATTGTTTCAGAACACTGGCTCTTAGAGGTATGAAGCTTGCTTGTTCCCCCTCCCCCCCTTGCTAAAACAGAGGCTCAACGCTAGATGGCAGTTGATTTTCTGTTTGAATTTGCACTGAACATACGTAGGAATTGATGCTTTCCATTCTGCTTTGAGTTTTTATAAATTGGCCAGTTTTCACTGGCATACTTGTACCTTGTCCTTCATAAGGGAAGAAGAAATTCTCTTCCACTCAACAGTTCTGCTGCACGTTTCTCAGAATGAGAGCTGCGTTTCTCTCCTGTGCAAACTACTTCTTTCAGTGATGGTTTTTATAATACTTTTCCTATACTTACGTGTGGAACTCCTTATTTTTCAGGCAGTTTCTCACCTTTCTTACTCTAACTGATGTTGTTACAGTGTGCCCAAGAATACAAGCGGCTTCCTGAATCTCTCTTTCCTCACACTTACAATCCCAAAATGAGCCTGGACATCAGTGCAGTGCAAGATGTCAGGCTCTCCTGCTCCGGTAAGCTTCCACCCACTGGAAAACCAGCAGAAGAAAATGAGGTACAGTGTGTGATATAAGTTCATGTTCTCTGACACCATGGAAATTCAGTTCACACAGCTGTTACTTTTAAAGTAATAGAGTTGATGCTTATTCAGTGATGCTCCGAATCAGGGGTAGCTAGTCATTAATAGTGGCTATTGCAGATGCTCCATCATGGTTTTCCTGCATTTGTAATTCTCTTCTGATGATGGAGGTGGACACAGACGCTTCAGGATTAGCAGTGCCTTCCAAATCTGAAATCATTTTAGTCCATTCTTTGCCTTCTCTTGTAATAGAGCAGGAGATCCAAGGTGTAAGCTCCGCCTAGTAGACATTTAGGCTGCAGGGTAGGTGTTGTCATTGATTCACTGTATTCTTGTCATTGTGGTAGCAGAGAGATTAATTCTAAGGCAAATTGTTCATCTTCAGAATTTGTACAAGTTGTTGAACAAAGCAGAAATTTGGGTGTTCAAGAATTCTACTTGTCTTCGTTGGTTTCAGATTATTCCAGTAGAAGATGATGATGCTGAGGATGATGCAACTACTGACCACATCAAGGAAACAGAGGATAATGCAACTACTGACCACATCAAGGAAACAGTTGGTGCAAGGGAAGAACAAACTGTAACGAGTGAATCCAAGGGAGGTAAATACAAATTCCTGTTTTCAAAATAGCTGCAGAATGTCAAGCTGCCAGTATAAGCCTTTTAGAGTTTCAGGTGCTGAATGTTAAGATCTGGAAGCTTTAGGTACCATATTTATATATCAGATACAGCTAGCCCTTGTTGCTGGATGTGAAAGAGAGGTTTTGCTCTATAGTTCAAAGATTTTGTCAGCCATAATCAAACTGTGATCATCCATTACAAATCACCTAGTTGCTATTTCTTTGCGTTTAAAACAGTGCAGTTTGATTTTCAGCACGGCAGATCACCGTTGCAGAGTCTACATTTTTGTGTTACATAAAGAAATGTGTTACAGGAGATCTGTGGAGTATGAGCTGGGTCATGTGAGCAATTTCAGAAGTGATCCAGATGGGAATTCCTGCTTGTGTCTGGAAACAGGTGGCTTGGGGCTTGAATTTCTGTGCTTTTCACTTGTTATGCTATCATAGTCTTGATCTTGCGGGCTTTGTTTATTCTCTGCAAGTTTTAACCCAGGCACTGGAAATGAGGGAGAGCTTCCAGAGGCAGCTGCAGGAGATCATGTCTGCCACGTCGATAGTGAAACCCCAAGGCCACCGAGGCTCCCTTTCGAGGAGCAGTTGCGACGGCTCTCCAGCCACCCCCGAGAGCGCGCGGTCCGCGTGGAATGGCCGCAGCAGGGTCCTGGAAGCTCTGAGGTATCGATTTGCTTTTCAGAGTGTCTTAATTTGTCCTCCCTGCTCATACTCAGACAGTCATTGAAACATGGATGGGTGTCCAGGGCTTGCAGACATTGTCTTTCTCTATGGACACACTTAAGCTGATCCTCCTGTAATTCAGAGTCTTTAACAAGACCTGCTAGATAAAAATCAGAATATTATCTTAATCCAAAGATTACTCATAACTGAGTATGTTTTGCTTTTCAACCAATTCTAGAATAATATGATTGCTTTTTAATATTGAATTATGCTGACTGATTTCTTTCTCCTCGTGTTTGTGTTCTTAGAGATTTTTGAAAACGGGGCTGCAATATTTCAGTACTTAGCTCATATACAAATAGTGGTTATTCCTGCAAAGCACTTTGTGAATATTTCTCCTCTTTTCATTTCTCTCTAGGTTAATCACAGTGAGTAGGATGTGAGCTCTAACGGTGCTGAGCTCCAGTGAGAAAGTAATTGAACCCTTGCAAAATTATGCCTTTAGTTTGGTGTTTATGTGCAAATTAGTAGGTTCCATAAAGAGCAAAGTACACTGATTATGGAATAACTTATCAGCATGACACATAATAAAAAATACCTCCCACTTGGGTTTTGGCTGCCTTTTTTCAGCCACACTGACACTTAAAGCCACACAGCCAGGCTGCCAAAGTTGCTTTTACATTGAAGGCTTCCCCTTTCCTGGCTATGCTTTCTAATAATGCCACTTGGTTGCTACAAATGATGTGGTTGTTAAAACATTACCCTCTAGGATGGTGGTCTTCTGTAAAGAGATGAATATTTAAGGTATCCATGCTTTCTGCCTCAGGCAATCCCGTCAGGCAGTCACAGATATCAACACAGAGCCATCCCAGAGCGAGCAGATCATCTGGGATGATCCTACTGCAAGGGAGGAGAGAGCGCGACTCGTCAGCAACTTCCAGTGGCCTAACAGTCCTTCCCAGTACACAGAGCAAGCTCACAGCAACGTCAGCAAGAACGCGGACGAGTCTGCCTTCAAGGGATCCATAGCAGATGCAGAGATCGCTGGTATAGGTAAAATAAAACAAGACATAAAATACCCTTTTTCTTTGCTATGGCATCAGGTTGGTCTGTGGGGCTTTTAAAGTACAGTGGTACTTGAATTCTACTTCAAAAATGATTAGAAAGTGAGCATTGTTGGCACTTCTTGAATGTAAAATAGTATTTTTTTTCCATCTTTGAGCTCCATTATCTGCTGCTGTTTCTTAGAAGAGCTTTCCTAACCATTTGCCATCTGTGGCCAAACACTAAGGCAGCGCTTGTCTGAAAATAGTCTGTACTAACTTCAGAACGTCTTCCATGTTTTTATTTGGAACCCCAGCTGGTTTCCAGGTAACAAGTCAGGTAGATACAGCGGAATTCAAATGGGAATACTGGTGGCAGAGTCTTCCTCATTTTTGTAGAAATAATAGCAGGTGAAGACTGGAGGAACAGGAGGAAGAGTGCCAAAAACAGTGTCTCAGAGCTGCTAATGAATATGCTTAGGTCAGGATTCAGTCAAGATGCTGTCTTGATCTTTCCTAACTTTCCTTAAGGACCTCGTTTTTGAGGTCCTTAATCTACTGCTAATCTAAGCAGGACTACAGCAACATGCTTAAGGTTTTTCATCTGTTTTGGCTTTCTTCCCATTTTTGCCTCCTGAAAGACAGGACAACCCTTTTTCTCCCTGCCTGTCCCCCTGACAAATCTAGAGATTTGTAGACATGCTCCCTGTAGTAACAGTCTTTCCTGAAAACCAATTCTGCCCTAGAGCAGGTTGAAGAAAATTAGCTAAATACATTTGATTGATTGTTGGTTTAACTGAATCAGTGCATTTTAGCAAAAGAAATTAGGCCATTTGAGGTTCTTCTTCTTTTCAAAACAAGGCATCCAGTGATGTGAAGTCTGCAAGATTGCAGTTGGTGGTTTGCGGTGTAAAGGAAGAGCATCTTTGCATGTTGTAGCAGCAGTTGGGTTTTGGCCATTTAGGATAGCTACTTTTTTGCTTTGTCCCTGATTGTGTTCAGCCAAAGATGAGTCAAGTAACTGCATTACTTTCACAGTTGTTCCTGAGGCTGGGGATGGAAATGTGATTGAAGGGCTAAAGAACCCTGTATGCAGAGATCCTGAAACACCCATCAAAGAACACCCGATCCCCACTCCGCAGGCTCCCAGCATTGCGTTCCCATTGGCTAACCCTCCTGTGGCACCACAGCCCAAAGAAAAGGTTTGTCACCTGGAGAAACGTTCATGACGTGTGTTTTAAAAGCTGTTTTGAACTGGACCAACGTGAACCTCATGAGGTTCGGCAAGGCCAAGTGCAAGGTGCTGCACCTGGGTTGGGGCAATCCCGGACCTGTACAGACTGGGGAAGAACTCACAGAATCCCAGAATGGCCTGGGTTGGAAGGGACCTTACAGCCCACCCAGTTCCACCCCCTGGGTCAGGCTGCCCAGGGCCCACCCAGCCTGGCCTTGAGCACCTCCAGGGACGGGGCACCCACAGCTTCTCTGGGCAGCCTGTGCCAGGGCCTCACCTTCCTCTGGGTAAGGAATTTCCCCCTAACATCTAACCTAAATCTCCCCTCTTTTAGTTTAAAGCCATTCCCCTTGTCCTAAACCCCATCCAAAACCTGGTTTAAAAATGTAGATTTCTGTAGTGAACTTGGAAGTGGCTAGGAAATTGAGCTTAGTCTCTCATTTGCAGCGTATCGCTTGATGCACAGACTGAAATAAACTGTGGTGGAGAGGTCCTTGAAGTTAAAGCCTGACTGGGTGAGGCGGTGTGAGGGATGGATGGTGACGGCTTCATGCATTCAGTGAATATGAATGAAGGCTTAGTTTTTATGACAGATTGGTTCAGTTGTGCCCTGAAGGGGGAATCAAGAGGATGCGAAGCAGGAGGCTAACATTGATTTGATAAGATCCAGCTTTTGTCAAGTGATTGACAAATTTGGTTCTGCTTTTCCTGGCCATAAGAAAACTTAATATAAAAATAACCCAGAATGGTTGGCAGAGAAACAGTCAACTGTCAAACTAATCTTCGTCATATTTCCAAAATCTGTTACTATATTTTCAGGCTGTTACAGAAGATGAAGAGGTTGAAGAACCAGAAAAATGCCGTAAATTTCAGCTGTCTTCTCTTAATCCTCAAGAAAGATTCGATTACTGCCATCTGATTGAGGAATTAGGTACCAGATATTTGTGAAATGCACGGAATAGTGTGTGTCTGTAAGCTGCTCAGCTGTGGCTGTCTGGGAAAAGAAAGGGCTTCTGTTAATGACTCATCAGATCTGAGGTCTCAGGCTGATGGTTTTCTGCGCTTGTGAGCAATTCCTTGCATGTATTATGTGAGTGGTCGGCGTTTCCATAAAACAGCAGTGGTTTTGTCTTCTGGCAGTTTCTTGTAGCTGTCTGCACAACAGCCTCATTCTTCGCTGCTGGGAGTGCCCTGAATCTGCTGTCCTCTGGTGTCTCTCATTCCTGTCTCTGTTGCACTGGCAATTCAGCAGAGCCATTCCTTCTGCCTGCTCCTCCTTCCTTGCCAGCTTCTCCTGTGTCACTTCAATTGTAATATTTTCAGGGTATATTTATGTTTATTTAAATTCAAGTAATTCTCATTTTGGGTGATCCTTTTTGTGGTACAGCCTGACCCTTAAATAACTTGAGTCATGTTCAATCCTCAATTCCAAGGTGGAATAGTGCTTGAGAAGCAATGCTTTGACCCAAGTTGCACACACATTGTTGTGGGACATCCTCTTCGAAATGAAAAATTCCTGGCCTCGATGGCAGCTGGAAAGTGGGTGCTTCATCGCTCCTACCTGGAGGCATGCAGAGGAGCTGGCCGCTTTGTTCAGGCATGTAACCTCATTAATGAGAAATTAGTATGCTGTGCTTTTTCTTTTTAATATCTTTTTTTTTTTTTTTTTTACTGGGAAAGGACTTAACCTCTCAGAAGCAAATAGCAGTCTGGGTTTGCCTGAGCCTTGGGATTTTTAGAAGATCCAAAGTCAGAGAAACTTCTGGCAAGCTGTTCTCTGGAAACTAGCCCCTGAGCACATTTGTCCTGGTAGAGGACAGAAGGGATACCTGTACTTCATAGGTGCTTCTGAAAATAGAAGCTTGAGTGCCTTTTGTTAAATTTTCACTGGTACCAGCTTGTAGTTGGAGATCGTGTTACACCAGGAATTAAATCTTGATCCTTTCAATGAATGAACGAAGCTTTAAACCCTGTGTTTAAACACTCTGAGCGCTCTTCAACTTCTCACCGCCCTCACAGTGCTCCGCTGTGCATCTGGCAGTTCTGCAGTGAGCAGGCTGACCTTACAGCAGCGCCTGCAGTCTGGGTCAGGTCTTCACCTGCCAAAACCAGCTCTCCTTCTTTTGGAAGACGCTGGAAAAATGGAGTCGATGGCGTGCAGAGCAGTGAGCGGCTTTGCACTGCTGTTGAATTCCATTGTTGATCTCCACAACTTAATGTTACGGGAAACAGGAGCTGACTTAGACTGGGGGGAGATTTTTATGCATGGAGAAGATACTTTTGTGCCCAGATAAAATTGATACACAAAGCTAGAGTGAGTTGTGATGTGTTCTGGATAATCTTTGTTTTCTTTTTACTTTTTTTTTTTTTTTTAATTATTATCTTTCTGCTAGTACAGTTGGCAGGACTTCTTTGTAATTCATGCCTACGGTTGTTCTAGGAAGAAGACTATGAGTGGGGAAGTAATTCCATACTTGATGTTTTGCCTGGAATCAACATAAACCAGAAGAAGCTAGCGCTTGCAGCCATGAGGTGGAGGAAAAAAATTCATAAAGGGAGGCAAGAAACTGGCACTGCTGAGGTACGTGGACGTGTTTGCTGAACGTAAGTGGTGCAGTGCGAGTGGCGAATAGGGCTCTCTGGACAGTGTTTTCACAGCTCTAGCACGGGGTGTCACGCTGCCTGCCCATCCAGGCACAAATCCACACCTTTCCAGAAGCACTGTCTGTGTGGCTAATAGCTTGGTTTGCACACCTGGCTGTGCAGGTGGAAGGGCGCGGTGGCATGCTGCCGCAGTGAGTGGTGTCGGCCTGACAGCTGTCTGCTGCCTGTTTTTCTGCCTTTTCTATTCGCCACAGACAAAACTAGGCGATAGCACATCTTCAGCTGATGGGTGCTCCTGGAAGAGGCAAAGGAGGGATCTGTTCAGTCTGCACTGCTGCAGTGCTGGCATTGTCACAGCTAAACTGAGTCTTTTACCTAGGGAGCCTTCAGTGGCTGGAAGGTGATCCTGAATGTTGATCAAACCAAGGAAGCGGGATTCCGACGCCTTCTTCAGTCAGGAGGAGCAAAAGTATGTAGGGTTTTTTTTGGGAAAACAAAATGTTGTTTTTACCATTTGTTGTTGTTGAGGGTTTGTTGCTAGTTTTTTAAGGTGCTGGTATCGTTTCTGAAACCCTGTGCAGGGCATTGCCCATGTTAGTAATAGATCTTAGCCAAAGTTGCTTACACTGCTGAGGACAGAATTTCTGGGCCCTGCTTTGATAAGACGACTGACCTTCCTGAAAGGTGAAGATGGTACAGAATGCACCATAAATGGTATTTTATTCTGTATTGGTTTGCTAGCTCACGTGGAAACACAAAATAACTCGTTTTTGTCTCTCGTGTTTTAATCTGCAGGTGTTTTCTGGTCATTCTGTGTCTCTCTTCAAAGAAGCCACTCACCTCTTCGCTGACTTCAGTAAGCTGAGGCCAGACGACGCCAGGGTGAACGTGGCAGAGGCAGCGGCCCAGGGAGTGAACTGCCTGAAGCCGGAGTATATCGCCGACTACCTCATCCAGGTGTGCAGGGGAGCAAGCACCTCGTCTCTGTCAGGTCCCTGGAAGCCTCCGGCAGTGCCCACTGCTGCGCTGGCAGCGAGCCTCCTCTGCCAGCAGTTGGGGCCACGCGTGTCTGTGTTGGGGGCTGCAGTCCAGGGCTGCAAATGTTATCAAGTCACGCTGCAGCATGACTTGTTCCAGTGCTGGCGGTGGGATCTGTGGCAGGGTAGGGAGCTTGCAATGCATTCAGACAGTAGGTGTGCAGTCTGAGAAAACAAATGAGCTGTTCCTTTCTTCTCAGAAGCTCCTCCTTGAGCTAAGCCACTTTTGTTTTTTTTTTCCCTTCCCCCTACTGAAGGAGCCACCTCCCCCAATGGACTCCTACTGCCTGCCAGAAGCTGAATCTTGCTTCCAGAACAACAAGGAACTTGGGACTGGATTATCCCAGAAAAGAAAAGCACCGGGAGAAATGAGCAGAGTCAAGCGGTCCAGAATACACTGAGCAAATCCTGTGCTTTTAACTTGTACATTTTATATTCTTATTTATATTTTTTCATTCTCAGCACAAAAATTAAAAGCTTTGAGTGTCACTTCTGATTTCTCCTGAGATTAAGTTTACAGTAATACCATAGGAAAGGTTGCTCTGGTTACTAGTGCTATTAGTGATTTGGCTTAGGGACAGCAGTGTATAAGAATAAAGAGACACCTGGGGGTGGCCTGCACACCTTTCGTCTGTGTTGTGGGGAAGGATGCTGTTGCATTTGCCTCATAGTAACAGGCTTCAGTTTTACTTGAGTTTTTCCTCTTGTTTTTGCCCTGAAAGGAAATACCAAAAGGGAAACTAGATAAAAAAAAATAAGAACTGGCTTATAAATTTTGGTGTTAATAGTGGGTATAATAAATCACTTCTATAAAACCTTTTTGAGTTTCTGCCATTCCAAATGCTGTGAATCTGTTCAGCAAACATAGAACCACCTCTTTTTTACAGGAGGTGCAGTGTGTTTGGTCGAGCTCCGAGTGCAGCAGGAACCAGAGGTAGAACAAAGCTGTTACTTTCCAGCTTTTGGAACTGTTCTTGGTCAGCCAGCCACCGTATTTTACCAACTGTTTGACCTTTTTAATAACTGTGGGGTCTGGGTCTCTTTGCTGAGAACTCGCTGTGCGTCAGTTGCACCACGCTGCTCTGGGTAAGGTGCTTAGCTGTGCTTCTGAAATCAGAAGAGCTGCGCTGAAGCAGCTGGGATTGCTGCAGCCTGTTGGAACAGGGAAGCACAAGTTCCCCTTGCCAGGCACTGGTGGAGGTGGCTGGGGGAATGCTTCCGCTCCTGGGCAGTGGATGCTTTGTCAGGGAGCCCTGAAACGCAGACAGGATGAGCTGAAGGACCTGCCAGGAAAGCTGGAGCTGCCAATGACCGTGAGGAGTTTGGTTCTCATAGAAAGGTGAATTCTGTGGCCCTAGCAGCAGGCTCTTAGACCATGACAAGATGGATGTGTTGAACTCAGACTTAGGGCCCTAGCAATTGCTTTGCTTTTCTTGATCCTACCAGCTTTCAACACTTGTTGCTATTTGTGGATGTCAAATGCTGCATCTCTTGATGTGCTTTAGGGTCATGTACTGAAAATAATGCTGTTGCTAATGCCTTCAAAATCACATTTTTGAATTAACTTCGCATTTCACTGGCAATGCTGCTCTGCATTGTAGGAATTTTAAACAAGTATGGATATTAGTAGGCCCAAGGGCCCTGCAGGTTTTTATTATTATTTATTTATTTATTTTGGTGGTGTATTGTGATTTTGTTTTTTTCTTCCCTGCCCTCAGACGATGCTGCTGTAGAAGTGTGGTGCTGCTATGCACACCTTACAGGCAAGAAACCAGTGCTGGGCCCCCAGTCCACAAAGCTCAGCTTCGGTAGCAACACAAGCCCTGTAGCTGCTGTGTGATACCTGGGGGCTGGACAGAAGGGGAGGGGCTGAAAGGAGACGTACCCTAAGGGAGCTCTGGGGAAGCAAGCAGAGGGCAGCCCTTCTGTGCCAGGTCAGACCAGCACGCTGCTGTCAGCCAGGGGTGGCTGCTGTCATTGCTTACAGTCGCCAAGGGATGAGTGAACACAAACTGAGACAACCGTGGAGGTTTAAATTCAGTTGCTGCTGTTGAGATAAATTTATTTTCTTCAGCTTTCTTTACAGGAGACATCACAAAAGTGCTTTACAGAGTTCGATACTGTTTCTCCAACATGGGGCAAAAGGAGAACAACAGGGGTGTGCACTGCACGTTCAGAAGTTGTCATATGCGGAAGCCATGATGGGTAAACCAGGGTAAAAAAATCTGCTGACAAAAAATATATATAATTAAGATCAAAACCTAAGCTATATATATATATATATCTTTATAGCCATAATTTATATAAACATACAGGCACCAATAGGTTCCTGTGTTAACTGTGGGGGGCCACACAGCGATTCTCAGAAACAGATCATATCACACTGTGCTCTGCTCTGCTGAAACAGCTCCCACTGTGCTGAGTGGGCTGCTGGCCAACCGCTTCCCCAGCCAGCCAGCATCATTCTTTCTTTTGTGCTGCTCTAAGAACTCAGGTGGCGTTACCTTCGGGGCTTCAGGTCGGCTCTGGCGGTGAAGCGTTCTGGCACACTGCTGAAAGCGAATCCAGTTTCACATTTCATTCACAGGGATGCCCTCTTTCCTGTTCTTCACTCAGTCATCTTGTTATTGAAACAAACAAAAAGCACCCTCTAGGCTCCACCATGCTGGTGCTGTCCAGAACAGACACTTGGTTTGAGCTAACATGTCACCACCCATGCAACCCTCCTCTTTCTCATAGCTCAATTGTTTCACCAGTTTAAACTGTGACCAGTTTTGCTGTGGTTTGAGTTGAGTGAGGAAGGAGACTAGCAGAGCCAGTTATCTAGAAAACAGTCTGGCCAGCCTGCAGAGCCAGCTTGCCTTTTACCTAGTTCCCAGGTTAAGGACACAGTGCAACCAGAGAGAACTCTCACTCCTGAGGGGGTGGAGTGGTTAGTGAGTAACAGGGGGTTCACAGGGCCAAGGCAGGCTCTGCTCAGTGGCAGCAGCACAGCTCAGCCTTTCTAAGATGTGCAAAAAAGGGCATCAGGTACTGTGCTCTGCTCTGCCTTTGCTCTCAACATTGAGTTGGTGGGAAGGGAAAAAAAAACAATTACCTCCTGTCTACCAACTTGGTAAACCCCCAGCAGCCACAATTGCTTTTGACAGAATTCTACTAGGTGCGATAGACAGAATAAAATTTATTTGGAAGCAAAATCCAAGGTCTTACCCTCTCAACCACAGATCATTGCTAACACCAGAAAGCAGCTGTTTTGTATGAAGTAATGTTCCAACAGCGAGACAGCACAGCTCCTAAGAGGCAGCTATACACCCAAACACGTTGAGCCTTCCACTACGCCACCTCCACCCTGTTCACAAACGCAGCATCCCTAGTAAACGCAGGCAGCACCCAAAGACATCACCTTGTTTACAGTTGTGTGACCTTTAAAGTGCAAGACGAGAATGTAAAGAGATGAAACAAACCACAAAGACTAAGCCTGCCCCTGAGTGTTGCTGCACTACTTCCATCTCAAATGCACCCTAACTTCAGGGGCCAGTTAAACACTGCACCAGGTATGTTGGGCCAGGCATGCCTGAGCCCTTGCTGGTCAGAGAAGGGAATGCTTTTGCTTTATCTCTGCCACGAACAAAGGCAAGGGTAACCCTGAAATTTAAAGTGAGTTTGCCATGGGGCTTGTTCTCTTACGATGATTCTGGCTGCTGTACTCCGACTTTCAGTGAGATCTCAGATCTGATCTCAAGCGACAGGAATAAGGAGCAACTCCACCAGCACCAAAGGAGTTAGGCTCTCGGAGATCAGGTTAACATACTTTTTACCTCTTTGGCAATGCACTTGTTCTCATTTATCAGCCGTGTTTATGGTTTGAATCATTTTGTTATTGTTGTACACATTCTGAAAGAGATACAGAATCAAAGTATTTCTTTTAATTAAAACATGACAATGTTTTAACTAACAACACTTTTCTGTAGGCACAGTATTTGAAATAAAGCAGACAGTTGTTACTTGATGACTTCAGTGCTGTAACAACTGAACTCGAAAGAAAAAATCAATATATAAGATAGACAGGAAACAGAACAGAAAAGGTCAGACTGAGTGAAAGCCAGAAAGAGCATGCCATGCTAATCACTGATGAAAGAGTGAATTATATACATGAAACGGAAGGCTTCAGTATATAGGATGGCAAAGTCCAGTGCCCAGAGGGAATCAGTGGGTTTGTCAGCACTAGGGAAGATGGTGACTGCCAGGGTAAGGCAATTGTGTAAACTTGGCAACTCGTGGCGAGTAAAAGTCAACAGGAGGGAAAAAAAAAAAAAAAAAAAACAAAGGCAATGAATACTGGAAAGGCTTTAAACCACTCATACATGCTCTGGAGGGTTCTGAGTTAGGTGTGATCTTTCAAGGGGACGATCTAGGCATCACCATGGACAGCTTGATGAAGACATCTGCTCAATGTGTAGTTGCAGTCAAGAAAGCGAATAAGATGTTAGGCTGTATTAAAGACAGAACAATATGGAAAAATATTACAGCACATATTTCTCTCAGAGGGCCTCAGTGAATATTTGCTGCTTCATCAGCGCCTCAAAAAAGTGACACATGAGAAAAATACATGGAGGAAAGGGGCTGGAGACTGGTAGGACCAGCCCCTCATAGCTGGAAGGACAGTAGGAACAAGGTAGTTTGTAACGGGGAAAAAGTAGGTGATGACCATCCTAGAACTCCCCTACCCACCATGTAACAGGACACGCCTCAAAGCCATCCGAAGCCTGCTACCAGCCTGTTGACCCCACGGCTGCATGAAAGTACCACTCATCATCACCACAAGCATGCCAAGGAGCCCCCTACGCTTTGCTTTAACGTTCGTCATTCAGCTGGTCCAGTTTCCTCTGGAGGGACCGCAGCGGTCTGTTTAAATTTGGCAGCAACCACTTCTGACAGAGGATTGCCAGGGCTGATACACACTAACAACTGTCTTAGAGGTGCTGCAATGATAAAAATATCAGGGAGAGAAATAGCTGCTGGGCCTCCTCTCTCTGTCCAGCTCCCACCTCGGGTCTGATCCGTTGGCACGTGTGCCACCATCGTGCTCTCTGCTTCTATTTGGAGCCCCACTGTAAGAGCTGCGCAATGAGCCTTGAGATCACCAGCAGCAGCAAGGGCACGTTCATAACAACTGTTTCTCCGTGTTCCTCCCACTGCAGTTAACTGCCAGAACAGAACAGAACAGAACAGCAGATAACAGCAACTAGAGCGAGCACCTCTGCTGCATCTGCGCTCCTTCTCCTCCTCCCTTCCTAGCTCTCCCCCTGCTCTGAACATTTTTTTTCCTTTATCTGTCTCACAGGAGCCTTTTCAAGGGCAGTCAGTTCATTTTGTCTCGTCTTCTTCCCTTCCCCTTCTTCTGCCAGTGTGCCTTGGTATCAGATTTTACAGGTTTTGAAGGTGAGTTTATTCCCTCCCACCTTTCCTTTGTGCTCACAAGCTACTTTATTTAAATACACAAGCAGATACACAGTAGAACAAATTTGTCTTTACAGGTAGATGGGAAAAAAATCACATTCCTACAATGTCGCCCAGTATCCCGATCCAACTACATACTTCCACGAGGGAACACCTCCAGCTTCCAGCAATCTGAGCAAACCCTGGAACAGCCATGCTGCAAGGGATGGCTGAGAACAGAAGTTTATTTCAGCCACGGGGTTTATGAAACACAGCAATACTGATTTTACTGTAGTCCACCTAAAACCAAAAGGCCTTACGTTAATCCACCGGCTGGGCTGCAGCTAACAAGAGAGAGGAAATGCCTCGGAGCGCTCAGCCTGAACCCTGCCCTGCGACCACACGTATTAAAATAACCATCTAATTACCTAACGCTTGGCTAGAGCATGCGTGGCGTTCTGTAAAAATAACTTCTTCCCACAGCAGCATGAAAATACTGGAATGGAAGCTCGTGTAAAGCTGTTTTATGAAGATTTTCAGTCCTTCCGTGGCACCTTCCATCAGCCCCAGGACTCGCTCAAGGAACACCCCTGGCCCCACAGCACCCTCGTGAGGTACTTCTGGTGCAGCTGGGGAAACTGAGGCAAAGGGAAACTGTGGTACTCAAAGGCAGCGGAGCAGCTGGCTGGAAAACCAAGGCCAAACCCCACCCTCTTGGCCCAGAGCTCTGGCTACAGAACGTGCTTGCTTCTTCTCGCTGCATACAGCTGCACAATGGTGCTAACTTGGAATCTGTTGCTCCCTGTGTTTAATTAATTTCCATTTTCCTTTTTTTTTTTTTAAAGTAGTATTTTCTGTTTTGCTTCCCCCAGAACATGGTGAAGCTACACCTGGTGCTTTAGAAGCCAAGCTACAGATGCATGAAAATTGCATCTTATCCAAAGCCTCAGTTTTGTCTTCTGCTGTCTTTTCTTTTTCCATCTGCTGCAGCTTGCGCTTAGCTTGTATCCAGATTAAAATGACTCTTCAGTTTTTCCTGAATAATTTATTGGCAAACATGTCAGATTTCCTGCCCTCTTTTACATACTTAATTTCTCTGAAAGCCACATGCTAGGTTAAAACCACTCAAGCAGGGTTAAATAAAATATAATTATTGCAAAAGCCCAGAAAAGCAGACTCCAAGCTGTGAAGCCCTATCAACTTTGCACTGCTTCCTTGACCTAAAGGGCACGCTGGGGAGGAAGTTTTCTAAAGTCAACAGATGAAGCCAAACACCAAAAAATCCTCCCTAGCCCCTGCGATGTCCGATTTCTAACAGTTTGTGCGTTTAGTAACTCAGCTCCTCAAGCTGAGGAGAGTTACCTTGGCTGTGCCTGGTAAAGCCAGCTACAAAGACAGAGCCAAAGCAGCAGGCGAGGGTCGCTTCCTGTCAGTTCCCTTCCTCTGAGAGTAAGATGAAGGGCAACTAAACCAGTGAGGGGTGGGTGGCGAGGGGCAGCACCAAAACTAATCCTCCCCTGTATTTCTCATTAGCTCAGCAAGAAACATAGGCCAGATCCCTACAGCAGGCATTTGGGAAGTCTTTTTTTTTTTTTCATTTTAAAATTTCCTAGCTTTTGGCATTTTAAGCACTGCATCACCAAGAACCAGAAATATGAATTGGTCTTCTCCCAGTACTGGACATGTAAGTGTTCTCCCAGTGAGCTGCTAGTTTTATGGCCTCGATAAGTTACAGAGTTTTGGTTTTAACAAAAATAAAATACTGAACCTTCAAACTGGACATTAACAACCCACTACTAAAGTATGTTACAGGTTCCCGCAGTGGTATGAAGAAACTCACATCTACAGCTGATAACCCTTCATTTACTGCTCACTGAAGGCCTGTGCTATCGCATTCCTCGCATGCCCCAGATGAATGCGGCCACCAGCCACTTGGGCTGAACGCCCAAGTCTCAGGAGCACGCTGTGCTTCTGAGAGTACTGACTTCCAAAGAAACATAATTCCTGTGCAACTCGGCTTCAGAGCAGTCCTGCGTGGTGGCAGCCAGAACCCTGTGGTGGGTGCTATGTCAGGAGTCCCAGCACCCTGCACTGCTGTCAGCTGAGTACCCGCTCCACAGCCTGCCCCTTAAGAGACCCAAACACACCAGGTTAGCTCAGCTGTCGCGGGGCCACAAGCTGGAACTGAAGGTAAAGATTCATTAGACTCCAGAATCCATGTATATTTCCATTTTATTTGATTTTAAGCTGTTACAGGGTTTTCTTGGAACTGCCAGAAGTCATGCCCAAAAACTCAAAGACGGTACAATGGACAGCCTCATCTACCCCTCGTACAGTAGGCTGGAGCTTGATTCTGTGCATCGGCGATTTCCATCGCTTTAGAGAATCAGGAAAAGTGTTTGAAAAGATTTCACATTTCTACCACATCAAGTGACATGTCCATTTACCACAAATTCCACAGAAATCTTGAGTGACACATCAACAGTTTTGCTGGCAACAAGGTATTTCCAAGGAAGATACACGGCCAAGAGCCCAAGGTACTGGTACCAGTCTTTCAGCGGGGTTTTGTTTCCAAATGAAGTCTCCAACCAAGAACAGCCTCTTGAGCCCCCTCTTTAGTAGCAGCTTCCAGCAGAAGTTTTAAAGACTTAACTTCGCCAGGGCAAGGCCAGTTTTGGTCTGTGCGCAAAAGAACCAGGTGAAACCCTGCCCCGCTAAAGTCAACAGCAGAATTCCCATCGGCCTCGGAGAAGTAGATTCAAAGTGAGTCAGCAGTTAGCCAAAAGGAAACCCGCTGTGCAACTCCCCTGCTACCCTCATCCT
Organism: Alectura lathami; assembly: GCA_013399715.1. Taxonomy (NCBI): domain Eukaryota; kingdom Metazoa; phylum Chordata; class Aves; order Galliformes; family Megapodiidae; genus Alectura; species Alectura lathami. The sequence goes on from VXAV01010732.1 coordinate 25,231, forward strand.
CTGCAGATGCGCAGTGCTCCCACGCAAGCAAGCAGATTTTGGTTTGTTCCCTTGTTTCTCTTGCCATTGGCAACACTTAGAGATGTTGGGTCTATTATTATTATTTTTTTTTTGGCATTTACTCTGAGAAGCCTCAGCACTGAAGCATGCCACTATTGAACTTCATTTTCCTTCTGGCATAAGGAAGAGAAAGAAAGTTACAGCAGGACACTTTTGGTACTTGTCAGGTTTTGCTCACTGAGTCAGTTATGGGCAATGTCCTATACTCTCAGTATATCAGTGACATTTTGCCTACTTCCACAACATTAAGTCAGAAATGACGACGACTTGGAGAAGCCGCTGCCTTCCATTATTACCCAACTTTGACTTTGAATAAATACCACTTATGAGTTTTACTTTAGAGGATTTCTGCCTCAAAAAGCCTGCAGGCTTCAAAGTAGCCCAGCAAACAAGACTTGCCAAGCTCTGGTTATCCCTCTGTATACTAAGTTACTTTGGTTATCAAGTAACCATTGCCCTTTAACAGACAAATACCCATTCTTTATAGAGGACATACATACTTTTTAAATCTGGTATTCCTACTGCCATGCATCTCGCATTTTAAGATGACAAATCCCAAAGGCTATAGTTGGAGTCTGGATACCTCTGCATCAAATCAAAACTCTAAGACTTAGTGCCTTAGAGTGAGAAAGACAAAAACTTCATGACAAAGAGAAAAAAAAAAAAAAAAACTAAATAAACCCTATTTCACTACAGTATGTCATTGCTGTTTAAATATACTGCAATTTGATACCAGAAACAAGGAAGGCATTTTTTTTGTGGAGAACAGGAAAAAATGCTTAAACAGACAACAGTGAAAATGGCTAACGCAGACAGACCACTCAAACTCACCATCCCTCCAATCTGATACTGAGTTTCAATGTTTTGCAGTTGCTTCAGGACAGCTATCTAAAAAGGTAAACAAACTACAGCTCTGTGTTACACTTGGATAGCATGAGTGGCGTGGTACGCCCCAGAAGTCTCTAGCAAGCTATGGCTACACATGACAGGATTCCTCAGAAGGGTAACAGAATAGGTTTTTTTCGTTAAGGTCACTTAAATCTTGGTTATAGCAAATTGGAACCAAATGGCTGACTTCTGCAGGATTTCTGACAGGAACCCAGTAGAGCTGGTTTCAAGTTTCAGATGGCCACTAAAACAGCTGTAACCTTCTCTTCCAGAAGTTGTGATCCACATGGTGTCCACAATGAGTGCAGCAAGTCTGAGGTAGTCAACCTTTACGAAGGCTCAGTATCTGAACATAAAAAGATTTTGACATGACCACTGGCTGTAGGTATCTTTCTGAGCAATTTAAGAACACCGATGACTCTTGTTCAATCATTTACATTAATTTGCCCCAAATCCAATGGAGAAGTTGTAACACATGCTTCCACAGTGCAGGAGAACCAATCACTTATGTCAAGGCAGTCTGCACTTGCTGCAGTAGATCCAGCAGAAATAGGGTGGCATGTTCATCATAGCCGTTAGCTGTAGTTTAGTTACCTTAGTAGAAGGGTTACCAAAAAAGCATTCCTTAATTGTATGTGTGTGCAGCTCTACTGATCCCCAAGCACAGCATACTGGTTGTCTAGCTGAAGTTTAAGTGCCTGGTTTTTTGAGACCTCATCCCTACCTCTAGTTTTGTGTTTTACTACTTCAAAGCTCTTCTCCATTTCTTTATCCCTATGGGAAAATAAATGTAATCAGTAAGTTTCTTATCACTAGCTTGCGAATTGTGAATTTCTACTCGATTTCCACCCCATTCCAACAAAAACATTATGCTACGAACACAAAACACCACGGTCTAGAGTTTTAACAGAACAGCCCAGCATTCCCAAGCAAATCTTGTGAAGCCCGTTCTCTAGAACCAAGCTCATCTTCAAGTACAATGCAGATTACAGTCTAAATTTCAGTATGAACATTCTCAAAAATAAATGTAAGTACGTTTATGAAAGGTAAATTTTAGAAAACACAAGTCCATTCACTTTCTGGAACACCCAAACTTCCACCTGAGCCCAGCTTGCACCATTCAAGCCCTAATGCAATGACAGCATGCCTCATCTGCCAAGCAGACAAAGCCACACCAAAATAGAAACAGCTACAGCTGGGCTGCGTTCGTCAGTACCACATTGAGAAGACAGAACACCCAACACACGAAATCTGTTCATCTTCCTCTGCTTAAGTTACCTTCACATCTCTGATGAGAAGGAAGCATGGTCCAGGCCTCTGACTTGTTTTTACTGACAAGTAGTAACAAAGATCCTCACCACAGCTAGCATCTAATGAAGCCAGACGCTGCCCAGCGCAGGCATATTCTAGGTGGAGAAATCCCCAGTCAGTCAGTTAGGTAACTGGGAGTCTTGTTTGGCTCTCTCACTGGGCTACGTCCTATGAAAGTTATTTCATGGGAAGCCCTTCCTATAGCTGGAAAAAGCAGCCCAGACCTTCCCCATCTCTTTGCCAAACAGACTAAGTCCTTGGTTCATCCTTTCCGCTGCGGAAAGATTTGGGCTTAATCCCTGCAGCAATACCAGAACTTAGAAACAGCAGTTAAAACACAGCTCTAGGGAATCAGCGGAATGTGCTTACTTTCGACTGTCTACGAGCTTGGCAGTGGACTGCAGCGAGGGGAACTGCGTGTCGCTGTAGATTTCAGGCGGCCCTTGCTGCGCCCGCCGCGGCCGGCCGCCCTCCCTGGCACCAGGTGGCCGGTACACACCGCCAGTCTGCACCGGCTCCGGGGCTTCTGTAACTAGGTGCAAGAACAAGATTCACAAAGAGTCAGTTTGCATTCGGGCCTAAAAACTACACACAGAAAGAAGCTTTTAAAGCTCTGGAGGCAAATATTTCAGACAAGGCAGGAAATAAGGTGTCCCCTGATTTAATCCGTACTTAGCAGCCAAATTAGAATGTGGCTCCAGCGTATCGCCTCCCAGAGTTCAGGGCCTCCAAACCACAGAGGATTTGGTCTTTTTTTGCAATTTATTAGCAGCTTGTATTTAAAACTTGCCATCTAAACATGTAATTATGTACTTGCCAAATCTCATTTATAGCACCTCTCCGCATGCTGAAGGGAATACTCAAGCAGGTCACATTTAAGGTAACAGTCTACGATGAAATAGCACATTAACTGTTTTTTTCCTTTTACAGGCAAAGTAATAAACACATCCACTGAGAACTGCATTTAGTTGAAACTGAAGTCAAAGAACTCATTTTGCAATGCCACGTTTTGCGCACCCTCACATTGATTTGAAAAGAAAAAGCCCACAGCATGCCACTAATCACTGAACCCTACTCAGGAACCGACACACGAAGCATCAGATATTGGCTGAACACCCACTTTTTGTCAAAGCAATATTTTTAGACCTCCAGAAACACTTCCAACTGATTTTTTGCAAACTACAAAGTAGAGGGATTTAATTTAAAAATGAGATGCTTCCCATCCCCCCCACTCTGAAGCCCAAAATAAAATAAAAAGGCAACTTCCATTCATGTTTCTTGTGATTATCTGACAACACTACCAATTCAGTTCCTCAGAACTCCTCACAGGAACGGGAACTGCTCCTTGCACTCTGCCTTGTGAGAAGCTTAACTCTGCCTGGTGCAATCAACAAGCAAGTTAGATTTACCAATTGTTTCAACAACAGGTGCTGGCGCAGGAGCTGACTTGTTCCAAGGACCAGATGATCTGTCTACACCACCACCAGTTTCTTCCCAATTGTCACCAGGTTCTTCTCTTTTCTCACTCTCCTCATCTTCTTTTTCACTACAAAAGAGAAATTTTGTATCATTCTTTACAAACAGAGGTTTAACTGTTGTCAGAGATTACACAAGCACCATAGACAAGACTTCAAATAAATCTTATGTGAAAGCCTTGACTGTGTGCTCTATCCACACTATTTCATCTTGCACAGAAGCGGTCAGAGACTCGAACTAAGCTACTACAAAGAGCTGTGTGGTAACATGGGACATATATGAAGAGTGAGGCCGTTTAAAAAAAAGTAACAACCCACAAGTTATTGATGACAACAGCAAAGCGTGAATACAGAAGTAATTTATAACACGCCAACTCCTACCAATCAAAAAGGGAGAAGCTTTCTGTAAAAGTAATAATCGGAGCAGTTTGAAATGCCTATCCTTTCTGAAAATTAAATGGCCTTTTCAGTGTTCACACAAATTCAATAAAAGCAGTAAAGATGAACCAAGGGCCCTAACACACCCCTGTCATACCCTAACCTACAGCCAAAAGCAGATGTCTACGGATAAGCAAGAACAGAGTAATCATACATAACACTCTCCCTCCCCCTCTAAGTATTTTCTGTCTTGTTTTCAGCTAAAAGATGTTCTGAGCTGGATAATTAATAACCTCCAGTGGGTTTTTCGTCCGTCTTCTTGCCCAGTCTTCCCTTGACTCCACAAACTAAGGAGTTACAAAACCCTCGGCCAGGAAGTTCCACATGCCTGAAAACATGCCGCAGCACCAAAAGCATTCAGAGTGCCAGCCTTGGTCTGGAAAACCACAACCAAGCAGCACTGGCAGCCAGTGAGGCAGCCCCCTTGTTACTCGTCCGCTCAGACGCATCATCTGCTGTGCCACTCTGATGGCACGGAGCGCTTGTGGGCCAGGAACCTGTAAGTGGCCTAGAAGGACCAGTTGTCTTCAACGAGGTAAGAAAAAAAAAGACTTGGAAGGATCAGTGCATGCCTGAGACCTGCTCAAATACTGGAGACGACATCTGCTGCACTGGCTACGGGTAAAGTGATTTTAAGATGGCATTGTTCTGAGGTTTATCAATACTTCGACAGGGAGGATCACATGACATTTTCAGCCTAAAACTGAGGTCATTGAAATCCTTTCTCCAACTTGAAACCAGAATAGATTTAAGCAGGCTGATTTTGGAGCAGACTACAGGAAGAGCCTAACAAAAAAGCAAAAGAAAAATCTTGGATGAGACTCACAAATGCAAGCCTGCGGAGTTTTGTCACAGAACATCTGTTTTACCAACTACATTTTAAAGTTACTGATAGAAAAATGCAAACAAACGTTCAGGAATCCACTCCAGACCGTGTCAGATCCCCTTACATCAGTCAAGTGATTCAGGGGGAATCACTACCCTGCATTTCTCTAAGAAATTCCTGTTTTGTTATCTGCACAAAACAGATTTTTAGGCATTTGTAGAAAAAACAGTTCCAAAATGGCAGACAACTTCAGTCACCCACAGCAATCAGATCTACGCTAGCAGAAATGTATCAAAGCTCTGCTTAATGGATTGCATGTAGAAAAAACAGTTTTTAGACATATCCTAGAGGGGAAAAAAAGTACCTTATCTGCATGGACTGAACTCTAAGACCACTATAATCAACTTCTTCCTTTTGCTCAAAGTCCTTCCAGTCATCCTCCTCCTGTAAGAGAAAAATAACTTGTCACCATCTTGATACCAAAAGACAAAGACAACCAATGCCAAGACAGGTAACGGGGAAGGTGCAGCTCTGTGTGCACCACCGCCAACAGGGAGAAAGATTCTGCTTCCTCCTCCCTACCTTAGCGTATGCCATCTACAAGGCGCTGTGAGCTGATTTTAACTCACAAGAACAGCTACAGAACGCCCCAGCAAAAAAGGCATTAGAGTGAAGGAAAACCAGATCAGCTCAGCAAAAAGCCAGAGGAAAGTCAGGCGACAGCACAACGTAGGGAACAGGAGCACGCAGCCAGGAGCGGTGAAATGCAAGGCCAAGACCTCTCCCTTCTACTGAGATTTTATGACAGCCTGAATGCACTTGGAGCTTTACATTTACTTTTCCATCACCTGTTTCACAGGAGCCAAACAATAAGGAGTATTTGGAACAGCTTCCAGTAGACGTAAGACAAAGATTAATATTGGTATGCTTGAATTTTCACATTCACGGTCACATTTACAATTTTATTTTTTTAAATACTGCTTTACCACTACAAAAGCCAACTCCGAAACTGCAGTGGTTTTGACTACACACCAACAGTAAAACACTAGTTTTTGGAAATAACTTGTTTGAGGTTTCAGAACCGGAGTTGGGTTTTGTGCCTGGACTAGGAGGGAATCACTTGAGTGGAGCCAATGCTGTCCTCCTGCCTCATCAGCAGGTCCTGGCGTTATCAAGGCAGGCCACGAGGGGATCAGAACAGACAAGCAGTCCTCCCACGTTCCAAGCCACAGGTTTAGGATGTATGTAGCAGCCTAATTAGCAGGCTGCACACTTCCTGCACCGCTTAAAACATGAAGACCTTGCTTGCAAGGTCTGCCAACGGCTCGGTCTCCTTCCTGCTGAGCACACAGTTCCCAATGAAGAGCACTGTCCCAGGGTCTTCTACAGCATCAGCTCTAGCAGGGAGCTGTGACCTGCTCTGAGGTGCCAGCAGAAGTAGGAAGGGGCCTCATCGCTACTGCACTGTCTGCTCAGGACTGCTGCTTTTGCACACGTGTGGCTCTACGGCTCTGAGATGTTTCAGCCTTCTTCTATCCTCATCTCCATGGAGACACCACAGCCTCCAAACTAACCCACCTTTCACGTTGAATGAACTTTATTTCTAATCCAAGCGCAAGCTTCCACCTGACCCATACCAATTTACAAGCGGAAGCACAGCCCAAAGACCCCACTGACCTTGCTCTGGCCAGAGAGCCGCCGCGGGCGCTGAGAACCCCGAGTTACACAACGTCAGGAAAACCCAGCTTACAACGCCGACCACGGCCAGCCGCCAGGCGCTAGCTGCGAGCACTTACCTTGCGTTCTCCCTAACGCGAGGCAGACCGAAAAAAAAAAAAAAAGAAA
>VXAV01010732.1:39436-134577 GCA_013399715.1 Alectura lathami
TTTTTTTTTTTTTTAATGCATGTTCAATTCAGGCTCCTTGAATGAAGCTGAAGGAAAATATACTTTAGTAAAAATAAAATTTCTATACTTTTAATGAGGGCTGGGATCAGGGTTTTCAGGCCAGAGCTGTGAGCTTTCTAGCAAATACAATTGACTCTTCAGTCAAATCCTATATTTCTTCTGCTGATTGCCACTGGAGTTAAACCATGTAAATAGTTCCATTCCACCCTCAAAATTCATCTTAGTCCTGTCCTGCTTTTCTGATTACGCATATTTTTTATTTTAAATGTAAGATCAAATAATAAAAAAAAATCCCTGGGACTATACACCAGAAAGCACTTTATGATAGGCTGGGGTCACCCATAGAACTCCCCCTTGTTTTGTAACATGAGGTGAGCCCTACACCTTGGTCGCTGTGAACGAGAATCTCAGGTGCAGAAGGTCAGCAAAGACAATGTGCCATTTAAGTACCAGTTAAGTCTCAGAGGTTAGGATTTATGAACCCGCATTGCACAGGGCTGAATTTCAATCCAAAGATCAAAACTGCCCTTTTCAGCATGTTTCACAAAGCCTGCATTTTCCAGAAATGTTTTATAGGCGTAGTGCTTCAGGGAGACATCATCTCTCCTCACTAGTTCACTAGTTCAGGGCAGCCCAGACCCAGATCATGGACCTGCTACTCTGGGGTCATTTGTCTCCTAAGCTGTGTTGAGGACATAGTCTGCACATTGGGGCAGTACTAGGACTGTAGGGGTACGTAGGGCAGGAGGGATGCCTTTTCATCTGTATTCACAGCCCCCACACACTGCACGATGCCTTGCATCACTCGTTCACGTTTACCTTACTGGCAGCCCACATGCCACCTATAAATCCCCCTTCCCCTCACCACATATGATGCTGGGGCAGACTTCTGCGGGAGTTACCCCGAGCTTTTAAGGCTTCCTAACACCAGTGATGTGAATGATACAGCGGGCAGATGGAGTAGGTAGAGGTGGCCCATCAGACCATACATGCTGAGGGTGGCATAGCAAGAGAGCATGCACTGGAAGAGCTGTAAAGGTTTTGGTGCACACAGAGTTTCCCCATCCTCTTCCAGCTGATTCACCCCAAAGAGTCCATGTTGGAAGGTGCTGCTGGGCTTCAAAAATTGGCTTCAGATTTGTGGATTCCTTCTGCAGAGAAGTGCAGATGTAACATTTGTGCCTTCTTCATTCGGCAGCTGGTGTTTTCCGGGGGCTCTGCTCTTCCTGTTCCCAAGGCTGTACTGAACTGTGGTGCCCACAAACAGCTAGATAATGGAGGCAGAGGATGAAATCATCCTCCTAAATCTTTAGCTCTTCAGTTCTCGAATTTCTTAGGAATGTGTGGATTTCAAGCACATCTGTGCAGTTCTGAGCCAGGCATTGTGCAAGAGCACAGAATCTCTCATTAATCTCTTTTTAATGGAATCAAGATAATTAAAGGATGATTAGGGATAGAATGCTAACATCCAGGGTCTGATCAGCATGATATCTGCAGAGGGGAGGGGGCTTTGCTAATCTCTGAAGTGGTCTGGGAACGTGTTAGCAAAGCAGTGAAGGACAGAGAAGCAATTGACATAACCCACAGGATTTTCAAAACCATTTATGAGATCTAACGTGGGGGACGGGAGAGGAAGCTGTGTAATTGTGTGTGCAGGGCAGAGCATTGCCATGGATCAACAGCTGGTCAAGAGGCAGAGCATGAAGAGGAGGATTAAGGTCTAGGGTCATTATGACAGAAGTTTAACAGCATGGTGCATCAAGCTTTGCTGTCCAGTGGATAAATCATGAACTAGAAAGAGTTAGGGGTGACAGATTAGCAATGAGCAGAGGTAGATGTGTGAAATCAGAATTCATGAGTGAACACCATCACATCATTAAATGGAGATCTATGTTGGTTAACACAAAGTAAAGCTTGTTTCAGGAAAACAACAACAACAACAACAAAACCTTTAAATAACTTGTATGCCTTACAAAGGTTTAAATTACTGTGTAAATTCAGGGAAAGAATTTGTACATCATGGACAATTAAGTGCAGAGCTCAAAGGAAAGGACTGGGAGTTTTAAGGTTACTCACTCATCTAAAAACATCCCATGTAAATCCCCATTAGCTATAAACTGTTATGTTTTGGTGCCTAAACACTCATGAAAAGTCTACCTAAGACTGCAACTCTAGTCAGAATAAGAAGCAAATGAGGCAAGGAATTGGTCAGAAAATAAAGATCTCTAATTAACAAGAGCTTTGACTAAGGTGGCTGGCTAAGGAGGGAGAGGCTAGGCTTTCCCTGCCTGCTGGAGTTTCTCTGCCACAGCGGGTGTTGGCCACAACTGAAAACTCAGCTGTGGGATCAGATGGTCAGCATGAGCTGGCTGTTTTCTCTCCAAATGCTATATGTGAGCAGTTGAAAGATCAGGTCTTGGAAGTATGAAGGAAATGGGAAGAAAGAATTTGTGAGTGAGTGTTTGCACAGGAGGAGGAATAACTAGGACAGGAAGGTGGGGACACGAAAGAATCTGGGACTTCCAAGATAAAATCCTAGTTGGCCTCTTGTACATCTTTGATATCACTGCTGTCATAGGATTTTTCTTCTTTATTTTAAAAGTAAACACTTACTCAGAACTTGTGTGTATCTTTGTGCAAACAGGTTTCTTGCTTTTCTTCTTGCTGGTTGGCTGCACTGCCCCCTACCTCCCACACAGTGGCTCTGTACCGTAGGACAGATAGGGCTGTGTCTTTGCCCCATCCCATTTCTGCAGCACAGCTGTAGTGTAGTGGTGTGCCCTAGCCAACGCAAGATGAGATGGCTACTAAAATACAAATCATTCACTTAATGCATCAGCTCTACAAAAATGTTTCAGCCAGCCAGGAAAATGAGTGATCCTTCACGACAGGGAAAAGCTGCATTAAAAGGCTGTTACAGGCCCAGCATCAGGAGAGGAGACAACTTACAAACTGTTATAATCGGTGTCATCATCTTTCATTTCCAAATTAATACCCAGTTTTCCCACTGCTGCCAAAGGAAACAATTTCAAGGAGAAACCCACAAGGACTGCGTAGCTGCAAAATTAGTGTAGAGCGATGCATTTTGCCCTTTTGATTTATGGGTCCCTGTAAATCCTCCAGTGAAGGAATGGCCTTAGTAAGTAGGGTAATGACTGGCTTATCCTGCACAGGAGGTATCAGCTGGTTGAGTTCATTTTTCTTAGCCAACATTGCAGAGCCCTTAGAAGCCTCCCACAGGTACCTGTGGTATCAGTGGGGCCATTTCGACTGCTGCTTAACTCTATGCATCCCAAGAGAATCACTGATATTTATGAGTGTATCTTTCCATAAACTTGGACCAAAATCCTTTTGGTTTTTACATTTTTTTCTTTAAACACAAACAACACCAAAACCAAAACCAACCCTCAAGGTTACTGCAGAGCATTGGACAGATTTTGCTGTTTTTTTGATTCTCTTCATGTTGGAGTGAGTTATGGAGACTGGTGTCAGCGCTTACCTTGGTGCGGAGCAGGGCACCTGCCTCAGCACGATTCTTTTCAATATCTCTCTCCCAGTGGATTCTGATCTTTTCCAGTATGTTATCCAGGCCACTTCCCAGGGGAACATCAAGTTCTTCCAGCTGAGATCCAGCAAGCTGTTTGTACAATACCTTCACGTCCTTGAACAACAATAATGGACATAAGAAAAGGTGAAACAGACAACTGAACGGCAGGGCCAGAGAGGGGCTAGAGGAAGAGCCCCGGAGTAAATAAACCCGGTCCCCAGCCGTGTCTCTGTTAATGATTTAGCGCACTGAAGAGTTTCTTTTTCGGGTGCCTTGCCTCCACATGGGGAGCCTCGCAGCAGGGCACTGCCAGTGGTTGCCCCTTGCTGGAAGGGGGCTGGAGCCTGGCAGAGGACGCTGCTTGCAGCAACCCTCTCTCAGCGGCCAGTTCCCCAGCAGGCAGAGCTTGACAGATGCACGCTGCACACCCAGGACCGAATGCCCCAATGCTATATTGCTGGCAAAGCTGCGATGTGGACCTCTGGCCAAGGAAGTGTAACAGCTTACAGTAAGTCAAACCCATGTCCCTCCCTGTCTTCACCTACTGGGCACTGTATGTGAACAGGAACCTACAAGAAACCTATGGAAACCTCAAAATGTGCTGTTCAGTGTGGTCACTCAGAGTGCACAAAAGGTTTGGAAGGACTTGATGTCCCCCTAGTGGGGGACACTGGGGGAAAGAAAGGTTTGAGTTAGTTCAGGGACGTCCCTGGGACTTTGTTGGGCCAGAGATCAGATGGAGCAATTGCAATAGCTGCCTCCAACCTTTAATGTGTGCCTTCTGTTGAATAGCTTCCTCTGGTGCCACTGCCATGTGAAGAACAGGACTGTGCTGGGCTGGGTCTGTGAACACCCAGATACTCCCATGGGCAGGGGAAGGGAGCATCTTTCTGCACTGCAAGGGCTCTGCACTGGCTAAATGCAGAGGGAGGGGAGTGCTGGGAAGATGCTGTTTGCTTTATGCCACATGTAGGGGCAGAGAACAGCATTAGTGCCAGCTTTGTTGGTTTCACAACAAACATTGCAGTCATACATGGAACTTTAAAGGGGATCTTGCATTTTTCTTTCAGTTCTCCTATCTAAAACAAGATCCAACTTTCTCATGGCTTGCGGTGGTACTGAAGCCACTGGTCAAAAGCCACTTTCAAAAAAAGACAGCTTTGGACACAGGCTCATGAAAGTGAGGGGACGAAGATTTCTCTTGGCAACCCAAGGCTCCATGTGCCCACCAGTGTTACTGAAATCATATATTTGGAAAAATTATCCGTAAGAAATGTGAGGATAGAGCCTCACTTCCGTGATACATCCCAATTCAGTCTCTTTTGCTTGCTGCCTCTTATGTGGGATAAATAGCAGCTGCCTAACTGAGGCCTCATTGGTGAAGATCTGGGTCAGATCCTGAAACCCTTGCTGAAGGGAATAAACCACCTTCATGCAAATAGTGCTGGTCAATGTAATGAGTAACTGGGAGTGTATTTCAGAGTTGAGCAATAAGGTGATCCTCTTCCAGCTGCCTGTCCCTGTGGCTTGCTTCAGCAGTGCACTGCTCAGGGGAGGCTCAGCTTTGGGAACTGAGCATCGTGCCTAGCCAAGCCCAGTTAATGCTCAGTGTCAGACATGTTCCCTGCACAGGCATTTTCTCTGTACATCTCTGTGGCTGCGAATCAGACCTCTCACTGCTGGGATTTCCACATACAGACTGTCCAAACCCGTGAACGTCTTGTCTTGCGGTGTTCAGCAAGAGAAGTAAGGGCATCTCTTCCATGCCATATTTATCAGACAGGAAAGAGTTAAAACTTCCATCTGTGTAATTCAATCATGCCTCAAAGGTTAGTGCTTTAACAGAGAGGAGAGCAATAGGAAGTTTCCCCCACCCAGAGACAGCAGGTGCAGCACTGCAGTGCTTGCCCTGCCAAACGCACTACGCCAGCCGCATGAAGCAGGCACACATTAGCTCTGCAGCATCCCGATCCCAGACTTACTTCTTCATGAGTCTTTGACAGCAAAGTTAGCTCTTCCTTCATGCTTTCTATCTGGCTCTCCAGATCCATTTTAGTTAAATTAGCATCATCAATCACTTTGTAAAGGGAATTAATTTCATCTTCCACTGCCTTTCTGAATGGCTGCTCATTTTCATACCTGCAGAGAGGAAAATAAAACAGGCACAGCTCAGCAAGAAGAACTTGCATTCTTTTAATGGCACCATTTTGCTAATTAGGTCTCGTGTCCCATACAGAGGCACAGAAACGACTGAGATGTAGCCTGGCCTCACCTTGTCTCGATGTACTTCAGTCCCACTGCCTCAAGTACCTTGTCATTAACTCTGGGCCTAATGACGCAGGCCAGGCTGCAGCGTGGTGTGCCAGGCTGATAGCACTCCTGATAAGCACGGAGAGGCACGTGGTCTCCTGCTAGGTCTGATGTTTGAGTGCTGTATGAATATGTGTGGATTTCTCTCTGTTTCTCAGGCTTCAGTGTGACTACTGCCGCTGCTTCCGCTCCTTCCCTGCCGTGCTTTCAAACCATCAGGACACTCAGTGTAACAGAGGAGTGGACGTTTCTAATTTTACCACCCAGCACTGCAAGCACACACTGGCATCAGGAGGCAGCAACTGGTGGAGCCAAGGCCGTGCTGGAGTTTCTGCGGCTGCAACGGCAGGCAGAGCTGGGAAAGGGGTAGCTGACCCTGGGGAACACTGGGAGCTTTTACCACGCAATGGATTGATTTAGCCTTGTTCTTGTTGTGTAAACTGCTGGTGCAAGTCAGTTGACATTTTATAGGGTTATTTTTTAAACCACTTAAAATACAAGTGTAGCTTGGTGGATGTAAAGCAAGAAAACAAGTAGCTCAGAGCTGTACCTTTCTGGAATAAAAGGCAAATCTAAGAACATGACTAACAGACATTTTGATGTGATTAAATAAAATACCAGACAGAGTATCAGAGTTTAAGACATGACAAAAATCATGGGAAATAAAAAACAATTTGTGTGAAATACTGTTTGTGTGCCAGAGCTTGCAAAAAGCTATTTGTAAATATGCAAGTCCATTATGAGTGAAAACTAGAAGGATCAGGCCCTGCGAGGAAAACTTACAGGGCTTCATGTACTCATGTACTCATACTAGGCTTCGCAAACAGAAAGACTGTACAAAAGTAGTTTATCAACACTTAGGATCTTCTTTCACAATTCATTTCTTTCAGTGAAGACAAGGAAAATCAGTGAAGCCCATTTCTCTTTTCTTATCTGATGCTTCCACAGCGAGGTTTGCAGTGTTGCAGTGTTTGCTTTTCAGATGCTGCAGCAGAATGGCTACTGAAGAGTAGCTACTAGAACCACCGCTGTGGCCCTGAAAATTGGAACTAAAACTCACGTGAACTTTTGCCTCTATAAAACATCAACCCCAATTTGAATTAATACTGACCTCTCAGTAAGAGACCAATGTCCATATATCGCAGAATAGCATTAAATATTGTTAAATTATTAAATGTTTATCTGCAAAATGTGTCCCAAAATAATGTTAGCGTTGTGGTTACTTTGCTGTGTTACAACAACCCTCCCACGTTAGGCGGTCCAAAATTCACGAAGCCTCACGCCCCCATCGAGTAAGCATTTGCCAAGGCAAAGTTTCAGAGAAGCTGGCCACAGGACTACCTGTCCTTAAAGTCTTCAGCAGAGGCTTGAATGTTCTCGGTGTGCAGCATGAGACGGGCGTTTTCAAGGACTGCTTCGCCCACCTGGAAGGGAGAGACAACACAGCTCAAGCAATCAGCAGCTCGCACAGGCGTTGCCTGCACAGTCCGTCTGGCTTAAGCAGATGAATAGCTCTGATTGTGAAAATGATCACTTAGCCTAGGGCTGTTCACGTGACTCTTTCCAGGTAATTTAATCAATGAGATTTGTACATATCAATTCACAAATTGTCTGCAAATAGGCTGTAATTTTTCACCAACATGTTCATTGCTCCTAAGCATTCATCTTCTTGTAGAAACACATTTATCCCGATTGTCAGCTGGTCACGAGAGGTAAAATTCATTACTGCACACACAGTACATTCAGCATTTAAGTCCCACTTAGAGCTTCTAGATACAGTTTAAGCAACACTTATGCAGTTCCTATTCTACTTCCCATATCAGCAGTCCTCCTCAGGGTCATCCTCTTCTGTGAGCCAAGGAATATTTGGTGCCTGTGCCTCACGTGAGCAGTCCTCAGCTCCCAGAGTGCTGTTTTTCTTCTCTGGTGGGATCGCGTAAGCTCTTGCGATAGATACGAGACCTGAGAAGCAGGCAGTCTTCAAAGATTATTACACCAAATGTGAAATGCTTTGGAGAGATTGTGCAAATAAGACTGTGATGTCATTGCTACGATTCTTTGGTGTAGCTTTCATCCCCAGGAGGCACTTGAGGGGGAATCAAACCTGGGAGGCTTGTGACGCAGCAGCCTGTTGGGATTCAAGAGGGTTATACAAAATGATAAAAAGGTAAAAAAGGGCCGTAGCCTGCCGTGGAGTTGCACGTGCACTAAGCCATGGAGGTGACCAACGAAAGGCCCACTTTGGTACTGGAGGCTCCCCAGGCCGAGCTGCCCTGGGGCCTGGCTCTGGAAGAGCTGAACCCAGCCTGAAGGTGGAGGGGCCACAGCGATGGCCGAGGCCGAGCGCTGAGAGCCGGGCCTGCACTCAGCTCGATGGCAAGCTGGAGCCGGGGGGCCAGCTGGAAGCGCTCCTGGTATGGACCCAGAGCAGCAGCATGGATGCAGTCCCACTGTCTGCACCTCAAGTCCTCAGGGAGAGGCGGCCATCTGGCAAGGCTGGTAGTGAAGGACCAAGAGTGGGCTGCCAGCAGGAGGCTGCACAGTGCTACAGGGGCTGCAGGACTGCGACGGGCCGAGTAAACAAACACCTGTTTTGTCTTTTCCAGGAGATACCCACAGAGATTTGTGGTGGAAACCAAACTACCACAGGAACAGGAGCAGCTTCTTAAGTGGGCCAGAAGAGCTCTTGATGTAGAAATCTTTCTTTGGATAATTAAGTCTGCAACTAAATGGGATTGCAAATCCCCCGAAGCGTTCTGCTCTCCAGAGGTGAAACAGGCTGTGTGACGTGGAGACATCAAGGCTGTGTCCAGACAAGTTATCGCAAGTAGTGCCAGTGGGATCGCTGCCTTAGTGTGGTCCTCCTGCCTGTTCCTCAGCCTGCTGCTCCGTGATGGTGCAGAGGGGGAAACAGGAGGCTGAAGCATTTGTATGTGGCAATGAACACCAATCCTCATGAAAAGTGGCTCACTGCCCTAAATGCCTTACAGACCCATGGACTGGGAGACATCTGGAGGAATAATCTATCCCCAGCGATGAGAAGTCCGTAATGGAAGTCAGTAGCACTCCCCATTTTTTAAATCTGAGGAGGCACTAGAGTAACAGAAATGATTTGCCTGCTTCTCTCCTGCTGTTAGGAGCGAGAGGAAGAGGTGGCTGTGACTGGAGGCCTGTGGTTGGAGGCCTGTTCCTACAGCTCCAGCTGAGCCTGGCTTCCAGAGGAAAAAGAACACGTGCCATTGCACACTGGGCTGCCAATTTTCCTTTTATAACTCTGGGATTTCTCGGGCAGTTCCAGCTGGCATGATGGAGGGTCAGGCCATCTCAAAGACTGCCAGTTCCAATACGTGTCCTGGAAGGAGCATCTAGACAGAGGGGAGGAGCCCCGCAAATGTCACCAGCAGCCAAAAATGCCTCAGGTTAAGTGTGAGAAACCTTCAAAGCACAGTGTAGTGTGCAGAAGTCAGAGATGTTATGAAAGCCACAGGTATGGGCAAAGAGATCATGCCTTGTGGCACAGCAGCCAGACCAGCCACACACGGCTGCACTAGACCTTTACGTGCTCTCCTACACACAGAGCTATCTCAGCCTCAGTGCTCAGACCCATATTTCCTCCTGCTTGCTAGTACAGCCCCCCGGACTGGCACTGACCTACCTCCCTGGCCTCAGGTGCTCCCTTATGGGGCATTTTGGGGCTTTGGGGCCGTGCTGCTGTGCCCCCTCAGGTCCCCTTGCAGGACCTGACTTTCTCCTGAAAGACTGAGAAAGGACCTTGAATCATCACACGGCAGTGGTGTGGAGGTAGGGGCAGTTCTTTGACCCATACATTGCCTGAATCTTCTTTTTTTCTGCTCAATTTTAGAAAATTTAATCTTGGATTCTTTTTTTTTTTTTTTTTTTTTTTTTTTTTTTCAAAATTTTTTTTTTTTTTTTTTTTTTTTTGTTGGTTTCTACAGAAATTATTGTATGTTGTCCTCCTGCTGCCACTCATACTTGAATGGATAAAGCTCTTATTTTTTCCCTGGCTCAACTCAGGGAAAATAAATGCTGCCCTGTGATTTGCCCTGACCTGCCAAATCAAGTCCATTTGCCTCCAGCAGTGAGCCCACATGGCTGCAATGTCAGGCCGAATGTCTAAGGAAAATTGAGAACATCCCACCAGCAAAAACAGCATTAAATTCTGTGAGCTATACAGTGCAGTTCGGAGAGATGTTAATCACGAAGTTGAGAAGCTGAATTCAGTGCAAACGGCTTTTGGTCTGCAATGGAAGCAGGAGCAGGGGAAAGCTGTGATTTTCTACTGCCTGTATTTCTGCCTCGATGTGGAGGCAAACTGCTTCTTCAAAGTGCTTTGTAGTTGTAAATCTCGTGGTTTTGTTGAAGTGTTTGGGGTTACCTGTAGATTACACCTGGCCATGTCCAGGAGGCAATGAGGAACCCCTCACAGATCTGCTGCTGGCACCAGATATCCTGTGGCAAGGCCAGGGCTTCCTAAGACCGGGCACAAACCCGAATGGTGCCATGGAAGTAAAAATGGTACAAAAAAGCCTGATGTTTAGGAGGGCTTGGGAGATGGCAGTCAGCTGAAACCAGCAGAAGTGAGCTGTGTTCAGTTTAAATACAGCGGTGAACCTGAAGGGTTATTACACCAGAGCTTCTACACAGAAACCAAGTTGCCTGAGCAATGCTCTCTGGTTTACACAAGCCCTTTTACCAGCCTAAAAAGAAGAGATGTAAGACTCCCATCTAGTGGCTCTTTTGTTTGGCTTAATTCTTCTCTAATGATCAACAGCTGGATCCAAACGTGCAGCGTTGGTCAGACCGATTCACAGCCACTTCGCTGACACATGCAGGAAAAGCCGCGATGCAGCAGTTTAGGGAACACCCTTGTTTGTGTCCGCGGAAAGGGGGACAGCTCGCAGCCTGCCGGGGCCCTGCTGCTCCGTTTGCAAAGCCCAGAGCAGAGCTGCGCAGCCTTGCAGGGCTCGGCTCACAGATTTATCACCCATTCCAGATTCTTTGCTGTTCTCTTACAAATGCCTGATGCCATTCTAGATGCTGCTGAGTTGATGGCCTAAGGTGTGGTCTGTGATGATGAGTCTCATGGCTTAATTGTTCATATAAGAGAAAATCATTTGGACTTCTAATCTTGCACATGATGCCTTCGTAGAAAAACATGGGAAGATCCTGGTCTAGCCTTTCCTTCCACGTGCTGGAATAAATGGTTTCTATCAGACCACTGTCTCCAACACATTCCCACTCACAGCTAAGGCAGGCTAAAGGCATGTGACCCACGTACTGCTGCTCAGGTGCCAAGCAGTAAACTCATAATGCTCTTGGCCATCCTCTCCCTGCTGGGCCTATTCTCAGACCCTGAAGGAGAAAAGCCTGAAGGTAGCAAGGGCGGCATTTGCTGCACTGCCTTGGGAAAAGTAGCACCTGGATAGAAGCTGGGAAGATTGATGGCTCCTCTGCTGATTCCTGCTGCATCCAGGAAAACAGGACTTCATTTATATATCTAACATTTTATAAGCAATCAGGATTGCATTAGAAATGCCTGGTTCTCAAAGAAATATCTCTTCCTAACAAAGCCATCTGTAAAACCTGTAATGTTCTCATGCACACAAGGCTGAAAACTCACAACCCCACCTCACAGCTCTATGTGAAGGTGGTCCAGGGTTACGCTGTTCATGAAATTGGTTCAAGACATTTATTCCTCCCTCTACTTTCATATTTACTCCTGTGATAAGTCTCTCTGTGTCTCCCACATACCCGTAGCTGAATTGCCATGGAGGCTGAACTAAGCTCTCCTCTCCTCTCCAACACCNTAGAAATGCCTGGTTCTCAAAGAAATATCTCTTCCTAACAAAGCCATCTGTAAAACCTGTAATGTTCTCATGCACACAAGGCTGAAAACTCACAACCCCACCTCACAGCTCTATGTGAAGGTGGTCCAGGGTTACGCTGTTCATGAAATTGGTTCAAGACATTTATTCCTCCCTCTACTTTCATATTTACTCCTGTGATAAGTCTCTCTGTGTCTCCCACATACCCGTAGCTGAATTGCCATGGAGGCTGAACTAAGCTCTCCTCTCCTCTCCTCTCCTCTCCTCTCTCGTTTCTTGGCCTGTGGATTGAAAGGAAGGCAGTTTGAATGAAACTTTACTGAGTGGGGAGGTTCTTAGCCAAAAGCCCCTTTCACAGGTCAGGTCTGCAGCTGCCCAAAGGGACACTCACCTGAGCCACATGTCATTTATCAACATGAAAAGAGAGCAACTTTAGAAGTTGTTGCCTGACTGGGCATTTCTGCTAGTGTGATTTCTGCACAGCAGCTTATCCCACCATGCATGGGATTCAGACAACATTGGAGGCATTCTGGGTGAGCCCTGTCCTAAAACTGTAGCACACCAACAATGCACCCTCTTTATTAAGCCCAAAGTACAACTCTGGCCAGCCCACAGCACAGCAAAGAAGTTCTTGAGGAACGTGAAGGTGTCTTTCAGGCCTCCTGAAGATCCTCCAACAGGGTCCTAAAGGAATTGCCTCTTTTAGAGCTGTCAAACTAAAACACCAAGAGGTTACGAATGGCTGGAGAGCCAAGAAGGACCTACAAGGTGCACCGAGACCTCAGAGCCCCATTCTCCCTGCCGCAGGACACCAGGATGCGAAGCCCGACTGCTTTCAGCTCCTTCATTCCCCAGCAAAAGGAACCAAGAGGATGCAGTTCTTTGGGACTTGTTGCTGGTCCACGATGTCGATGCAAGCACTGCTTGGCACCCCCCGGTCAGAGCTTTCATTTAGGGCCTCTGGGAGCACCCAGCCTGTGCTGTGCGGAGAGATGGGAGCAGGGGTGGCCGCAGCAGGAAGCAAAGGGAAGGAGTCGCTCATTGGTAGCTATGCAATTGTTATTGTTAAATAAATAGAGCTTTTGAAAATGTGATTAAGCAAACGAGGGAATACAGTAAAAATCTGAATTGCTAATTAAAAAAGGAAAAAAAAAAACAACCAACATGCTTGTAATGATATCATGTTGATGGATAAACTAATTCAGTCCTAGCAATTTCCTTTTAATAATTTTGATGCTTGGCTTAATAACCACCGCTAGGGAAAAAAATATTTAAAAAATCACCCACTTCAATCAGACCAGACTACGGCACCTGGGGGTGCTTTCCAATCACCCCATGCACAGGATGCCTCAGGCAATTCTCCTACTTAACAAGCATTTTCCATGACACACTGTGAAAGGATAACACTGCAATTATCACGAAGACAAATGTAAAGCCCGCGTGCATCGGGATTGGGCTGCTCTTCTCACCAGCACCCCCGTGCCCCCGCCACTGTCTGCGCTCACCTGGTGGCACACGGCCTCCCAGCTCTCCCGCAGGGCTCCCCAGCTGCCCACGCTGGAGGATTTCTTGTCCAGGTAGACTCGGATGTGCTCCTCCAGCTCCTGGTTGACCTGCTCGAGGGCCCGCACCTTCTCGATGTACTCCACCAGGCAGCCGTTCAGGCTCTCGTAGGAGAGCCCCCTGCCCTTCTCCAGCCCCGCGGCCAAGGGCACGGCGGAGCAAGAGCTGCGCAGGCCCTGCAGGAAGACGCTGCTGATGCCCAGGGCTCGGCGGGACACGCGGGTGCCCAAGCTGCTCACTCCTCCGGTGGGCACGGCGCCCACGTAGACGCCGGGAGGCCTCGACAGGCTCCCTACGCTCAACCGCCGCCCCGGGCCCCCCGCCGCGCTCTCCGTGGCGGAGGAAGGGGCCTGCTGCCCCAGGAAGGACGACCGACGCCTGGGCAAGGGCATGCTGCCGCTGCGGCCCGCTCAGCCCCGCCGCCAGCCCCGCACTGGCGGGAGGGATGTGCCGAGCCCAGCAGGTCGGAGCTCGGCCGGGGCTTTCGGCTTTGTGCGATGGCTTTCTGGAAGGCGGGCTTTGTGCTTTGTCCGGGCGGCCGCTGGCTCAGCAATCCATTTCAGGGGAAATCTCCCTGCTGCTGCTGCTGCAAATGTGGCAGATGAACAGCACAATGGTGTTTACAGGCACAGCCGGGCAGGAATTCATGACAACGTACGTGTGAAAATGCCAGCAGTGTTTTCTGCACTGACGCCCCGATGATTTCCAGGCCTTATGCATCCATACGTGTATTACAAACCCTCCATCCACTCATTTACTTCAGACAGCACGACATTACTTAAAACTAGCTAAACCCAACTTCTGAGGAGCCCGGAGTGCCATCGCGCAGCAGAGCTGACATTTTGCTGCTGCGGGGCCTTGAATCTGCCCTCATCCCCTCAGAAGCTTCTGGATTTCTCGGCGCTTTGGCCTCCACGCGGCCTGGGCCCTGCAGCCTCAGAGCAGGGACACGCACCCTCGCGTCCCTGCTCGAATTTATGTCCCAGCACAGCAGTCACGTCAGCACTGCCCATTTGTGCCAAGCCTGGGTTCACCACAGCATCTCATGGCTCTGCATGTGGTTTTGGGTAGCTTCTGGGTAGTGTGGATTGAGATTTCCAAGCAAATTGTGCCGGCTAAGGGTAAGGAATCCTCCAGTGCACTTGTGTATTTCAGTGTGTTTGCTGTGTCAAGCAAACAAGAAATCTGCCTCACAAAAGCAACTCAGTGTGCAGGAAACAAACGTAAAAATACAGATGTTTTCACAAACAACTCAATTTGTTTCTTTGCCACCTCATCCTGCTGTTACACCCTCATCAAAATATGCAGTAGCTGAAGATGAAGGCCCTCACAGGACTGCACTCACTCTTGGCAAGCTGCTCAGGAAGCTTTCACTCCATCACCCACCAGCGGTTTGCAGGAGGCCTTTTGGTATCTGACTATGAGGATCACAGACACTGCGCAGCATGGCATTTATCCCACACATTCCCAAATGCGCGTCCACATCTGTACGCAGCCACGTCTTACAGCCTCTGAGGGAAGCAGTGCATTACTCTGTGATGCCGAGCAGAAAGATCCAATATCTAGAAGAGCCACTCTAACATTTCAATTTCCTCATTTCAGGAAGCCTGTGGCCCACGTTCTGCATTTCTCACAGGGAGAAAGGAGGGGTAAGGAGGCCTCCGTGGCCCCCTGGTCCCTGGGTGAGCTGCGCCTTGGTGCGATTCCAGCCATCAGGCAGTGAAGCTGTCAGCTTGCTCTGGGTAAACGCAGCCACAGAGAGCGGGCAGCAGTTAGATCAGATGTGCCACTGCTAGAATTCCCCTTTCTGGTACCAGATGCAGCTCACCTTGAGCAAGGCATGTGGTTAGCAATGCTGCTCTGACCTTGCCTT
Source organism: Alectura lathami (assembly GCA_013399715.1). Classification (NCBI taxonomy): domain Eukaryota; kingdom Metazoa; phylum Chordata; class Aves; order Galliformes; family Megapodiidae; genus Alectura; species Alectura lathami. The sequence continues at coordinate 54,597 of VXAV01010732.1, forward strand.
GCCTGAGGTTCCCTTTTACACAGGCCACCGATAACCCCGTCCAGCCGGCGGTGTGAAGCAGCCAGCCAGAGCACAGAGTGAACTCCCCGCTGCCTCACAGCCGCTCCCCATGAAGTCCGGAGCAGAGGCAGAAAATAACCTACAAGGACTGATGGCCAGAGGTGAGAAGGAGAAGGCTGAGACCTCAGAGGACAGAGGCCACTCCGCTTGCTGAACAATACAAGAAAGGCAATCTGAGGAACAAAACTGAAAATCAGTCCCGCAGTAACAGTTCGGGATTACTGGGAGAGAGAACATCGATTTAGCAAAGTCATTCCACGCTCCACGTTACCCTCTGCTTGTAACAGCCTATTTTTAACCCATCATTTCAGGTTCATTCGCCTCTCCTGTTCCCTCACCACTATTACAGCATGCAATCGAGCGCTTAACTGGGTAGGACTGAAATGCCAATTTGCTCCAAAACACTGCTTTTTCATTCCTATGGGGGGAAGAAGAATCTCAGAGAGGAGGGGGGCTATAAGGAATCTTGATTCAATGGCACTAGCAGTCTAAGCAGAAGTAAAACAGCAGGGCAGTGGCCATGTGGTGGAAGACACCACATTCCATTGGCAGCAGCTCCCAGTCACCAGATTTAATCATTTCTGATAAATTTAAAGGAGATTTCTGTTCCTGTGAAGGGGACACTCTGCGTGCCTTCTTTGGAGGCTGTTTGCTCTGCAGGAGGTAATTCAGGACTCACTGGAGAAGAGCAGCTGTGAGTCCAAAGTGTAATGGTTAGGGCATTTATGTAGGAACAAAAGGCTATTCTGGTCTTTGCTCTTGTAAAAAACACTTTCAGAGCTAAAACTGGAGCTTGGGTCCTCCTATCTGAAGAAGGTGACATAAAAAAGTCACAGTGCAATGCTATCAGCCAGCTGGGCTTGCCCGTGTCCTGGACCCCACAGGTGCATTAGGTTTGTTCATCATCCCACTCTGCCCCAGCTTTCCTGCTCTCCCCTTGTCAAGTTTGCAGACCCCGGCTGGGTTCAGACTCAAGAAGGCTCATCCCAGTGGGTGCAGTGCTGGAACCATGCAAAGAACACATGACTGGCACGTGAGCTGCACGGACCGCGACTGGAGACCCAGCCGGTCCTGCCCGGGCTATATCCCAGCCTGGCGAGCTGAAGGAGTAACCTAACCTTGCAATAAGAGAAGTGAAGGGAGGGGACTGTCACCGAGTAGGAACGCTCACGGCCAGGCTGAGAAACACCACATAACTTCAGATCGCCCCAAAGCCACTGCAGGATGCAGTGCCTGCATCAAAACCGGCCTTACCCAGTATTCTCCCAGACCAAGTAGATTTAGCAGCAGGTTGTAAGTGATGGAAGAAAATAGTCCATTTGACAGGTGTTTTGCTTAGAAATACCTTTATTTTATAAAGCCACAGTTTGTTCTGTAAAGTTTTACCACACTTATAAAAAAGGGGTTGACAATTCTGAGGGAGAAAAAAGAAAAGCTGAAAACATTTCTTGTAATTCAAGGTTACACAAAGGTTATATTTATAATATATATATTTATTTATAATTTGGAGACAGCAGAGATGAAACTGCAACAGGAAGGCAGCCGTGGGGTCATATTTCAGAGACTTGCTCATGTCCCACGAACAGTGTTTCCTGACAGAAGGGGTTCACGAGGACCATCCCACTGTCGCGGTAGTCGCCGTTGGCAGGCGAGCGCGGCTCGGAGAGGTGGTCCTAGGAGAAGGGCAGAGCAGCAGCGTGAGCACCTCGCACCCCTCACCGCACAGGGCAGCCCGCCAGGGAGTGGAAAAGGGGCTGCTCTTTTTGTCGCAGGGGCACTTGGTCCCATCCCACGGGGAACGCCTGAATTCTGGGGGACTCAAAAAGGAGAGCTAACATCAGGGAGATGGCTTTGCCCATTTTCAGGCAGCAGGAGGCACGTGGGAAGGTAATCGCTCACTGCTCTGATAAGCCTCTTTTCTCTGATAATCCTTAATTCCGCTGATAATCAGGCTGATTTTTCTCAGCATGCGGACCCAGAAGTCAGATGTACCAAGGCTTAGGTCCCTCAGCAGAATTTGACCTTTCACTTTGTTTTTTTTTTCTTTTTTTTTTTTTTTTTTCACTTTCATGACATACTGTAACAGTTTCCTGTCTGTCAGCTGGGCTTGACTCATGAAAGATGCATTTTCACTACTTTTCAAGGTCAGAAAACCAAATACACAGCTCGAGAAGCTCCCAGCCCAGTAACGTTCAGGTCACTTTTAAATGACGCACGTGGCATCTTTTGGAGACCATGTGAATCACGTGGAAGCTGCTTCTTGCTAAGTCTAGGCCAGGATCATGCTTTAGCTGAAGCTATGTGATTGTCAGGGAAGTGGAGTTAACGAAGCGACCGTGAGTGCTCATCCACTCACATCCTGTGACACTTTATTTATTTATTTTTATTAAATGAGTTAGTCAGCCAGCTGATGTCTTGCAAACCACTTTAGCATAAGCTCAAACTCTTCACCAGCCCTAGGTTTTAAATACCTTTGAACTAAGCTGAATTATTCGTCTCTATCTCTGAGGCCAGGTAATATTTCCATCACAGGATCACCTGCCCATGCATGAATAACACCACTGAACCAGTCTGATCCCTTCAGTAAAGGCTGCCGAGTGCACACCACACTCCCACATGCTGATGTTTGGGTTGCTTATATACTGGGAACAATCACTCTCTGAAATGGCATTTGAGAATCTATAGGCTTATTTATTATTATTTATTGCATCTTGTGACACATTTGCTGGAGGGAGGTTTGGGCTTTTCAAAAAACTGTTTCCCTGAATATGTACAGGGATTTGAAGGCTCTATTAACATCACTTCCTCTCCCTGTCTCCCAGCATGGCTTCAGTTACAGTTTTCAGGCACTACTCATGCAATGAGGTACCTCTGACGTCTCCAGGGACTGGATCTCTCTTGGTAACTCCACAGCATGCCTGTTGAAGTAGTCCATGGTAATAGCATTGTTCCAATAGCTCAGGTTGTTTTCTGGGTTAGATGTCTTTTTCTTCCTCCTCATGCAGCAGACTGTCAGCAGGACTGCTGTCAATAGAAACATGCCAAAAAACTGGTTATTTCCTTTCAGTAAGGACTCATCAGTAACAGGGATTTGGTTTTAAGTTACTTTAAGAGAGAGCTGGTGACCTTCATTCATACAGTTCACCTGCAGTTAGGTCCAGCTCCCGTCTGACAGAAACCACACATTTAGTCAAGATCTGGCCCAAGCAGACAAGGCTTTGGGATTGGCAGGATATGCAGTTTTTTTTTTTTTTCTTGATGTGAGTTTGTAAACCTGACGATGTATCTGCTTGGCTAATGAAGCTCTGGTGTCGTAACTGACGGCGTTTTAACACCTAGCCAGAGGTGGACAGACTCTCTAGGATAGAGAACACTCCACAGGGACTGCAAAGTTTGCCTCTAGGCAGACCTTTTCTGCATCTGGCACATCCAGACCCTGCAGCCGTGAGCAGTGGGCAGTGAGAAGCACCGGCCATAGGCTCAAATAGCAAATTCACAAATGGGTGCAGTTGCGTGTCTTCAATATCCAAAGCTTCTGCTCTGAACTGCTGCTCCCACTTACTGCTCCCACTGGTCCTTGCTCAGGCAGAATTTAGGTCATACAAAGGTTTATTTGGAGGAGTAATGCAAAGCTCTGTGCACTTATTTTATACCTGTGGAACTAATTGAACATTTGGGCTTGTAATCTACCTGATTTATACAGACAGACAGGTAGCTGGGTACGTACTTACTTTGATTTGTTCCTGTGAAATAGGGAATGCCCTGCTTTAAATTCACTCCATAATTTCTAAGCCCCTCGTGATAGAAAAGAAGAGCGAAAATATTCATGAAGCGGGAAAATATATTATTTTCTCAGCTACAGCTAAAATTATTTATTAGAATTACAGCCTAGGGGAAAGAAAAGACCGCAGAGAGGTCAAAGCTGCTTTGTATGTTTTGACAAACATTGCAGCTACCCATATGCCATGGATCTCATTTCGTATCCCGTCTATTCACATAAAATGGCAATACGAAAGTGCAAGGCTAGGGCTCTATTTAAAACAAAAGAATAAGCTACTAAGAAAAAATTGTAATGGGTCTGAGTCAGGCAGTTTATGTCCCATTCGAAGCAAAAGGTGAGCTTATGCTATAAATCATCTTATGAAACTAATGGAAAAATCTCCCGCACAATTTAAAAGAAGCTGGCCATTGCCAAACTTACTGTTCCCCAGTCTGGGTAATAAGCAGCACCCGATGCCGCCGAGTCCTCGTGCCAGCAGCCCCCTCCCAGCCAGCAGCACTGCTCCTTGCCTGGGAAAATGCTTGCCTTCCCACAGGGCTGCGTCTTCGCCCCTTGCTTCGCCCAGGCCCAGGAGGCTGCTCCATGTCCCAGCCCAGCCCGAAGGCTTCTAAGGATTAGGAAGTGAAGCGAGACACACATCTAGCCCTCCTGCTGCGGGTGAGTGTGGGTAGAGGCAGCAAATCTTTGAGCTTGTCGGTGCTGCAGCAACAAGTGCTCTCTGAGGCACGCCGCCTTTCTGATGTTGCCCGAGGAGACGAGAGCCCCAGGAAACCAACTCTGTGCAAATATTTTGAAAACTCGAGGTTTTACAGCTTATAAGAAGTTGTGGCTGCTGACAGGGGAGGATCGGATTTGGGTTTTAGGAGCCGGAAAGCCAGTGACAGTGAGTCGAGGGAGATGTCTGCTTCTTCCAGGAGGAAATGGCCTTGCTGTGTGAAGACGTTTGCCATATAGCAGCCACTCTCTCTCCCTTAAGTACACTCTTGGCCTCCAACCTTAGTGCACAAACGAGCAAATGGATGAAAGACTGTGGAAAACGAGTTCCTGGGCTTCCTCACATGTAACGTATTTTGGCAGAAAGCTGTCTGCCTAAGCTGCCTCAAAGCAGAGGAGACCTGATTTAAGAGGGAGAAAGAGGACAGCAGGGCTGGAAAGGGGGCATCCCTCTTCACGTCAAATTAAGTAACCTTCTTGGGGCTTATTTTAGTGAAATTAATGTAGCTAACAGTAGGGCCTCTTGTTCCCAGAACAAATCTAGGAATGGGGTACAGTTTGCCTATATTCTTGGAGATCTGTTCACTCCCATGATTAGTTTTATGTCTGTTACAGAAAACCTCCTCCCAGGCAGGCAGTTGTGATGGTTGGCTGAGACATGCTACGCTGATGACACGCACAGAAGGCAGAGATGGTTTGGAAGGGTGAAATGGCAGTAACAACAACAGAGCTGGAAGAGAAGGGCTAGCTGCAATTTGCCTCGTATCTTCCCTGGCCCATTATGAGATACCCCTGTAAGGATGAGAACATGCTGCATATCACCTTTGTCTCAGAAAAGGATGGCCCTTTGGGAAGAAAAAGGGCTAACTCTCCTCTGGTTTTCAAACACTCACACAGATCCTTCCTGGGGGCCAGGCAAGCTACACTGACTTTCTGCTTTGGCTGCTCCATTTTGCAGTTAATCCCAGGTGGCATGAGAGGGACACTTCAGTGATGTCCCTAGGTCAGCCTGAAGCTCCCTGTATAGGGATTACTATACATGCAGGAAACATCAGGATTTTTGTTCAGAGAGCTCAGGAGCACTTTGAATACAAATCCATTGCCCTACTGCTACTCTGGAGAGAGAAATGTCAACGCACACATTCAGGGGCTGAGAGCTGCTGAAGCACTGCAGCTCTGACACTGCCTTCTTTCTGGCCCTAAGGCAAATTGTGTCAGCACTATCTGATCCCTCACCTCTGAAACTGGACACACTGCATCCCACAAACAGGAGAAATGGGATTCTCACACTGTTACAGGTTTCCAGGCTGGTGGAAATGCATCAGTATCTACTTGCACCTGCACAGCAGGAGAGCTTCACCTGGTAACTTTGGGCCCATAAGCTCTATTTCAGGTACAGCACATGACATAGGAGAACATCCTGCTTGGTTTAATGACTTGGAGCAACTGCACTTCCGTCACATGCCCAAGAAGTTTGCTCAATATTGAATACCCATCACGGGGACATGTTTACATTCCCCTTGCAGGCTGAACTCCTCCAGCTTCAGCCTCACTTCCTCAACCTCTTTTTGCCTCTTTTGTTTTATTAAAAGTCTCCACTATACCATCTGAAAAGTCTCCACTATACCCCATACCTGCAGGCTTCAGCCTTCTCTTGGGCTACGTAATTCCACAAGTGGAGTTATGTTGAATTTCTCAGCTCTTCAGTCATTCACGTGGCTCTTTTCTAATCTTCAAATCTTCTTTTTTAAACATAAACTAGGATTATACACCGTCTTCATTACTGGCCTCCTAAAGGCAGTGTAAGAAGATCATACCAACTGCCTACAGTTATCTGATAGTCTTTTGCCTATTCTTTCGACTCATATAAATACGTTACCACTCATACAGCTATATATAAGCTCTCCACCCACTCTCCAGCTTCACATAAAACACAATTAAATGTTGAAAGTCAAAATAGGAAATAATCAGACTGCAGGATGTTAACTTACTTCTTCTCCCTGTGCCTGTAGATCATAAAATAAACACAGTTACTAGAGAACACTTGTCTTAATGGCTAAAATAGTTGTTTTACCTTCATTTCTTTCCTTTTTCCTCATTTACTGTGGCTGTGCATTTTATCTGCCCATCATTAAACACCTCTGTAAGAGTGTGCCTGTTACTTGGGCTGTCCACAGCAGTACAACCTCAGCTGTGTTGCAGGTATCATGATGGGTTTTGTTACTGACCTCCTGGAGACAGGGGGCTCTTCTCAGGCTCGGTCTGAGCTCACCCTTGGGGGATGACTCAGGGCTTGGGATTGCTCTCCCTTCAGATCGGGAAGCAAACATTTTCAGGTTCTGCGACTGAGAAAGTGGGTGAGATAATTTTGGACAGTGTCCCAGTGCACAAAATGTGAGCTGAGCAGGGTCCAAGGCAGTTCTTCATCTGTTCTTTGATCTGCTGACGTTGCCATTTGAGGCTCAGCCTTTCCCTCGCGTTTCCTCACATCAGCAGAACTGACTGAACAAATTGACTTCTGTGCATCTGATTTGCAAGTTTCTGTTCTTCAGTGTTTCATTGTGTCAGTCTGTAACTACAGAGTTGTAAGTACTGGGAGCCCGAGGATAGTGGTGGTGAGTTTTCAAACAAGCTCATAGTGTGCCTTGCTCTACATTGTGGCCAAAAGTGTGAGACAGGCATGCACACACCCACTTGCAGAAAAATGTTCAAGGCTGCCTGAAGGACACTGCAAAAACCACTGGAACTGTGACCTGCAGAAAATACTGTTATCAGTGTTATATACCACCTTGCTTTTCCGGGAACATAATGATACACAATCCTTCAGTTTTGCAGCCCTCAGAAGGAGCAAGCAAGCAAGCAAGCAACATTACTCCCATTACTGATAGCGCAAAAGTGAGGTACTGAAAGGTGAGATGATTTCCCCAGATTCACACAGCAGATGTGGCTCGCGTATTCCTATTCAAGGCATTACTTTTCTGGCTAGAATTTGAAGGCTTTTCAGTGGTACTCAGAAACCTATGCATCCTTATATATATATATATATATATACATATACACTAAAATATATATATACTAAAAGGACTAGGAGGCTAAATCCTATCTGTCATTTCAGTAGGTGAGCTTCTGAGGCCTAGGTCTCCAGGCTAGCACTCCAGCCACCAATCCGTGCCACCAGCACTCTGACAGAGGCTGCCAGTTCTCAACAAGGCTTGAATGCACAGTGGTGTGGGCTCCTTTCTGAGGATTTTGGGCAGCAGGAGCTGTGCCCAGAAGCAGCCCAGCAAGGAGAGTTTTCCATCCTCGTTGCCTCCCTGTGGCAGGGGAGGGATTATGGCCGCCTAAGTGCGTGCTGAGGAAAGGCACAAGGACGTGAGGCAGTGGCCTCAGGTTGTGCCAGGGGAGGTTTAGACTGGGTATCAAGAAGAATTTCTTCATGAAAAGGGTGGTCAGGCATTGGAATGAGCTGCCTGGAGAAGTGGTGGAGTCCCCATCCCTGGAGGTATTTAAAAGATGTGTGGATGTGGCACTGAGGGACATGGGCTAGTGGTGGGCTTGGTGGGCTTGGTGGGCCTGGTGGATGGTTGGACCTGGATCTTGGAGGTCCTTTCCAAGGTAGTTGATTCCGTGATTCTGTGATTCTGTGACTCCTGACAGAAGAGAGATGCGCTGGCACCTGGAAGCAGCCAGATCAGGGGCACTTCTCATAAACAAGAAGAGGGAACTGAGCTAATTAGATTCCTGCGGCAATGCAGCCATGCGCAGGCTCTGGCTGCCTCCCCACACCTCCTTCCTCTTCTCTCACGGGTGCTCTGGTAGCTCCTCTGCCTCAGGGCTGCCTCTGCCAGTGCAAGGACTTGTCCAGTCTCACAGGTGTCTCAGCACGCAGCTCAGGCCCTGCTGCCCCCCTCATGCGCCTGCCCAGCTTACTTCCATGTGCCAGCAGATCCGGGGCAGCCTAGAGGATGGTTCTGTCCCTCCAGGTCAGCAATAAACTCCCCTGACAGGCGTCCCCAGTGACGCTCTCTGTTCCAGCTTAATGCAGCTCAGGTATTCAACAGCATGGGGCTGGGCCTTGATGCTCTCAACACCTCCCCAAGGCAGTGTCCCAAGGCAGGAGCAGAACACCATTTTCCCAGCCCACAATCACCACAGCTGTGAAAACCTCTCAAGGAAAACATTTCCATCCCTTGGAGACTAAATGAAACCCAAAGGGCCGAGCTCTTCATCCATCTCTTAGCATCCAGACCAGAAGCGAGGAGCGATCGCAGCGCGGGGCCTTCTTTGGCTGAGAGTGCCTGTGCCCTGGAGGTGGCGGCAGTCCCCTTCGCTGCGTGCCGCTGTGCGCTGAGTGCTGCACACTGCACCCCGTGTGCTGTACACTACGCACTGTGTGTAAACATTTAAATGCCTGTCTACCACGCATTTCAGCTCTGAGCATCACCACGAGACACAGAAATCTGGTCCTGAAAGCAGGGCTTAAACATCCGGATCATGTAAACGCTCGGTTGTATTAGAGCTGCTATAGGTAACTGGCAAAATAACAATTACCTGTTCGAAAACATAGCTTACAAATACAAGAAACAGGACTGACACAGTCATATGAACACATACTGTACATAGCATGTACGGTAAGAAGAAATTCTAAACACCCACCATATAATGAACAGTGTGTTAGAAGTCCTGCCAATCAGCTCTTATTACTATTATTATTAATAATACCTATCATTAGTTATTCGCCTATATGTGACACACTGCAAGCAGGGACATATACTGATTTACACACTGGTTATGCTTCCTCTGCTTTTGTTGCATGGCACTATGTTTTGCATTTTGCATTTGGATGCATTCTACCCAGATCAGCTTTCTTTCTCCATACTGGCCCTGAACATACCGAAGGGAAGAATTTATTTGATCCTATATTTCTGGTGACTGATAGATAAGGTACTGTTCAACAGATCAGATCATCAAATATTGCTTCTCACTATCATGCCATGCTTGCTTATGTCCCAGTTTCTTCTCCATCTTTCACAAAAGTATACATGCACACTTGTGATTTGGTTTCAACTTTATTTTGATTGTCAGTCTTTTAGATTTAAGCTTTGTTTTGGCTGGTGGTTTTAACCACATTGGCAATAGCAGGACTGAAGGCCCCAGGGGCACATGCCTAACAGATATGCTGAGCCAATCTAATAATTTTCAGCTGCCAGGGGGATTGGTCCTGCTCCCTTTCCAGGTGTGTATCCCTGCAGCTTCGTCTGCTCCAGATCTCGTGCTTACCTGACTCTGCAGGGAGCTGATTCAGCCAACTTTGCACACAGACACCAAATTGAGTATTTTTGACCACTTTAGCAACCTGAAAGTGGCTCAGAGAGGTGCCAGGTGAGGACAGCACTACCCCTCTGGGCAGGAGTACGCCATGTGTAAGACTGGCTCAGTCAACACATCTAACTGTGTCCTCAGCACTGCTCACAGCTGTAAATAACGGGATTAATACTCAGTATTGCTGGCAGCTACCCTTTTATTTTTCCACAGGCAGCAAAGGCTGGGAAATATTTGGTTTTGTTTCACTCCAAACAGATCAGCATAATCACAGCCCCTAACACACTGAGTGGATTCTCCTTGGCTCTACAGAGTGAAATGCCAGAGAATATATTGTCCTACATTGCTGATAAAACCTAGCTAAGCAGGGGACACACCAGCATCCACTTAAGCTTTCACATTATTCAACCACCTTTTTTATATTTTGCAACTGAGTCAAACAATGAGACCCTAAGCCAGCTCTGGAAACCCAACTGGTGCTGGTCCCGCAGGTGGCTGATTCCTGTGGTCTGGAAGCCAAGATTTCAAACTGTTCCTGCAGCTGTCAGGTCAGACAGAATTAAAATGGAAGATAATAACGAACCGATTATCAGAATGATGTTACTTTAAAACTGATGGCTCACAAACTGCCTGCAATGAAATACATAATTGCACTGGTAAAATTGTTGTTCCCCAGGGTATTAGTCATCATAATGATAATTAATATTTTGGGTTAGCAGCGGGCTTTTAAAAACCAACTCCTGGGCAGAATACAGTACTCACTAAATTAAAGACTTCCACAATTTTTGGTTACCTGCTTAAACATTTCGAAGTAAAGCTGCTTTACCTTCTACAGTTGTTCAGCCTTTGCTTTATATCCTCAAGTGGAGAGCCCCCAAAGACTAAGTGATTTCTAATAGCAGCAGAGGAAGCATGCTTTGAGTGTAAACATTACAGTCCTGCATTTGGAGCTGCTCTTTCCATGCACTTATCTCAGTGAGGGTGTTACAGGTCTAGTGACTGCTTCTCATCCATCTCTGACACTGTTGGCTCTCCATCTACAACCTGAACTGTGGGCTGAAACATGACTTTTAAGGAATGTGAGAAAGAAAGAGAAATAAAGCAGCAATTAACTTACAACATGAGGATATAGGTACGCTGATCGCCAGAATGATCCAGGCAATGTCCATCTTGCTGAGACAGATGGTGGCTCTGTGCTGGGGCTTGTCCCCCTCAGTGACATGGGAGACATTTCCTTGCACCCCAGGTTTCCAGGTCCCAGCAGGAACCAGCCTGTTGAGGAAGTTTCCAGTGGCGGTGGAGCCAGCAGTGGACATGGAGCTGGACAGTCCCGTGGCGGGCACTGTGGAGAGAGCACTGCCCAGCGAGGTCGTGTCCGACACGAGGCCCCGCTGTGCTGGAGCGGTGCCCTCCAGGTCCCCCACTGCCAGGGAGGAGACATTGACATCAAAGTTGGGCTGGACTGAGTGACCTGCTGCTGCTGGTGCAGTTCCAGGGCCAGCAAACAAGGGGACATTTGTACTGAGATTCAAGGTTACCCAAGAGTTGTTTTTGCTCAGCATATCCCATGCACCATAGTGGGTGGATTTAAAAGGCACCGACACTGCTTCAGGATCAGTTGACGGTCCAGCAGTTGTGGTGGCAAAATCTGCTTTCTGCACAACTGGTTCAGTCCCGTTCCCTCGCTCTGCTTCCCTAAGGCTTCCCGAGGTGTCGGGGTGGGGCGGAGGGTCTGAGGGTGTAGTTCTGGCCAGCCCCGTGCCATTGGGGTCGCTGGAGGTTGCAGTCTGGGACTGAAATGGATGGTCTGTGAAAGGGCTCCTCAGGGTAGGGAAGGGAGAGTGCAGGGTTGTCTTCAGGTAAGGCTCTGAAGACTCTGTGAAGTTGCCTTTGAAAATCTGGAATATTTTCCCCTTGGGGCGAGTCTGTCCCGAGTACAAAGCACTCTGGTTGTACAAATGATACGTTTCCTTCTCGCTGATGCGAGGGCCGCTCACCTGCGCTTGCGCAGTGGAAGCATTGCTCCCCGCCAGGCTGACAGGATGGGGGACGTCGCGAGCGGATGTGGGGACGGGCTCCGCCGTGTGACGGTCCCTGTGGCGAGGCGTCGTTCCCATGGCTGTGACAGTGGTAGTGTCCATCAGGAGGCCCTGAGAGGAGGATACAGTGGGAGACAGTATCTGAACAGAAAACACTAGCTCTTCCGTCAGTGCCAAGATCAGTAGAACACCTGGAGGAAGAAACAGAGAGAGGGTGAGACACCAGAGAGGGATGAGAAGATGGAGGACAGTGTGGCTGTGTGCTTGGGCTCCGCTCTCCTGGCTGAGAGCCTCCCTGGCAGGAAGGCCTTCCATGTGCTCCAGGATGGAGGATTTAGTACCTCTGGGACATCAGGAAGAGACAAGAGGATCTTCATTGGCTGCGTGGGAGCAGTGAGTTGGGAAGGGGAAGGCTGCAGGGAATCTCTGTGGTAAAGGGAGAAAGGAGCTCGCCATGTGGATGTTTTAAAGCATCACTGATAGCTGCAGATGACTCCCCTGCAGAAGCTACAACACATCCTACGCTTCAGTGATAGAAACGAAAGACGTTTTCATTTTTGTTCTGACTAGAAGGCCTTCAGATGAATGGCCACATCATGATGGGGAACCTTAGTCCTCTCACTATTTTGGCTGCAAAATCCTAAACCTGGCTGCCTACAGTCTTGGATGCCATGAAGCAATCTGTTTCTGAGAGAGCAGCTGCTTAGCCCTTGCTGCAAATTAGGTCAAGAAGGGATGTTTGATGAGGGGACTTACCAGCTTACGATGCATCCTTTACTTTGCCACTTGGGAAATCTAGTCTCTTATTCAGAGTATGACATGTGGAAAATCCACTGATGTTAAAAATGAACAAGCTATCGCAGTCATTTTAAAAAGCTATGTGATTACTGAGGATCTAACTCCATCTAACACAACTGTCCCTTCACATTCATATACAAATCTTTGTTTGGGTCCTGTTCCGTGCTTATAGGTGCTGTGGGATTTGGTTCTGTAGGGCACATTGTTTCATGAGGTACCAGATTCACACCACTGGGAACATCAATTCTCACATTTATTCGGACTCCAGATAATGGACACGGGCAGCTGCAATAACAGAAGTCTCTCCAGGATGCAGGGCTAATATGCCCTGAGTTAGCATGACCTGCAGGGTCATCAATCACACGTCACCATTTCCATATGCTGAAGCTGCCAAGTGTGATGTGGACCTCTGCCCGCTAGGAAGCACATGGGATTAATCCATTTTGCACAGTCCACCGAGCATCATCAGATGGCACCATTAGCACGCTGCTAGTGGGAATTTCAGCCCACAGTCACGAGGTGAAAGACATTGCAGTCTTAAAAATCAGGGACACAAGCTTGTCGAAACTGCTGGACACCAAATTGGGTAGTGACTTTCCAGCCAAGGCTGTGGAGTGCCTGCCTGCCCCTCCCTCATCCTCCTCCCCTCCAGGCTTGCCAGCTTTCTCTGTGAGTGTTGTTTCGCCATTTATTTCTACTCTACTTGAGAATATCTGTGATGGGCATCAGCAGAAACCTGGAGACTGGGATGGGACAGTCTCTCTGACTAGGTTCCCATTGGGTTCGAAGGGTCTGTTGCACATTAGCCAGAGGCAAATGCCATGAAAGATGTTAATTCTGACTCAATACTCATAGCAGAAACTCACCAGAGGAGCAGTACTTATCCCTCTTACCCGACTAAGTGCTGTACTTTGATCACTAACCATCATTTCCAAACCAGAACAGCACAGAGCTCTGCAGCCAACAAAATTCACCTCATCTTGCCCTCAGCAGCCTTCTGCTCCGGCATCCTGAAGATCTGAATGCTGACTCGGTAATGCAGTGAGAGCAGCTTACAAGCAGTGCACTTTCCAATGCCTGATGCTAAAATTAGCCCATATTTTTTACTTCTGAAATAAATGTCTGTCAAATAAGTGATCTGCTGGGATACTGCTTCCTAATTCCTAACCTGCCACAGACAATATGCTCTTAGCAGAACACCTAGTCAAAGAGAAAAACGTTTTCTGTACATCAAAACGCAACCAGGAGAGCAGATTCCACTGCATTCATGGAGCATCACTGTTGGAATGAAAGGCAGGAGTTATCTTCGCATTTTTGGCAGCACTTCTTCTGAGGTCAAGGTCAAAGCAGATATTCCAGTGTCCATATGGCTAATATTTCATGCCAAGACAAGTTGCAAATAGAGAACAAATTAAAGGAGGAAAGGATAAAAATTTATTTTGGATTTGGTGTGTGGAGATAATGTTTCAGGAAACTTTACGCCTGCTGTTCTGAGCACACATCACAAAGGGCAATGGCAGATCTTAGGAGACACTACATTACAACGATTACAATGGCCTTTGTGTAGCTACGTTCTCTCACACCTCACACATGGAAAATCATCCTTATTGGATTAATGTCTTTTTCTGCAGGATATTCCTTAAGTAATAAGGAAGTTGTCAGCTTTTCTGCATACTGTGCCCTGAGGTTAGCAACCCTGATCTTTGGCTAAAAACGTAATATCTATCTCTACCACTTGAAACGCTGATAAATCAGAAGCTTGCTGCTGGAAGGATTTACAGTCTCTCTGGGGCAGTCTGCTGTGGTAGCAGGTCACCACGCATCAGGCCCAGGAGGGCAGATACATTTAGCTGGTATCTTTAGGTGACTTGTAAAATGTTAATAACTATTCAAAGGAAATACTACAATGTCACAAGCCACTTATTTTGACAATAAACAATAACACTGATGACACTTGGCTCTCTCAGGCTGTGACAGTCAGGTTTTGCTTCTCTGCTAGCCTCCCTTTCACAGTCCTTGCAGGGCACCACAGCCACACAAGCTGCAGCTCCTCAGGACACTTTTTCCCCCTGGTTTAATGGACAGCAGTCACCCTTTCAGAGACAGCCAGAACTAATCTGTGTCCATAACTACTTAAAAAATGTTCAGTTTGGTAGATTGTTGTAAAAATAGCTGGTGCTGTATACGTAGGGAAAACCAGCCGGTTAAAATGGCTTCACAGTGGGCTTTGCTGGCCCTTTTAAGTAGAATTAATTGGCTTTATAATTGATCAACAGCCAACTGGAAAGCAAAAGTGAAGTTGGAATCAGCATCACCTATGCAGGGACACCTAAGCACGGGCTGAGTGGATTTGCAGTTGCCTGGATGCCCAGAGCTCCCACTTGTGTAACACCTGAGGATATGCAGTATCTCAAAAAGTGAGACTAAGCCTAGGAAAATGATAAACTGAATTTCTCTACCAAGGCACATGAGGCATTGCAAGGCATTCTTGCCATAAGTCACAGAAATGGACTTAACCATTCAGATTCCTTCCCTTCCCAGCCTTGCTCTGCTTCTCAAATGCCCCTGCACTGAGAAAAGAGCCGTCAGCTCAGCCACAAGCAGATTACCACCGAAACGTAATCTTTTGGTTGCTATGAAGTTGTCATGGCCAAAGTGATGACATCTCAGATGATACAGTATGTAGGCAGATGGTCTTGGTCAGCTCAAAGCCCAGATCTGCAGCCTTCGCAAAAGTCCTTCAGTCTTGGCTGCATGAGACTCCTTGGACTGAGCTTACTTAGGACATGAGCTCTTTGGGGCAAGAACTGCCAGTCCTTGCTATATGCTGCCAGCATGGCAATACAGACGGATGTAAGTACATTACAGCAAATAATAGTGATTAATTAGATTTTTAAAGGTCAGCTCACACCATTAGTTTTTTTTTCTGTTCATAAAGAGCCATTTCTAAGTTATAGGAGCTGACGCTCAGAAGGGGTCATATAGGTTTGTCTTTTAAATGCTGTGTGTCAAATTCCCACTTTTGGAGTCTAATTTTATGACTGAATTAAAACCATTCAGCCCTAATGAGAAGGTTCATGACCTGATGTCTCAGCAGTTTGAACTGTGTCATGCCATGTTCTTGCATACTGCACCAAGAATTGAATGTTAAGTACAAAACAAATCAACTTGAGGATGAAACACAGCAGAGTGACAGTAGAGTGTACACAGAGGGGACCGGTGTGCATTTAGCCATAAAAACCCTTCCTGACAACATGGTGCAATGGCTCAAATCTCAACGGCACCTCACTGCAGTGCTTCTTCCCATCGTATGCTCACGGGGGGAGTCCAGAAGTGGCATGTACACTTTTGCACAACAGCAAAATGAAGGAGCTTCTGTATGTCAGTTTTTAAAACGATTAGAGTTGATGTCCTCAGCAAGTCTCAGGCAAGCTGAGGGTTAGGAATATTTTGCTTTCTCAGATGAAGAAATCAGAAGGGCATCTCTACCCTTTGAGAACCAGTTGGAACTTCCCCACTATTCTTTTGAGATAGGAGCCAGAACTGAATCCCTCCAAATCAGAAAAAATGAAGCAATTTGGGTCCCGGCAGCTCAAGATCTTTCACTACTTTATCTCAGGGCCCCAGCAGCCCCTGCCAGGAGTGGTGTCCTGATTTCAGGTAGGAGTTAATACCTCCTGGTGCTGCACTGGGTGCTTTGTGGGCACTCCGAGTGCTGCCCTTCTGCATGGGATGGCATGCTGTGCGTGCAGCTGTCGGGTCAGCTCCCCGGGCACCACTGCTAACCAACACAAACTTATGTAACTCAGGATCTAAACCCCATGGAAAGGTTCCCAATGGCTTTAGCAAGCTTTGGACCAAGCCCTACTCGCCAAAGACACAGTGAAAACTTTTGAGCTGCACATTCACATTTTCTACAGCCAACGAATATGCACAAAGAGCTCAGTCTGGCATTTGACCCCTTCTGGCCTCTGAGAGCTCAGGCCTTGCGGCAAGACAAACAGAGCCACTCCGAGCAGCACTTGGCAAACATTTTAGCTCTAGGAAGTCAGGAAGGGCTTTTTGTGCAGAGACCTGCTGCTGGAGTCATTATTTCAGACTGCCCTGGGCAAAGGAAGCAAAGGGAGCTGCTCTACAAAGGACCCATTATCCAGAGACCCAGGGCTGGGATGCACGTGGGCAGCGTGCAGGATGCTGAAGCCTCCCCGTGCCGCTGACCCTTTTGCCTTACTAAGTGATAGTGAGAGAGGGCTGTGTAAAACCTGCTCAGATCACCAGCAATGTTATCGTTGCAAAGAAAGCTTTCTTCCTGACACTATTAACTTATCACGTGGCTCTCCACAAACCCAAAACATTACAGGCAGCAAAATGTGTCTTTAATAGGTAGAAACTGTGTAGAAAGAACATACTATTATTTTTGTTATGGTCATTTTCTTTGCAATCTGTGAAAGCAATATGGTTTTCACACACAGTGAAGCAGCCTTTGTACAAACAAAGAGTTAAGCAAATTTCATCTCTATGACTGGTGGCGGAACTGAGGGAAGAAAAAGTAGGTTACTCTGCATAGAAAATTTCTCTTCTCTGCCCATCAGCGGCTGTCATGCCAGGACTCCCAGGTATTAACTTACTAGTTATTGTCTGCTTTCCCTTGTAAGTACTAGACAGGGTGACCAACCCAAACTTCAATACACACGGTATTTGATAAGATGTGCAGAATGAGACACACGGAGTAACATCTCTATGTGCAGTAACAACTCAGCATCAGCAGAAGCTGTGGAAATCACATGTACAAACACAAATTGAGCAGTACCCACTGACGCTCCCTCTGAAACAACATGAATGGTAGCTACAGATTTCATGTGGCAAGTATGTGCCGGTCCGTTAACAACAGGAAAGCATTGCAGAACACCATCATTGTTCCTAGGGTGCATTTCCATCAGAGATTTCAAGAGATAGAGTCCGTAAATAAAAATTCATTTCTGGTCCTCCAGGGATTTCCACAGTGAGCGGTACAAATACTACAATCCATGTGGTTACAGAGCAGGCATCTCCCAGTTCATTTGCCCCCTGCACTAGAAACTCACAGATACTATGGGAATAGGTGCTTTAGAGACGCTTTTGATCCCCTATTTGTCTAAATCTATGCAGACATCTGAGCTGTTGATCCTTCCAAAAAGGCTTACAGACAATCCAGGACAATGGTAATTACTGAGGGGAGGGTAATAAAAGAAAGAACACGACTTTAGCTGCTTGTTTGAGGTAATCACTTACCTGAAAATATCATTTGGACTTGTCAGCAGACATCCTCACCTGCTCACATCACACGGGATTGGAAGCTTCATCACTCAGTAGAAAAAGGAAAAATACATCTCCTCCCTAACGAGGCAGCTTGCAGGCAGGAGTTGCTGTTATTGTTGGAACTGGTTTGGAGGAATGAGGACAGAGACAGCCCAGGCAGGCGTGTCTTGCAGGGCTGTGCAGCGAGAGGGCTCGCTCCTTTATGGAGTACCTTTGCAACTGCAGGGAAAGATTACTTACTGAGGCAGTCCCTCTCTCTGCGAGCAGATCGAAGGGCTGCTTGGTATTCCAGCTTGGTTTCCCATCAAGTCCAGATACAGTTTGTCTGACACGGGTCTATTCAGATGCCAGAGGATTGCTGGCAGCTTTCGTTTTGTGGGAACAAAACAGCAACAAGCACCCCAGCTGCACGTCCTTGTGAGACTGCTCACTCCCTATTGCAAGGCAGAGTGCCCTCCCTCCAGCGCGGCGTTTAGCTTTTTGTGTCTGGATGGATTTCACAGATCCACCTCCTGCTTCTGCACCCCCACCAGATTTTCCACTTCATTCAATTATCTCTAATGGTATTAATAATCCTGTCAGAGGAAAATACGTGGAATGAAATAGGGATCCTCTTCCCTCCTACTCCTTCCTTGGCACCGAAATGCACGTTCTATATTTTATTTCTTCATTCCTCAGTGATGAATGGGCAGTTTCTACTTTGTACCTGTAAAATAACTCCACAAATCCTGTGATTCTTAAAGCCATAATCCCGCCTCCCTTATTCTGTTTCTCCTTTTTCTTTCTCCCCGGCACAGCTGGGTGTCTGGAAGAACACATATCCCAAAGAGCACAAACATGTGCGCTGTTCAGCTGATTGCAAATCCCTCAAAAGGCATGGGGAAATGCTGAGTGCAACAAGTTGGGGGCTGCTTGATGTCCCCTAGGAGCCACAGGACAATCCCTGCTCCTCAGTCTTTGAATCAAAGTCCCTGTCATACCCAGGGGTGCAGCAACAGCCCAAGCAGTATGTTACATGGGCTTCTCACAGAATTTGTTCCTAATATTTTGCTAGAGGGAAAAGCCAGATCCTTCTCTCCTTTTACCATACAAGATCACAAAGGAGCGACACCGTGATGATATGTTTGAGGCTTGGCACCGCCAGCAGCTACGGGGCCTCAGACAGTGACCCCAGTGGTGATTTCAGGAGCACAAAGTCCCTGCCAGGAAGGCTAGGCAGGTGCACATAATGTATCACAAGTATATTTTACCCCTCACACATTTTCGCAGCCACCATCATTTCATGGAGGACATGCAATACTGGAGTACAAACATTAATCTTCGATCTGCTTTGCATTTTTGTGCCCTTGTGCTGATGTTCCTTTTCTCCCTGCCATTTGCAATTCACTTTTCATCCCTACTGCTTCCAGTCTGAGGGTTTCTCTAAATAAAGAGACTCAGTGCATTATAGAAAAAATTGTTCCTTACAAATATCAGCTTGTTTAGCAGTTTCTAGAACTCTGGGTTATTAAGAGCTTGCTGCTGAAACAATGATTTAGCATGAAGCCGCAGCTGGCGTAACAAGAGAACCGTGCCACATATTTTAACCTTTGCTGTAGGATTTGCCACATCTGTAAGTAGTAACTCACCACAGATTTCTTCCTTGTGTGCTGTCACGGATGGAAACATACGGCTCAAAATTGCAGGGACTGTTGTCTGGAATTTCAGATGAACATTGTTCACAAGGACAGGGCTCTGTGCATTCCCTTGTCCAAAAACACATGGAACAAACCAAAAATAACGCTAAAAGCACGCAAGTGTTCCCTGGTCTGACAGCTCCCCCTTCACACAAAGCTTGTCCAGCCGCAGCTTTGCAAATGCACATCCTTTCCTTTCCAGCCTTTCCTTGGCAGCAGTTTTTGTTGGCAGGATGCTGTTGCCAAGGGAGACAGAAAGGATGTGCAGCTGGCTTCTCTCTCACCTGCACTTAGTGCTGCTGCTCCTATTTATGTTGCTGCAGAACCTTTGGCTTCTGAGAGACCTACCATCAATGTCACCGGACCTTCTGAAGAGTTTTGACAATGACACAAATAGCTGTGGCCTCTGATGGAAGGCTTAAAATAGGACCTTGCCAAAGAGAGGATGTAGTTGATGTCACGGATGCTGACTCAAGCAAGGGTATCCATCTCACAAGCAGCAATAAAAAAGGGAAAAAGAGGATTCAAAGCCATCTTAGCAAAGGTCTCTGACAACCCCCCAAAACAGTAAGTAACCGCAGGTATGCAGAAGTTAGATGCCTAAGGTAGCCGTAGTTCTGGCAGGCAATTCACCCCATCCTGATGCAAGTCACGAAGCTGCCACAGATTGACTAGCTCCCCAGGGAGGCTCCTCTCTTACCCTTAGCAAAGAGGTCACATAGGAGATGATGAGCTTTAGCTAGATGTCCAGCTTTCAGATGATAAAAGCTAGGTGAGATGAATCCCACCCCATATCCCTCTATCTATGTAGATGGAGATGGCATCACCATAAAGCAAGGAGAGGATTTGCATAGGACAATGAAGGGATAAATAAAAGTGGCATCTGACAAAGGAAAATGCAGTCTATGTACTGTGAAACTTTCCAGCAGAGGACATCCCACCACTCTGAATGTCCAGAACCAGCTTCTGCTCAACACAGAACACAAGTCTTGGAAGGCAGCACCTCACTAGCATGAAGTGTGGACTAGGCTAGGGGCTGGCAGCCTTCCCATGGCGATGCATTAGGAAGCACTCTTCTTTCCCATATTAGAGGGTAAGCGGGTAAGCCCTAATTTGGCTGAGGCTCGGAGCTGCTGCCTCTCAAAGAGCCAGCAGGCTACCAACGGTCTGTGCCTGACCCTGCAGGCACGGCGTCTGCTGCCTGTTGAACTGGAGAACGGTGGTAGCGTGGTGGAGCAGGAGCCACTGCTTTGTGCACGGTCCTTTCAAAGCCTTTGCAGCTTTAGGTGACCAGGCTGTAGGCTTTTGAGTCCAGCACCAGGAGATATGTCTTTCTCAAACCTAATTTCTTCAGGACTGAGCCACCAGCTCTTGCTAATTTAAACCGATTTACCTCTCAATCAAGGACATTTATTCTAGACTCAGGATAGTCTTTCATTACAGCACAGTCATTTTTAGCTTGTCTTTTCTAAGGAAATGAGGTTTATTACCGGGATGTCTATCCCTCTTCCTCTCTGCCTTCCCCAGTAACTGTGCGCCATGGCTGATTTCAAGTACTGATTCAACACACAGTATGAAATCTGGCAAGCAGGCAGAACAGAGACCCCTATGTGTGGATTTCACTGCCTCGATGCTGCAGACATTTATTTTCCTGCTTGCAAAAGCTGTGCTTAAATTCTCCAGTTGCAGGCACAGAAATGTTGGTACGGCAGTCAGGAGGGATATTACAGCTGTGCATAGGCTGACTAACTTCTGCAACCCCTTAAGGTATTCCAGTCATTTCATCTGTTCACTGGGAGTAATTTGGATGATTTATTACTTACGCCCCCTTCAAACTCATTATTACCTCCAAGTGCCTGGTTATCCCTGTGTTTGATCTCAAATGAGAGCTTGTAATGAGGAGCTTGCACTGAGTTATGTGAGCACATAACACACAATTAGAAAGCAACTTGCGCATAAACAATTGCATTTACATGCAAGAAAGCTTTGCTCTGATTTCTGACCATTGCTCAGTTTAAGGAAAAGGGACACTGTGCTTCAGAGAGCAAATGACCTGTTAAGGGCTTGTACTGTTATTCCCTGCCTCATTTCACCATCTGGGCAAGTGAGAACCAAATCAAACCATGATCAAGGGAGTTCGCATTTTCACTATGGAAGACCAACTCCTGGTTTGGGGGAAAAGGGTCAGATTTGAATGTGAATAACTCCCAAGGTGGACCTGGGCTATAACTGGTGGTGAGGGTTTCTATACCCAGATTTTCTCCTGTGACTACAACCTGAGGATGTGAGGTTACACATACATCAGCCAGAAAGGCTGCAACATGATGGTCTTATCATCTGCTGGATCATACATGGCTAGGAAGGCTTCTAGAGTGAGCGAGCATCAGGGTGCTAGGGAAGTAGTGAGCTGTCATATCTGGCACTGCTCAGAGGTGAGTGCCTGAACCTTGACAGAGTCAGGGTGAGCACAGCGAGAGGACCCAGCAAGATGCAGGGGAAGGATGAAATTTCATTCTTGAAAATCTCAGCTCCTCACTGCAGAGATCAAGAAAGCTTGCTTTGCTCCATTAGGTGATTTGAGAGATTGCACAGCTATGGAGATACGATTTTTTTTTTGCCAGCCTTCCAAGGTAGGTATTGGACTGGAAGAAATGATGGTCCAAGCTGGTGGAGTAAATCATATGCTCTTATAAGTAAGGTAAGAGCAGCTGCTGGATATAATTTCTGCCAACAAGAGCAGGAATCTGCAGCTTGTGTTTCACTCAGTATCATTGCTCCTGAACCAGATTCAGTAGGTGGAGATATGCAATACCATACACAAAGAACACAAGGGTGAGAAGGTGATCTGGTGTACTTGGATTAGTAATTCAACTGGAAATACACAAGACATTAGGACAAGGATCCCACTTTTAACAAATTTGCTCTATTAACTCTGCACTTCATTCATTTCTGCAATTCATACTTCCTATTCAGCACAAACGCTGTTACACAACAAAATGCAACATTTCACCTTTCCATGTGGATGGCCTCTTCTCACGTGCACACTGTCAACTTAAAAAAATTCCACCGCCAATATCTGTGTACTGCTTCTGAATGTTATTCTGAACAGGCTCTGGTCTTGCCTTTTCATTGGAACAAACGGCACGTCCAAAACACCATTTGCAATCAATGAGGAATACGAAGACTCTACAAACCAGTGACAAGTAAAATCACTACTTTTCACGTTGTTTTCTGTCCTTAGAGGGGTACTCACATGAAATGCGTACTTAAGAGATGATAAACAAACTTCACACATTAAAACCTTGTTTAAGTGTTCACAGCAGACTCCGGTGATTCGAGTTTCATCCTGCCTCAGATGGACAGGCTGTTGTATGTGCCTCTAAGCACCAACGACACCGAATCACTGTTTATTTAGATAATACTGCTACTAAGAGGCACGAGCCCTATAGCAGCACTATTCCCACAGTAATTCATAAGTTACCTATTTTATTTGCCTCTCCTTCTTTCTGGTTAAACCTGCCTCTATATATGGGACAGAATCTACTTCACCCACTCCTGAAATGTCATCGCCTCCATCCCTAGTTACATTTTGGAAGGCAATTGGACTGACAACTCTATCCACACACCAGCCCTTGTGAAGAGATTAACGGCACCAGCCTTGCCATGTTGCCCTGGCAGCACACGGTCCGTCAGGGATCCTCTCTTCATGTGAGGCAGCTCAGCCTGGCTGTTCATCCAGCCTTGAGAGTCCTGTTTCCCTAATTCCAGCTGTGCTGGAACACAATGTGGACGCCTTCTCTCTCCTTCCCCTGCAGTAACTAACTGGGAGCCTCCTCTACTCCAGCGGCCTGTCCTGCTCTGATGCAGGCTTTCCTTTGGTCTGGACTTAGGTTATCAGTATACAAAACACAGCCTTGAAAGTAGGGCACAGCAGAGCTCAGGCAAGTTCTGAACTTTCTGCCAGAGCATTGTGGATGAGCTGCAATTAAACATCACTCTGGGTTCCCCACAGACATGTGCTGGAGGAGCTGAATGGCAGTCAGATGTTTCATTCCCATGAAGTGTAATGATAATACCAACAGAAGTGTCTTGTTGTCACACTTTGCACTTATTACATTTTCCCTTTTCTCCCTCTCTTTTTAAGCATCCTCAGCTGTCATTGTAGCGGAGCAGTAAAATTATTCCCACAGTAAAGTGCAATACAGGAAAGCAATCCTGTTTGGAGCCAGAGTGCTAAGTGTGGCATATCTGCATGAAAGCTGCAGGAGGACATTAGTCCCTGCATTAACATTAACTACTGTGGCCGAGAGAATATATTAGCAACAGCCTTAGTAGAGGTCAGGACACAGAGACGAAGGAATATCAAGAAGCATTAAACAGAGGACATAATTTTAAGGCAAAGTGCTGAGTTTCAGCCCCATTCGATAGGAGTTGAAAGGACTGGATGGAAATAAATAAAGGCAGGCTTGCTTGAGGGACCAATTACAGGGCCATCGATAGCAGTGTCAGGAAAAGTCCTTTGGGAAAAACGGTGGCTTCTGCTGGTGTAAATCAGGACAACCACGCTGCAATTAGTCAAATTATTCAGCATATAAATGACTCTGAGAGGAGAACAGAGGAAAAAGGAACCAGCAGAGATAAAACATGGCTGGCAGCTGAAGACTGATGTCACCAAATGAGAAATAAGAAACTATGTGACAAGTAACACCAATTAATCACTGGGAAGAGCAGGCAAAGGAGCAGAGGGGCTCAGCTTTGTTCTCTCCCAGTCCAGGTGCTGGGTGGCCACAGGAAGCCATCCTAACGCTCAGCACCACCACAGTTTGGCTGTTTCATTGCCCCCTTCACCTGGCTTGTTAGCAAGTGGTGTTTCAGTCAAACAAGAGATTTAAAGAAAGCTCTAGTACACTTCTCATGCCAAAAATCCAGAAAACAGCTGCTTAGCTCAGGATTACGCATGGACAGTAGCTGATAGATAGACACTAAAAGGAAATTATCACCTGGCGTGCAGCAAGGTCAGCAGCTGAAATGTGTAAGATAACAAGAGACGTGTGCACCCCAGCCTGAGGCTGTGCTTCAGTGCAGTCAGAATCTGGCCCCCCCCCTTTTGGGCACTGTCTCAGCAAGGTGTTGGAGCAAGAGCCACTTCCCTCTGACTTTAGGGGAATTACTCGCTTGCCAGAGGTGCCACACACGATTCATACTTTGCTGAGCTGCAACCAGGCTGGGAGCAGGCAGATAAAGCAGTGGGAACAGCAAAGCAAACACGCTCCTGTGCTGTTCCAGGCATACAGCACAGATTTTGAGGGAACATACAGCATGCTGCTCTTTATGTAGATGCATTGCTCTCCCATTCAGTTGGGCTTATTTACTGTATATTTATTCAAAAGTGTCCCTGCTGGGAGCTGTTCCTGCACGCTCATTCACTGTCAATTACATTGCCATAAATACGGCAGCACCTACAGCAACGTTTCTATTGCATTACAACTACTTCCTTAGGATGACCTTGGGTCTGAGATATTTATCAGCAGGGAAATACAAAGAGGGAAAAAAAAGACACAGCAACAGTTTGTAACAATTTGTTTGTGGAGGTGGCGTGATCTGAGCTTGCAAATTGCAGGCAAACACTTTGTGCTTGCTATGGCAGTATAAAGGATCTCTTCCAAAGCGCTCCATGTCAAGTAATGCCTCTGTCTAAATTAATGCTCCCAATTAGTCCTGTTTTATCATGCATCCATCACAGGAGATTCACTGTTAGGGCTTTGAACAATACAAATCCATATACTGGTAATTATGAAAAAATACATTTAGCAAGGCACAAATGTTTCATATTTATCAGCAGAGCCTTGGGCCCTTTACAATTTTTTTCTGACATATTTTTAATTTCCTCAGCCAAATTAATCTTTGCATTTAGTAAATAACTGCAGCCAAAGGCTCTATAACTCTTTGCATTGGGCTCCAGCTTGGCTACACATTTTTTTCAGCATGTCTGCAGAAAAAAACCTTTAGCTACCATGCACGTGTCAAAGGCAGGAGCTGAACTTCCAAGCTACGTGGCACACGCCATGTAGGGGAAAAAAAGAATCCAGACTTATTCCTTGAATTTGCATCATATTACCTAACTTATCCAGTGCTGCTTCCAAACTTCCTTTTTATACGTAAAATCTTTGGCATGTGTTAAAAATGTATGTGGAATAGCTTAGAAAGGACCGAAGTGATGGCAAAAGAACTGAACGTACTTGAGACACAGACCAAAATTATGGTTCCATAGTAAGCCTGTGGTTTTTAAGAGACATATAACTGTCACAATAATTATTTTATTGGCCTAAAACTTTCCAGGTTTGGAGTCAGTCCAGCTGTGATATTTCCAGAAGGCAGGAGGAGAAGGAGCAGTGCAAGGCTCACCCTGAACTGAAGCAGAGGAAGGGCGTATTGTCTGCTTGCTCACTGGGTCTCAGGAGCAAAACACCCTTCCCACACGGAATAGCTGCTCTCTTCAGAGCATGACTGAAAGGTGGATATGATGATAACAGTTCTTAGGAGTTATTTTTAAAATGATCCCTGAAAACAAAATAAAAATATGTCTTTTTCAAAATGAAATATTGTGAGGAATTGCTGGAAACCAAAACAACTGATGTCAAGCTTTAACCTGAGCAAGGGCTTTCCTCTGATTCCTTACTGCCCAGTCAACAGAGTGGCTCTAGGGGCATAGGCAGAGTACAGCCTCCCTGCTCCAAATCCCCTGATACAAGAGGACTGTCCATGCAGCACGGAGCTGTCTTAAATCTCTACCTGGTCACCTAACCCAGACATTGATGCAAGTGTGGGACAGGGACACGGATGAAAGTGAAAGGGCGTAGCTGGAAGGCTGTGCCTCTGGGTTCCTGGAATGGCTTCAAGAGAGATGTGCCCAAGGAGAGACTGAGTCGCTGAGAGCTGCTCTGCTTCATTTCAGTTTGAAAGGGAAACATTTTAAGTCTCATCCCATGATGGCATCAGAAGAACAATGGCCTTGGTAGGGAGAGGGTAGCTCAAGCTTCGGGGTAAGCTCAGCGCACACAGCATTTTCTTACTTGCTGCTGTGCAGCCCATACAAGAGCCTGGGATGAAACCAGCAGATTGCTGTAGAAATTAGTCTTCAAAATCCTCTATGTTTTAATAAAGATTCATACCTTCTTCTGCAACATGGTAAAATTTGTCCTGTGTGACTCTATGGAGACTTTTAATTCCACAATGCATTAGCTTTTCCACTAAAAACAGAGGTAAAGAGCCAGCGGATCACAGCTGTCCATGATGTCCAGCCACACATAGGACGGATGGGTGGATGGATGTGTGGGTGGATGGATGGATTGATGGATGGAAGAGGTTCATTTGCCTTTTCCTGCAGCGGGACTTGAGGGGTGAGCAGGCCCCATCTGACCCATTGCTTTGGATTTCTGGCCCAGGAAACGCAAGCCTGACCATCTTACACGCAGTTGAGAGCAACAGGCCAGACCCTCAGGTCACATGAGTTGCTTGGCCCTATCAAACCCAAAAAGCACAGACAACGTGGAGCCATCCTAGGGCTGGCTCTGTAACTGGAAAGCTGCAAGGCCAAGAGCCCTTGATTGCTGGATGACATTTTTATGACTCTCTTAAAGCCAGAAGCGCAGAGCAACCCCTCCAGAGCTCCAGCCTAATAACTGCAGCACAGTTCATTACGAGGATCGTGTCAGAACGTGCTTCTCCCTGTGCTTCACTTCCCTTCTCAGACAGAGCTGTAGAGCTACCAGCCTTAAACAAACACACTGATTGCGAGGAGAAGGAGAAAAGGGAGGAGAGAAGGGGAAGGGAGAAGCTGAATAATATTTTTAGACGGTAGGACAAAGTAACCAACTGTAATCTCCATTAAANTAATCCATTCATTCGCAGGAATGAATATGATCAAACTCAACCTCCACAGAATAAGTGTTGCTGATGGCGATTATGCAAATCCCATTCTTAAGAAATGCCTGATGGTGTACATTTACATTTCTTTCAGAGATGTGGATATGATTATGCTGAAGAGTCCTCTTGTCCATAGAAGAGATCTCTAGATTGACAGTCCATCCCCACTGTGCACCCATGGGCACAGGCAGGCTGTAACAGCAGCTGTGGGGGAAGAAGGCTGGGCACATCTGTGTTATTTTTAACATACACACACACATATAATGTTTAACTTCTGTTATTGATAAACAGATTAGAAAAAAATAGAATCTTTTTCATAGTTGAGGTGTAGGCCCCTCTTCCAGCAAACACATCAAGGTCTTTAATTTTCCAGAAGCTAGAAAATGCTATTGAAACCGGTTGCCAAGAAAGACAGTCCCATGAGTCACATGGAGCACACTGAGGTGGTCTGAAATGTCCAAGCAGTGCACTCTCCACTGGGACAGAAGATATAAACCCAGACTTGCCAGACTCCTTGTTGGACTCTGAGAAAGGCCCAGGGCCAAACTGTCTCATGGGATGCATCATTATCTCGACATACAGCAAAATCTCGTACCAAGCATGCATGGCATACAGCTTATGAAGACAAAACACATTTAACAGGATGACTGCTCACGCAAAGTGAAGCCGCAATCAGATTTGCTTTACTCTAAATGTATGTTCTGATGGCTGAGGCTCAGCTCAGTTGTAAGGACTGAGTGCTCTGACCAGTTCAAGGGGGCAAAATAACCTTGAACTGAATGGACGAGACCCCACATCGATGCATGGACCCTGGCTAAACGCTGTTGCTAGCCTGGGCTGAGAATTGCTGCAAGGGATGTCAGGGAACGGTCGGGCCATTTGGGGAGGCTTCTTGTAATGGCACAGAAGTAGGAGGACTCCATTTCCTAAGCTTGCCTGATACAGCACATGCCAATCTAATAACAGGCAGGGACTGTAAAAATCCACTTTCTGTAAATATGCTATGGATTTAAGAGGTTTTAACACGTCTATTCCCTTTAACCATTTACAGCTTACAGTGATTTTTCTTGGATCAAACAGCTCATCTCAAGATGAAGGAGCAATTTACCGAAGGGCTCCATTGGTGGAATTTTGTAGAATTTCATGCAAGGCCTCAACTTGACAGAAACAATATGCCACAAACAAAAACCCCAAAGCAAAGGCTAGTTCATACCCACTCAATGGATTTATGTGAATGATCCCACTACATTTTTATTTAATCAGATATAATCTATACTTGTGTTCTACATTTATAAAAGAAAGTTTTTCCCAAGTGTGTCCTTCTCCATGTCACTAACACATAAAGTCAGAGCTCTAAACTGACACTTAAACAACAGCATTAACTCTTTAGTTACAGTTCACTGGAATGGGGAGGACCATCAAAGACATCTCTGCAGATGACAGGTGTAGAGCACTGTTGTGACGAAGGAAAGAAGAAGGAAGGACTGAGGAGATGCTCTGAGAAAGGGAGGAGGGAGAGACAGAGACAGGAAAGAGGTGAACAGAGGAAAACGAAAATGAAAAATGGGGCAGAGCATGCATATTTTCTTATTGAGTGGTGTTGGATACAAGAAGTTTTTCCAGAATAAATAATGTTATCTGCAAAGGTTCTATTTCTGATCACTGCACACACCTCCCATTGACATGGCTGAGATATTTGCTCTGTGCTGAATGCACATTATTTATGCCTCAACCCATGGACTGGCATCTGAGCTGGAATTGGGCCTTTCAAGCAGAATAAATCTGACATTCTTCCTTTCGACCTCTGCTTAGCATTCCAGGAAAAAAAAAAAAAAAATTCTTCATGAATATGTACCAAATGTGCCAAAATGAATCTGCCCTCAGCCTGGCATTTTGGTGGGGCTGCACTGCTGTAATTCAAAGCAGAATTTGGCCTTCGACTCTAATTGCTCCCAACTCTAGAAGCACTGAATTGATTTTCTTCAGACATGAACTGTTTTCTCCTTCATCATCGAGGTCTATAAAACAAGCTGAGTTCAAATTTCCTAGCGTCAGCTGTTCCTGAGTTATGAGGGCAGAGAAGCTGCAGCCGGAACAAATAGGAGTAGCTGGTTTCTTCTCACGCCCACATATCATAAAAACAGCCAAGCTGATTTTGCTGAGAGTTCTCAAAATTCTCACCTTTAGGCTGGGGCCAAGCCTGAAAAGCCTGCCCCACCTGAGGAATGTGCTTAAGAAAATTAGGAGCAGCTGAAAAACAAGGGCAAGCCTGGAAACAGAAATTGAGCTGAAGTTGTAACGGTGGTTTGCTTTCACAGGACTAATACACAATTCCCAATTCTTGGCCATCAATTAGCTTTCTAAGAGCCTACATGTTCCTGAGCGGGCCTGTGGCTTTCTTCTTTCCTAGAAGAGACATTTATGCTCCGAGCATCAGATAATCATAGGCTGTTTGGGGCAATTTTAATGTGTTTCTTATGTCTGGCAGACAAGAACTCTACCACGATGACTACCAGGAACATCTGCAAGGCTTCACCCAGCTCCTCGCTGTCCACCAGCTTTGGCAGCCCTATCCTTGAGGATCAGCCTCACAGCCAGAACCACACAAGCTGCTGGCAAAGCCTGCCCAGTGGTTTTATCATCACCCAATATGGTTTTCAGATTGAGAGATGTCGGTAGGACTGGGGGCCCTCACTGTGTTAGGCACTGCAGGGACGCTGTAAACGTGGTGAGTTGCTAGTCCATCTGTTCCCGAACAAACACTCGAGCCCATGCTTACCTTCTGCAGCTTTGGAAAGAGAGCAAAATAAATTTATTAAAACTTGAAGCTCTGGGAGTAAAAGCCCCAGGTCAATCTGCTCACAATGGAGGACGCTGCTTAAAGTAGGAATTTAAGTTTGGTGCCTGAAAAACTTGCTTTGCTGCATGTATGATACACTGACTAGCAAGAAAAGCTGTTTTATTCTAGACGTCCCTGTCTGGCTAAAAAATATTTGCACTGGAAAACCTTCTGAGCAGCCTATCAGCACGCACATCCATAGCCAAAGGCAGTGATTATGAAACACCATGTATGCACTGTGTTCACACGTCACTCCCCAGGACACGAGGTCTCTAGTGGAGCATGCAGCCACTGAAGACATCACGTGGGGCAACCATGTGAAAACATGTTATTACTCAGTTGTCACGCTGTCAAAAGCTGCAAGCACTCACTGCTCTAGTGAGCCATGAATGACTTGTTTTGCTCT
The DNA here is from genome assembly GCA_013399715.1 of Alectura lathami. Classification (NCBI taxonomy): domain Eukaryota; kingdom Metazoa; phylum Chordata; class Aves; order Galliformes; family Megapodiidae; genus Alectura; species Alectura lathami. The sequence continues at coordinate 85,456 of VXAV01010732.1, forward strand.
TGATCAAGCTCTTCTAGGAGATACAGAAATACTGAGACAGAAGTGCCCATATCCAGATCACCCAAAAGACAGGATGCCGAGGTGCTCTGCTTTTTTTGCTTCATCCTTCTGAGACAAAAACCTTGCCCCTGTGCTACCAGGAATCCCTGTCAGGTGCATCCTCGTACTGATGTTCTGACGATGACCAGGACATAACGAGACAAAGGGGAGCGGGATTTACCTCTCCACATGGCACCTGCGATGCACTGAAGTCATGGGGGTTACAGAAGCAGACCTAAGAGCAGATTTGGACCCATTATCTTTTGTCTGGTTTGAGAAATTAACTGCAGCAGTGAAGCTGTTCCTGCTTGGAAATGGGCTACAGGGTTTGCATATTTATGGGGCTGTGCTACCCAAGGAGCATGCATGCAACTCCCATTTAGCTAACATGGGAATGCTGAGAGGTGGAGAGACAAATTAGGAGGAAGTTTACCACTCAGATGTTCAGAGAAAATAATGCATTCTTATTCAAAAATAATAGGCCAATGCTACCTATAAAGCATCTGCAACACAATATTCGGAGAAAAAAAAAAAAAAGGTTAATTTCATTACAAAAACATTACAAATGCTTAAGATAATGGTATAATGCAACCGCAGCAATAATAAAAAAAAGTAGATACAATCCCGCCCAGGAACATAGGGGAAAGGAGAATGGTGGGTTTTGGTGTTTTTTTTTTTTTAATGAGAAATAAAAGAGCTTTTCATAGTGGGAAAAGAAGATCAGATAGGCTTTAGGGAAGATCAGAGGTGACAGGCAGACACAGAATCATAGAGTGGTTTGGGTTGGAAGGGACCTTAAAGATCATCTAGTTCCAACCCCCCTGCCATGGGCAGGGACACCTCCCACTAGGGCAGGTTGCTCAGAGCCCCATCCTCAGTGGCCTTGAACACTGCCAGGGAGGGGGCATCCACAGCCTCTCTGGGCAACCTGTGCCAGTGTCTCAACACCCTCACAGGAAAGAATTTCTTCCTAATATCTAGCCTAAATCTCCCCTCTTCCAGTTTGTGGCCATTACCCCTCACGCTGTTGCTACATGCCCTTCTAGAGAGTCCCTCCCCAGCTCTCCTGTAGGCCCCCTTCAGGTACTGGAAGGTCGCTATCAGGTGCCCCCGGAGCCTTCTCTTCTCCAGGCTGAACAACCCCAACTCTCTCAGCCTGACTTCACAGGGGAGGTGCTCCAGCCCTCTGATCATCTTTGTGGCCCTCCTCTGAACCCTCTCCAACAGCTCGATGTTCTTCTTGTGTTGGGGGGCCCAGAACTGGATGTAGTACTCCAGGTGGGGTCACACAAGAGCAGAGGTACAGAATCACCTCCCTTTCCCTGCTGGACACACTTCTCTTGATGCAGCCCAGGACGCGGTTGGCTTTCTGGGCTGCAAGCTCACTTTGTCAGCTCACGTTGAGTTTTTCATCAACTCACACCCCCAAATCCTTTTCCTCAGAGCTGCTCTCCAGCCATTCTCTGCCCAACCTGTATTTGTGCTTGTGATTGCTCTGGCCCAGGTGCAGGGCCTTACACTTGGCCTTGCTGAACTTCATGAGGTTGGCATGGGCCCCCCTCTCAAGCCTGNATGAGGTTGGCATGGGCCCCACTCTCAAGCCTGTCCCCAGGTCCCCCTAGATGGCATCCCTTCCCTCTAGCATGTCAACAGCACCACACAGCTCGGTGTCATCCGGAAACTTGCGGAGGGTGCACTCGATCCCGCTGTCCATGTCACCAACAAAGACATTAAACAGCACTGGTCCCAGCACCAATCCCTGAGGGATGCCACTCATCACCAGTCTCCATTTCAACATTGAGCCGTTGACCACGACTCTCTGAGTGCAACCATCCAGCCAGTTCCTTATCCAGTGAGTGTTCTGTCCATCAGACCCGTGCTTTTCCAATTCAGTGACCTAGATGTCATACGGGACAGAGCCAAACGCTTTGCACAAGTCCAGGTAGATGACATCAGTTGCTCTTCCCTTATCCACTGATGCTGTTACTCCTTCATAAAAGGCCACAAAGTTTGACAGGAACGATTTGCTCTTGGTGAAGCCATGCTGGTTGCCACCAATCACCTCATCTTCATTTTCCATGTGCCTTAGTAGATCCTTCAGGAGGATTTGCTCCATGATCTTGTCAGGCACAGAGATGAGACTGACTGGCCTGTAGTTTGCCGGATGTTCCTTTTTTCCCTTTTTGAAAATGGGGGTGATGTTTCCCCTTTTCCAGTCAGCGGGAACTTCACCAGCCTGCCATGACCTTTCAAATATGATGGGCAGTGGCTTGGCAACTTCATCCGCCAGTTCCCTCAGGACCCGCGGATGAATCCCATCAGGTCCCATGGACTTGTGCATCTTCAGGTTCTTCAGATGGTCTTGAACCTGATCTTTGCTTACAGTGGGCAGATCTTCCTTCTCCCAGCTCTCACCTTTGCTTTCTGCAACTTGGATGGTGTGGTTAGAGCCCTTGCCTGTGAAGACTGAACATCAGGGGTGTTGGATATGCCCCAGCAGAGAACACACAGGATTTTGCTGTACTCCACACAAAATGAGTTACACTCCAGTGGCAGGTGGCCCTGTGTTTCTCCCTGTCTTTCCACTGAGCACGTGGTTTCATACAGACCCAGCTGCCCGGGGTCTGCACGTGGAGTAGCTCTGTGCCCTGGCACTCAGCAGTCCTGGGTGTGCTCCTGCTGTTCACAGCATGAACAGGAGCACAGGAATGATGTCCGCAGCACAGGGAGCACTGATGCATCACTCGGGGTTAATTTGTTTTATGGATCCACTTCCAAAACACGTTGTTAATGAGTCTGGAATCTATAAACACCAAACCTCAAGCGTGCCCTGTTGTGTCAAATGACAAGTGACTGTGAAGAGCTAGGCCAGGATATCACATAGGGGCTTCTGTCATTCTTCGTAAGACAGCACAGAGCTGCATGCGAAGGAATGGGCAGGATTTGACGTCAGGACAAAGAGACTTTAAAATGAAGCACATCCCAGCCTGGACGTCAGACACACGGCCCTGCCTGCCCCTCCCCTCCCAGGAATCGCCAAAGGAGCCTTCAACAGACTTTGAGCAAAGTATTCAGCGGACAGAAGCACGCAGCCAGCAGCCCTTTTTTTCTGCCCTTGCACACAGGCACGGCAGTAGCAGAGACATGGGGGCACAAAGCCACCTTCCTCCGTCCCTGGGCTATTTATGATCTGCTGAAGGAAAGGTAGGAGCCCCAGCTGACTGGCTTGCTGCTGAGTGATAGCTGGGGTGTAAATTAAACAGAGGGAACATTTGCCTTCATGTAGAGAGGGGGGCAAATAGGAAGGGAGGGAGAAACATAGCAGTCACTGTAGAGCAGTAAATGTTAGCATTAATTTTGCTCATCCCAACTGCACATTCATTATGCCCTTCCACATACCAAATCCTTAAGTGTCTATATGCTGAGCCAGTGGCTTCCCATAGCAAGCAGCAAATAGTGAATGATGACCTCTCTTATAATGGATTGGTTATTTCAACCATACTTGCCTTGATGTGATGAAATAAATGACAGCAATTTTGCTAATACATGGGTTTTCTGCTCTCCCCCTCCTTTCAGATAGGGCAGAAAGGTGTCCTTTAGCATTTAAAGCCATGCAAGAACACAATACGTATGATGGTAAGTGACTATAATGTAGTATGCCATAACTGTAAGTAGCATCTGGTTTGAAAAGATGCTGATATGAGGTATAAAGAAGGTATTTTACACATGATAGAGGTAATAAATCTAGAGTTTGCTGAAGGATTTAGATCCAACTGGAAATAAATTCATTGCAAATGTTTCTGAAGTATTGTATTGCTACATTAAGAAAGGGCTCCGCCACTGAGCTGAAAGTGCTTCTGGTTCAGCTGGTGATATCACAGCTGTGCCAGTCAGAGACCGATCACAGCAATCCGTTTGCTGTTTCAGACTGATGATGGGAAAGGTATTGCATGAACAATGCTGCTGCATCCTCCATCAAAATGCAGCCCCTGATTTAATGGCAAGGAGCGGCTGGACCATGACAGACTCTCCAGAGCGGTTCCTCGGTGCCAGCAGGAAATGCAAAGAAAGAGACTGTAGTGACACCTCTGGAATAAGGTTATTTCAGGGAAGGAAGCTGCCAGGCAGAAGGAAAGCAGAGACAATGTCAGGGCTGGGAATGCTTGCAAATATGTAGGATGACACAGATGACCCTGAGTTCAAAAAGATTCAGATTTGTTCAAGCTGCAAAGACTCAGGGTCTGATCCCAAGGTCACCAGCAGCAGTGGAAAGTTCTTCACCAATCTAAAGCCCTAGATTGGCTCTCATTTTACACAAGTACCTGTGCCCTGCTCTGTCCCTGAAGAACAGCAGAGGCCTGGACTGCCCTAATCCTTGGCCAGGGGACAAAACTGTGCCCAGAGGTTGGGGGGCCCCCGTGGTGCGAGGGCTGCCCTGCCTGGTTCAGCAGGGCTGGATGCTAAGCAGCTGACAGATGCTGCCTGCAGCCAGCTGCACTTTCTCCAGCTGCTGTGGCTCCTCTCTTCCCTCTGAGCAGAAGCACCTGCCCTTGGAGAGACGGCAGCTCCTCCTTCTGCTTTCTGGCTCAGACATGGAAGCTCCTGCCACCCCCAGGCTTCTTGATCCTCACCTGGTCACTCATTTTCCAGCATTACCACAGTTTACAGGGGTTCTCAGTCCTCAGAGGTGTGTCAGACCCACACAACTGATCCCACAGCGAAGCTAATCACTCCTGATATTTATCATCACCAGTATTACTGTTTTTTGCTACAGATATTTTTCCTCTGATGAATGCTGACTAGTCTCTTCCCCTTCTGCCACTTTGCTTATGTCGCGCGTGCCCTCGGAGAAAAATGTGGCAGCATCATGAACAGGAACGGTAAGCTCTGTCATACGGAGAGGCTGGGATGCAACGTGATTATCATGTTTAGCAACTCACTGCCCTTTGGATGCCTGGCCCACATCCAGCAAAGTGGCATCAACACAGTGCTCAGGGCACGCGCTGCAAGTCCTCACATGCTACCGAAATGTCAAGTGGAGCCCTGGGTGCTGCGGGGACTCCAGGGGCTGATCAGCAAAGTGCTGCACGTCCCTTTGCTGCTGCAGAAAGTACTGGGAGCGCTAAGCACTGCCTGGGAGGAGTGCTGTGCCCGGACGGACTAATGTTTGCTCAGTGACACATGCAGCACACTGCATGGGGCCAGCAGTGCTGCTTGCCTGCCGACACCATCTTGGAAACCCCTGGAGCCAAAGGATATCATTAACAATTTTCTACAGCAAACATTAGGTGCGGTAAGCCAAAATATGAAATGGTCACCTGGCATTGCCTTGCTGATAGAGAGCCTTTTCTTGTAGGATTATTCTGAGACCTTCCACTGAAATGCAAGAATTTCAGTGAGCCTTGTGTGAATGAAGGGCTGAATTTGCACCCCAAAGGCCAGTTAAGCTGCTGGTGAAGTTGTTGCATCTGTCTGCTGGCAGCCAAGGTGTGACGGTCTGAGGTGGGCAATGGCACGGACTGATGGCAGCAGTAAAGCCATGGCCAGGATCTCGCCCTTGTGGCAAACGAAGGATCATTTCCTACACAGTCTATCTTTTGTCTTCTCCCTAATCCATCGGAGAAGTTACAAAGCCCAATTTCCATGGCAACAGACTGTGAGGTCAGAGAGAAAGTATTATGCGGGATCAAGGATCTGAAGTGGAACTGGGGAGAGGAAAGGACAAAATTACTTTAAAAAATTAACAACCACGGCACAGGGAATAATGAGGGGAGGAAAAAAAAAAAAAAAAAAAAAAAAAAAAAGGAANAACAGGTCAGATAATCTGCTTCTGGTGCAAAGACTCTTGGCATTTTTCAAGAAAGCCAGTGCCAGTGAAAACACCCCTTCGCACAGGCCGAATCCCAGGTCACGTCTTTGCTTCCTCTGAGGTCAACAGCAACTCCAGTGGGGGAAAAATGTGGGTGTATCATGAACTGCAGGGAATTCCCAGGAACCAGGAAAAGCTCCCAGCACCTGCCTCACCTTGCTGAGCAGGGACCCTGCCTGTTGTCATGTGGCTTTAGTGAAAGAACCCCAGCAGCTCCACAGATGGTGGCACACAGAGGTTAGGAACATTCTTCTTTTTTCCAGAGAGTGTGCCAATGTATTTTTCCCTTAAACACCTGCTCAGAGGAGTTGTGATCACAGCCTGCAGCCATGTCTAATTAGCAGTTAGTTGTTTGCTCTTGGGACAGCTCTAAAGCAGGCACCTGCCTGAGTGCTGCTGGGAGCTGCACAGTGTGGACAGCAGGGCTTCATCAAGAGAGAGACCAGGGAGGGAGGTGGGAATAGACTCCTCCCTTGATAACATTCCCACTCCTCCATCGAAGCCTGGGGTTGGACAAATTGTCACATGATTTCCTTTTTCTACAGGGAAGCTGGCAGCTTCCCTGTTTTAATAGGAGATCCTGTTTTAATAGGGTCTCCTGCTGAGCCTGAGACACGCTGCCGAAACGGCCCCATGCGATGCACCTTCCGTGCCATCGCATCTGTCACGCTGCAGTGTAGCCGAGGGGCTGGGGCCCCTTCACACCGTGCCACCTATTGTGTTTTCACCTTTGTTACAGCCTTCCCCCTTCTAGGGGATGATCTGTTACCTACAGTTCTCCGCAGACACCTAATTAAGCGCCTTGTGTGAGCCCCTCCTCAGATGAAAGCTGTCGATTCGTTAAGCTATGGGCTTGCTGCCTGCACCCCGGGACGTGTGTCACCCCCCAGTAAGGCTCTGCCTTCCTCTTTCCTGTCTGCTCAGCAGATGCTCCACATCAGAGGAGGCTGAGGCTCGGGGGACTCTGCCTGCCCCCCAGGGGATTTTTCTCCCTTGTTCAGGAAAATAGGGGAGGCAGGCAGTGCTAGACCCTGAAAGAATGCTGGTGGTGCTAGGGGGACAGCAGGCAGAGGCAAGGAGAAACCTCCAGCGCACACCCTAGGGTTCACAGTTGTGACTTAAATTACTGCATTTTCTGCTGCTTGATCTGAGAGCATATTTGAGTTGATCTGAATATCAAAGAAATTCAGAAAGGCAGTGGGGCAAGGAGTAGGACAGGGAAATATAAAAGCAAGGGAGGAGGCACAGCAATGGTACTGCAGATAGCCCAGGTTAAAGGTAAAGAAGAGAGGTGATGTGCCTGACCAGGAGGTACAGCTACTCAACTTAAATATGGCTATTTTAATTTTCCCCGCTTAATTTTCTCAAATAGACATCTCATGGTCTATTCATAGGCTACACATGCTGGTTTTGACAAAAATGTTTCCTGATGTGAGATGACAGAAGGGCTATGATACAGCTTTGCACCTAAGCACTATGGAGGAACACCTGCTGTAGGAGAGTTCCTCCAAACCACAGCTCCAGAACAACTCCAGAGCGTGACTTGCCTCATTTAGGGATGCACTTTTAGCATACCTGACAATGTAAAAGCATAATCAAAACCTATGGGATGCAATGTCATTCTGCAAGCCTGAAAACTGAAGAGGAATGTATGTGCACGGTGGGACACAGCAGAGCTGCTGAGGTGCTCCAGCATCTTCATGGTACGTGGCTCTAGGAGGGGGAACATGCTCGGGTCCACAAAACAGAGCAGGAGGAGACAATATGTTCATAGCTGCCCTGTAGAAGGAGCATACACAAGAGCTAATCATGCCGTATGGCCTGAAAGACCTGACCACAACTTTTTTTATTTGTATCCCCCTTTTCCAGCAAAATATTCCTTGTCCATACTGCCAGGAAGAGCCTGGGAGGCATTAAGAGAGAGCATGCCAGCTTCACAGCATGTTCCTCATCACTCTGGCTCTACATAAATCCTTCACTGGGTCCCAAAACAAATTCACAAACATGAATAAAAACCACAGCCTGCTCTTAGAACCCAAGGATTCACCAGTAATGGATGACAGTGCTGTCACTGACAGGATGGCTGTATTGCCAACGGCTTAAAGGGATTAGGAGATGCTTGCACCTAGAAAATCTCATTCATATATATTGTGTGTGTGTGTATAAATATCTATGTGCATGCAGAGGTGTATGCACACATACACAGAATCCTACAATTAGTATTTTCACATTCACATGTTCTTAAACTGTCCCAATGATGTAATTAGCATTATTATTCTATTAATTCAATTCCTCTGAACTGAATTACACATAGCACGTATGGCGGTTTGCATTACTGAAGTATCAAATAATCAGTCTTTGTTTAATTCAGAGATGATTCCTCTCATTTTTCCCCATCTGTTGTTTTGAGGGTTAGCTTCGGTGTGATTTCCTCCCCTCCCTTATTGATATTGAAATATTCTTGCTTCTGATTCTTCTTTCATTGCTCCTATTGGTTTCACACATTTTCTTCATGTGGTCATGGGTACTTACTGTTTTTATGATTTGCACATTTTCACCCATCTATAAATTGGCTCTCATACAAGTCAGTCAAAATCACATTCTGATTTAAAAAAAAGACATCACAAAGTCATTTTTTCCTATCCAGCTTTCAGATCAGTTTTGCAATGAGCTAACGAAATCTTGACTTGTTTATCTGTAGTTTCTAGGTTGGATTATAGTTGCATTTGGGGGGTCTCTTTCTGCCTCTCTGTTTTGTTTAGGATCTGCTCCAAGCTTGGCATCTCCTTAAAAGTTGTGCGCTCTTCTCACAACTTGTCATCTTCCATCTTTATTCAGACATCGCACTTGGCTACCTTTCGAAGCTTAAAATTAACATGTTATTATTGTTTCTGAAGACCCTTCAGACTTTGACTCCTACCTATTGGAGAAATTATCATTTCTGTTTATGTACTTGCTCATAATTTGGGTTCTGTTTCCAATCTGTCACTTGCTAAACCATCTGTGCCATCTGGAATGTGCCTGGCCCCAATTTGGTGGGATTCTCTTCCTTATGAAATTCATGAGGTTCAGCCTGCAGATGCTTTCACTGCTTCTCTGACAAATTTAGTTAATTTGGCAGCTTTGAGGTTTGCATTTTTCTCAGTTTCTAGGACCACATCTTGTTCTTGTTATTATGCTATAGGTGCTGGGGGTCTATGGAACATGCATACATATGAAACAGTAGAAACCTTCCAGTTTCAACAGCTGTGACATAGAAGTTAATACAGAGACTTGGGTAGTCGATCCTTACCAGCCATTTTTCTCTCCTGAGCTGTAAAAGCAAGAGGACTTCAGAGTGCAGGTATAAAGTAAATGAAATTCACAGCTGAGCAGAGGGTCACCATCAAGTTTCTATTCCAGTGGCACTGCTGGCGTAGCATCCAGGAAGAGCTGGAACTGCCAATACACTGACTCAAATATTCCACAGGGGTAAAATCGTATCTTAGTCATCAGTAGCTAAACCCTTAGGGGTTTTAGTAGATAAAGAATTGTTAGCTCCTGAGTAACAAAAACATACTGGAGATCTAAGAGTCTGACTTTGATGCTTTCCAAATCACTTAGGTGAGTGTAGTATGTTCACGAAGGCTGATGAAGCTAGTCAGGCTTTTGGTGGATTACCTGAATGACCCCATTCTAATGAAAATATACTAGATCAACTATGGGTAAAATGGAGGTAAACAGGGTCTACGTGCTTCTAAATCTGGCATTAGAAAGGTTGCTCAGGTATCAGTACCCAGACTGGGTACTGATAAGGAACTTTTTTCTATTTTCTTTTATTTGGTGACTCAACCCTTTTCTGGACCGCATTCCGCTCCTAGAAATGAAAGTTCTGGCGTATAATGATGGAAAAATTGGTCCAAAGAGCAGAGTGGTAACATGAGACAAATATCAGTGTGTTAGATCTCAATGAAAGAAAAAGAAATTTTTCCACACAATTTCCCCCATTCTCCTAGACAGAAATTATCAAATGTGAACACACCAAGTTAAGTGTGTGGACATATATTGCAGCACCTTACAGAAGTGAGCCCTTTGCCAGGGAGGTAATCTCACCCAGCTGAAGTGATTTGAAGAAAATGAGAAAACACAGGTGATGAAAAACTTCTGAAGCCAGATGACACGTAAGTCCACCCTGCTGTGCTTACCTGTTTTTCTCTGTCACTACCCCATCGCTGCCATGGCTCAATCTGCTTCATACTATGGCATTAAAACAAAGGTTCTCACCGACAGCATTTCTGTCAGCTAGGTTGCCATCAGAAAAAGTTCAAAGTGAGCAGAAGGCCAGGGAGAAACCCTACCAAACCAAATGGGTTGTCTTCTACACTGAGAAAGAGAGAGGACACCGCTGACACCAACCTCCACCTAACAGTTTCCTTACCATTGCAGATGTGTGGCAGTCTCAGCTCTTTGTGATTATTGTGATGACAGTTGTGTTTAGTGATACTAAAACACAAAAAGAAGCCATCTAAAGTTAAAAGGTGCTATCTGAATTTCTATTTGTTGATGTAATTAATGTCAAAGACTCCTTAGCGAGATCCAAAGCACTGTGGCCTGGATTGATGCTAATGGGAAGCATCCCAGCAGGATGACTGATGCGTGCTTCATCACAATGCTGGAAGGAGTCTTTCTGTTGGCCAAAATCTCTCTCCTGCTGTATAAAACGCTATCTCACTCAGCTAGCCCCCTTTTTACACTTCATTACTGCACAGTCTTTCATAGGCGTTGGCTGCTATTCAGTCTCATGGGTTCAGAGTTGCAGAAAAGCACCTTTCAGAGCATCTAAGCTTCCCTCCAACCTCCTGGCTACTCAGCGCATTAGGTAATATTTCACTAGGTCTCATGCTTAGAAATGCCCTGTTCTTTGCTCCCGTGATAATCCAAAGTGAAGAGAAAATCCATCGATCCTGTGTACCACAAGTAATTAGAACTGGGGCTGCATATCATTCCGGTAAAGTTGTATGGGTCAGGATTTTAGACCCGAAATGATTTTCAGTGGATTCAGCACTCTGCCTCAGAATAATGCAGCCTATAAATTGAAAGTGGCTTTAAAAGATGACTTTTTTATTCTTCATTGTCTTCAATTAGTGCTGCTATAATTTAAAACCAAGGCTGGTATTTCTCCTGTTTGTAGGAGGAAAAGGTATTGCATTTTATGTGCTGTAACTTTTAATTCTCCTAACAATTTTTACAATTCCCTTTGAATAATTTGTCTCCCTTGTGTACTCATATTTTCACTTTTGATTGCAGGCATTTAATTTTTATTACCATAAAAATGCATTCTGAAATCCTTTTATAGTGAATTTGTTTGATTTATCTAGTCGTTAGTCCGTGATGAAAGTGATGCCTCTGACAGATCAGTCAAAAACCTTCTTCTGGCAACGTATACAGATTTGCTGTGAGGGGTTAATCTTTTATTAGATTACAGTTTCTCTAAAAGCTGGCATTCAATAGTTTAATAGCTTTTCTTAATTCTAATCTTCTGCACTCTAAGAAATAGCTAGAAGTACATGCTAAAAAGGTATCCAAGCTTCGGTTATTATTTACATTTTAATAAATTGAAAATTCTTTTTTTTTTTTTTTTTCCTTTCCAGACAATGTCATCAACATTTTAATAAAACATTTAGAAATAACTAAGAGATGTAAACTATTTCTTGAATGAATTGCATAAAACAATTTATATAGGTGAGTTTGCATGGGCTTCCACAGGCTTGTGGTGGCCACCAGTACTTTGGGCCACATCTGTGGCAGGAAGTAATTTATTGAATTCACAAGATGGTGTTGAAATAAAAGAAAACATGCATCCTTTTGGGGTACCACTCAGCTGCAGATAAAGAATATTCTGGCCCCTGGGAGAGCTGATCAGAAGCATTTCTAATCTGACTGACTTGCCTCAGCATTCAAATGCCTAATACAATTAGTCCTCTCCTTACAAGGTGGATATTTTTTTTCAGAGCACACATTTCTCCTGGCATGCCGTCTGTGGGCTTGGAGGTCTCAGCACCGGGTGGGACTGAAAGTGGCCGAACCCCAAACCTTTGCTGGGGCCTGCTAGGAGCATGTGTTTAAAGCTTTTGTGGCTTTGGTAGTTGTTACAATTATGAGATATTTTTGCTTTTATTGACTGAGTACAAATTTCAGTTCACAGTTGCATGTACTGCAGCAGGAGCCCAAAACAAAACCAGCTTTACAACTGAGGGAGCCACACTACAGAAAAGCAAGGAAAACAGATTCTATTTTCATATAACTGGAATATGCTAAGGAGTGAAAAAAAAAAATGCTGATTCCTGAGGAATTTGCCAATTTTCTTTTCAAGCCGTTTTCTAATGCACTTACAAACGCATAAATTGTCCTAATGCTCTTTCGCTCATAAAAAGCAAATCTGTAGGGTAAGAACTGTTTTTCCTTGTCAAGTTGGGCACCCTACCTACTTACAGAAACGAAGACAGTCTGCTTCCTTCCCACCACGCCACCGTGATCAAAGGAGCAGGATATGAAAAATTTCCTCGCTGGAACATGCTGTTACTCAAAGCCCTTTGTAGGCACCTCACAGCAAAACACAAGTGTCTGGTGCAAGATAAAAAGAGTGTGCATGTATTTATTTATTCACGATGGCATTTTGCAGTCCAAAAAGAAATGTGTGTATGCATGTATCTATGCGTGCATGCCTGCATATGCGGTCACTAAAACGCTGTCTGCAGGGCTTTGTCCTTCCCCTGGGCACAAGCTCGGCCTTGACAAGGGCCCACAGCCTGCCGCTGGCTGCTGGCAGGGCCCTGCCATCCCCTCCTCTGTCACCAGGCAACACTATCAGCCATGCTGCACATGGGCGCCGGACATTAATTACCACTTTGTATTCTCAATTCCGCATTTTACTTTAGAAACATGAGGCATTCTCGAGCGAACGAGGCTTTCGCTGGATGCCAGCACCCACAGCCAGCCCAGTGGCAGGGCCTGCGTGCTGCGGCCCAGCTCCAGCCTGCCTGCATGCGGCTTCAGCCCTGGGGCGGCCTCCACACAGCGCCCAGCTCGCCCAGCTCCCAGCCTCCGCATCAGCCATTTCTTGCAGTGCACAACTAAACCCTCAGTCCCCCAGATGAGAACTGCATTGGGATCAGTGGCAACATTACCTGAACTGGGGATTTCACCGCTGCCATCCAGTTTGTCACAGTGCGACCCTGGCTGGTTTTGGTGTCAGGAGTTGGGTGTGTGTAATGACAGGTGGTTGTGACAAGATAATTCAGTGCATGTCACGGCCAGCACGTGGTGATCCATTCCCCAGAGAAGGACAGCGCAGGCTAGTCCTTCGTGAGCCATCCATGCTCTCTTTAGCCATACATGTAACAGATTTGAAAATATTCCAGAAGGCACAAGGCATGATTTCAGACAGGGAGAATTATCTATCTGTCATTACCTTGCCTATGGCTTCACTTTATGACACAATACTCCCAGTCTCTTACAAGAATCTCCATGAAAGAATTTCGGCTGTATTCCTCTTCTAATCCTCATAAATCTGGAATTAACCCAATTACAGAGAAGGGCCATCATTAAAAGCGAATGACTGTGCAACCACCTTTTCAACGTCACTGTCACTACACTGACAATTTAATTAAAACTGCAGTGCATTTAGTTATAATGACTTTCTATCAATACGGAAGACACAGATTTTTTTTCAAAATTCTCATAATGTACTTCAGTACTGCTATGTCAGGATCACACTAACAGATTTTATCATACTTGAAGATACATGAATACCTCAAAATAAAACCCTCATCTCCATACAAGATCTTCATGCCAGTATGTAAATGGCAATGACTAGGAGCCTTTACCACAAAAACATGACCCTGCGTGTATGAGCATCACGTTCATTATACCACACTCTACACTTTTTGTCCTGTATGTGGCTGATGTAGAAAACAAAAGGAATGGAATGTGAGGGAATTATAAGGTAAGCAAGCAAAACATCAATTTTAATTTCTTTTTTCTTTTTTTTTTTTTTTTTTTTCAGCAGAATTTCACTCTGATTCTGGCCTTGCACACTCAGGTGTAAATCAGGTGCAGCTACCTTGGTGCCTGTGGAGCTGGAAGAACCAAATGCATGCCCACTGAAAGCTGATAGTGCTCTCCTTCCAAGATTGAAAGCATTCCTAAGTTTTTCAGTGATTCCTGACATCTTCTGTGGCTTTCTTCAAACATGGAAGCAGTGAAGAGAAAAGCCCTCTCTGAAGCCAGGAGGTAGAAGTACACTGAAGGGGCAAAGGTTGCCTTTGACCTCCTGCTCTTTTCTGATGTGCCAGTTTCTCTGGAAACCAATGGTGTTAGATGCGAGCTGGATTTGATCGCAGCTGATATCTCACTGTGCTTGGTCACAATGACCTCTGAAGATAGGTGTTTCTTATATTCATCCTTGCTTAGGAAAGTAAGTAAATAAGGAAACAATTCCCCTCAGAATGTAACTCGGCATCCCAAAACAATTATGGATTAATTGTAAACTGGTTCTGCACGCAGGACGACTGAATGTTTAGCTGAAGGACAATTACCGCTCCAGAAACCTTGCATATCTTATTAGCACTACACGCAAGGTGATCGGGCATGGTGAAGACATGCTGTTCTGCCAAAGACCCCAGCCACTGAGAAATACACTTGGCTGTGGAAAGACTGTGCAAGGCTTCTCCTCTGGGGTGCAGAGCTGGCACCGGGGTTCCTACACACCTTGCCACGATGGCATTGGGATCGGACCTGGTTCATGAAAACAGGATGATCTTAATATCAAGTTATGCTGTGATGACTGCAGTTGGTGTCAGCCTTCACCAGGACATGAGTGCTCTGGGGAGAGCACTGATGAAACCCTCAGTCTGCAGGTTGGTTAGCTGCCCAGCGCGGCTGGAGCGTGTCAGAGTGTTGGAGCTACAGGAGCACCCGGGGCAGACTGCAGAAGCCAGTGCTGGCAGGAGCTCCATCTGCAACGGGCTTAATCCTGAGCTTCCCAACTAGAAGCACTCCTCGTTAGAAGCTGGTAAATGATTGCTGAAAGATATAGGGGATTGGCTTTTAGCTGCCTTCATGTAACTTTTTTTTTTCCAGTTTTAGAAAGGAAAAGAATAAGTGGCAAGATTTTGGGGGTCTTTGAATATCAAAACAAGAATAATTTACTTCTGTCTTTTCTGAAGAGAAATGCCCCCCAGGCTTCCCTCTTTTTTCAAAACCTGCAACGTTTTTAGTGTTTTCAGTTTTATACAGGTTAGTACAAAGTATTACTGACAAAATCAAAATTTTCAATGAAAAATGTGAAGAAATACTCCTCCAGTTTTTGGATTAGGTACTGAGGCATGACTCAGTGCCACGTAGAGACACAAGTTCTCCAAGAGCACTTACATTAGCACTGGAGCCCCATACAGACATATTTGAGTGGCTCCCAGCAGCAGTGGTGAGTCACCCTGCTGTTTCTGCTCTGCGTTTGAGGGAACTCAAAGGTGGCACATCTGCAGGCATTCAGACCAGTCCTGGTCAGAGCCCTACCTGGCAGCACGAGCGCATCTCTGAGCTGAGGGATTCTACCGGGCAAAGTTCACTAACATTGCCCAGCCTTAAGAGATGCCTCTTTTTCACCACAGGTAATCCCAAATCCATCCCTGGCATAGCAGGTGAGGTTAAACCATGACATACAAATCCTGGTCATTATCACTATTAAACCCAGTAATGGCAATGAGCAGTAAGTAGGTCACCCTATATTAATATTTTCTTTAGCTCAGCGTAAGCTCCTTAGCCATCACCCCTTCTCCCACCGGTAATGCCCCTGCTTATGTTTTTCCCCTTTTCCCAGTATCTCCTTGCTGCAGACTGGTGGGTCTGGAGATCATGTAAGGCACGCGGCAGCTCCATTTCAGCTTAACCAAGAGTCTTGGCAATGCAAGCTTTTTCATGTCAAACATCCTTTCTCCTTCCTGCACTAATTCCTCAGGGCTGTGGAGGAGCAGTGTTCAGCGTGTTTGGTTAATTTTTATTAATGCAATCTCTCCCTTTCCCTGTATTGGTTACATGTGGGCGTGAAGTTGATTAGCCAAGGGAAAAGTAAAGTTACACCTCATTCGTCTTCTCTTACATTTCCATTGATCAATCCATACATCATCATCCATTTTCCATTAATTTTCTATTTGTAGCACACCTTTTTTTTTTAGAGCCATGGTTAGCAAATTGATTTGCTGCTCTTAAGCAGCAGTTTCCATCTGCAGCCTGAGAAGCGGGATTAACACAGCATACTTGCCATTTTGTCTGTCAGTGATACCTCACACTAAATAGTTTCTCTGTTCAATGTTTTTTGCTGATTGAGTTTTCC
This sequence comes from Alectura lathami, assembly GCA_013399715.1. Lineage (NCBI taxonomy): Eukaryota > Metazoa > Chordata > Aves > Galliformes > Megapodiidae > Alectura > Alectura lathami. The sequence continues at coordinate 101,736 of VXAV01010732.1, forward strand.
TTCTGGAAGAAGAACAAGCTGTATGAGTGCGCAGCCTGCTCCTTGGGCTCGGGGCCAAGTCTCTTGCGTAGGCACAGATTATAGGTTTTTCCAGCAGCACTGACAGGGTGCGTAAAAATCCAAGGAGCCAAAACATCTCCATTCAAATTCACAATGCAGTGGTTACAACAACATTGTCTCCTACATTCACTGCCTTCATCCCCCACCCCTCTACCAGATTTTAAATGAAACTTGATCAGAGACTCTGGTTATCTGGCACTATTGCTTGGAAAAGGTGTCATGAAAGCAGGATGGGAGTTTTTTCAAAGTATCCCAGAAGAGTGTTTGAATGTATTAGAAGATAATCTGTTAATTCATCAGATTGTTTGGGCATAATGCACACAAATGATAGTCAGCCTAAGAAACATTGCTGTTTTTCTACTAATGGTTTCACGTAATGCTGCCTTCCCTCCTGAGAGTTGATTAAAATGTAATTTAAATCGCTCCTGTCTTAGAGCTTCATTGTCTGTTATCTTGAACGGAGCCAGAGACTCCCTATCGCGAGGATGTTTAACAGCAGAACATTAACTGATCTCACTTTCATTTCATCGCAGTCAAATTCTCCATCTTTCTCATCTATTTGATCGTGTGCATTACAGAAAGATGATGAACACAGGTGAGAGCATCCACAAGAGATGAGCTAGTAACTGATCGGCATTTCTTTTTCCTTTGCTCGTCAAAAAACACCACCAGCTACTATTACCATATTTTTCAGTGGATCAAAAATGCAACACTACAGAATATGATCTATTGCTGCTGTTGCAATTCTTTTGCCTAAATTAAATACATCTCAGTTGATATACATTAACTTCAAACAGGAACAAGCTTTATTACAATACATCATTGCAAAATACTAAGAACTTTCTAGCTCACTACATACTATTCCATCAATGGAAACTATTTCTAAAAATGAACTGTGTTAAAGTAATTGATTTGAAAGGGAGAAGCATTTGCCATATATTCAGATTTATATTTAAAGACTTCTTTCCCCACTGAAAATAAGAATGATTTGGCAACTAAAAACATTCCTTGAGCAGGCTGAGAAGTAACGCTACACTTTCTTGGTTATCCCAGTGCAAACTCCCCATCCAAGAGACAAAAGCTGTTGCACTGAGCTCTCTTACTATACCCTAATAGTTTAATATCAAAGTAGATCATAACGCTGCAGTAGATACACTGCAGTAAATAAAACTTCATAACAGAAATCAGTGAGGTTTGCTATATGTCTGTTTCCCCTCTCCCTTCATTCTGGTACAAAGTCAGAAATCTTCCTCCGTTTTTCACTCTAGGTCTCAACACAGTGTATTTCCACAGAATTTTGGCACTGTAAGTTTGCTAGAAAAAAAGTAATTCCATAACCATTCAGAATCACTCCTGCACTGCTGCTGATCTCCACAATCGAAGTATCCTTCTTTGCTTGGTGCTAGTGCTCCTCAGAGCACCCATGCGAAATCTCACCTCACTGCAATCCACTTCACGCTCCTACTGCACTTGCATGGCGACTAGGCAGCAAGAAAAATGTTAAATGTTACTTTCTTAAACACCATAAAATCTTACCATCTCTGAGAAACATACAGCTTGCACTGCGAATCTGACTTAGGGACTTGTATTTATGTTCCTTGGAAAATATCCCACAGGCGCTGAATAAAGCTACATCTATCCTAGCCAATTAAGCGGTACTCAGGAAGAACCCCAGGCCATGGGTTGCAGTTGCCCATATTTCCCAGAAGCTAAGGCGTTCCCCAGGCATAGAGCTGCAGCTTGCACACAGCTCCTCTGGTGAGGAGGTCTGCTGAGCCTGGAGGTGTTGGTAAGCCCCAGCAGCCAGGAGCTCAGGACTGCTCCCAGGCACAATCCATTTGCTAGTGTAGATACTGGCATGAATAGTTGGAAGTGCTCATGAGGGACATGGAACAAGATTACGTCCAGATGGAACCACTTCCAGAGGTACAATGTCAAACGCATGCTGAGTGGGAGCAGGGCTGGGAAAAACAGGGCTTGCCTGACTGGTTGATTTCACATGTATTGACACAACTTGAGAACATGCAAAATATTAATTTTGTTAATTTATATTAAACTGCTAACTCGGCACTCTGTTGTAAGCTACCTAAGCACAGAATCCATGGAACGTCCTTTTGGACGGCAGTTTTGCTGCACAACCAAAATGCACTTCCTGATTACAAAGGGATGCTCTATTCCCAGCAGCATAATCAGATGCATATGAAAAAAATTTGGAGAAACCTCCACTGAGCTCTAAGCCATTGTTTATGAAAGAAAGCTTACAGAAGCAAAGATGGGAGAGGAAATAACACAGCCACAAGCATTGAAACAAATCTGCATATGGGTAGAGTTGTGTTTATGGTTGACGGAACTAGTAGAAATTTGTTAAGTAGATTAAGTAGAAATATGCCATCAGACAAAGATAAATTATCTCACTCGGCATAGTATTAACCCTACATTGTGTTTCAAAACATAGGAAGATGAAAAATTTTAGAACCACTGCAAGCAAAGTTGAAAGAACTCAGCATTTCACCACAATGAAAGGAAATTTGTTTGCTGCTCCTTCAAGACTGTGAGACTTCAATGTAGCATTTCTATTTTAATCCTCCAATTTGAAACCATTTGCTCTGAACATCCGTATTCTATACTCAGAGTAGGATTTTATTCAATTATTTTAAGCATTTACCCAGTTAGCTTAACTGCATTTCCTATCACAGGCAAAAGGATTTGAAGAACTGTGTCAAGAGGGGTTTTGAGAATGTTGTGATTTGGTTCTGCTGACCACGTCTTCTGAAGTAATTACACCTGACAACAGGGGACTCGAAATCTGATAGTGCATGAAAACTGAGAAATAAGCAAATTAAGACAAACGTAACATGAGCTAAATGATAAGTTTTTCTCACTTGCCAGCAATTATGATTTTAACAGGGGCAGGATGACTTTGAGATAGGTATCCAGCGTTGGTAAGAGCTGCACATTCACTCATTAAGTCTCTTGCCAACCCAATTCCCAAGAACTAGTTCTGATCTTCATTTTGACTTGCATAAATCTGCAGTAATTCTTACAGCAGCAGTGCTTTTGCTTTGGAATTATAATGGGCTTCATGGGGCCACAAGACTGAGACCGTGACCGTTTTGGAGCCACCCATCTCACCCAGAAATGCTGAAGAAGGGTGGAGAACATTCACAACCCAACCTGACTCTGAGCATTGTATGACTCTGCAGGCACGTGACAACATCTATATCGGCAAATAGTGTGGGAAGCTGCAGAGTGGAGCAGCAGGTGGTGAGGACCCAGTGTCTACACTGTATGTGTTTTGGGGGGCTGACCATGTAGACTGCCTGGTGTACATGAGAACTCATCACTGGAATCCAGAGTGCTCTTGGGTAGAATACTAGGGTACAGAGGAAAATACAGTACTTTGAAGCTACACTAAGGGCAGCCACTTATGTTTCAGGCACTCAAGAAATCAAGACACTGATGTTGTTTACAGTTAGAAGACTTTGAAGATAAGTTAATAGACAAAGGAAAAGATAGTGAGTCAAATGTGAAAATGTTCACAGAAGCTGTTAGCTTTGTGTTCTGTCTGGGAAGGTTCCTGCAGTAAAACACTGTATTTTGTGACATCTTCCCATCTAAACATCTCAGCAGAATTGGTGCCTTTTCATGTATTAGATGTGGGATGACAAACAACCTGAAAGCAGACAGCATTCATACTCAGTGCTTATACATTGCTTTATGCACAAATTACAGACTGCTTTGCATGGTTCCAGGCATGCAGCTCTCACTGAGTTCAAATGAGTTTCACATGACTGAACCTTCACGAGTTGCTTAAAAAATATGCCCCCTGGGTCTTCAGAAAAAACTCATTGTTTAAGTGTTGATTATTATTTTTTCTCCACTGAGATTAATTAAGGTCTTTAAGGAGCACAAGGGAAAAGAAGAAAGAGGACTTACTCATCCGATGAATTTTTCTATGTGTGTGGCTAATTTTCAGTTGTGGCTGAGATACCCCGGGAAGAGAAGTCGGCATGCACATGTGCAGGCATACGGCTGCTCGTGGACCTTAAGGTAACAATGCTGGTTAGCTGACAGAGAAATTGGAGTCAAGAAATGATAAAGACATTCATAACAAGGGACACATCCACTTGCATGAGTACCGCTAGAAACCAATGCTAGGCGGCCATATGCTAGAAAGTACTTTGAAAGCGTGAATATGTTTATGCTCTAACAGAAACACATTCCGGGAGCTCCAATCTACCTCTTGTTTGTAGATCTACTTCTTCTGCAGGATGAAGCCCACTGAAGAAAACAAAATGAAAGAATCATACAGCATAGAATCATAGAATGGCTTGGGTTGGAAGGGACCTCTAAGATCATCTAATTCCAACCCTCCTGTCATGGACAGGGTTGCCAACCACTAGCAAGAACATAGACAGTTCTTCCTTTCCTGCAGCATAAATGGAGGGAGATCTGAATTACTGTACTCCATCAGCTGTAACAACCACGCTGGGTTAGTCCAGCTGAGGTTCTGCTAGTAGGGTTGTACTCCAGGGCTGTAAATCAGTCCTGGAAAAACACAATTTAAGCACAACTGCAGGTTAGAAATCAGGATCTAACCAACCTTTTCTCCTTCCGTGGGGGCTGATTTGCATGAGGCTGATTTAAAATGCAGAATAATACAGGAAGTGCAATGAGCAGTTTAAAGGTTTATAAAATATTCTAATGCTCTCAGTACCCAGACAGCTAATTTAGATTTCTGCTGTGGATTAACTCGCAAGCGGTCCAAACTCATCTTTCCATTAACCCATCTTGATTAGCAAGATCCCGACTGCCATCCAAGGAGGGAGCTCAGATGTACTCATTTGGATTTTGAGGCTAAAGTGCCCTGATTACTGTTCTCCTTTGTGACAGAGGGTCGTTTTAAATGGCTTCACTAATCTGACGTCTGGGTTAGATGGGGAGGAAAATCTTCAGTCACATCAGCTTAAGAACTAACCTCCAGGATACGATACACACTAATTGAGGTGGTGCACGCTCTCACGGAAGCCAAGGCATGGTCTCAGACAGACTTTGAAAGGCTAGATCTCCTCCCTCTTCCTTAGACACAAACGATCATGACACAGCTGAGCAGTGAGAAAGCCCCCCGAAGTACCCGACAGAGGGGAGACAAAACAATCAAATCCCACTGAAATGTAATGCCTGCTTACAGAGACATTCAATTAATCAGTTCCTGTGCACCTGAGGTAACATTAAATACCATCCCAGCAGGCTATTCAGTAATTTGTTGAGTAATAATTACAGCTCCCAAACAGGACACAGCAGGAATACTGTTTATCCTTCCGTGTGCTACTCTTTGTACATGTCCATAGCATAAATTTTCTTCGGCAGACGAGAAAATATGCAAGTACAGAAGCTTCAAAGCTTGCTCTGATGCTCTGGTACAAAGCCTGAGGTCTACAGTAGATCTGCCTTCACCCATTTCAAAAGACCATGAGGTATCAATAAGCTTCAGAACAGTCTGATTTAGGCCTGACCAGGATACAGGGCTGAGTGGACTTGGACCTGATACCACCAGGATACGATCATAGGATCATAGAATGGCTTGGGTTGGAAGGGACCTCAGAGATCATCTGGTTCCAACCCCCCTGCCGTGGACAGGGCTGCCAGCCACTAGCTCACTAGATCAGACTGCCCAGGAACCCATCCAGCCTGGCCTTGAACACGATGATATAGCATGGTCTACATAAGGAACATTCAGCTTGCAGTTGTTAACAACTGGTAAAGCAGAGGCTCAAGCTTTTACAAAGCACCTAAATACCACAACATTTATGTGAAAACCACAGTTTGTTTTAAAGTACAGCTTCTGGGCTAAATAGGAAAATGATTCATACAATTTGGGCACTGTTGCTGGTGATGCTTAATTTGAGAATTTCCTTTACTTACATTGTACTCCATTTTTTCAGCGCTTTATTTCATGCTTTTTGTTACTAAACATCCCAGGGAGATGAATGGGCTAGTTCATACGTACTCGAAGGCAATATTTCAGGCTATTTGCAAATTTAGGCAGAGAAAAAGCCCATTACAGACAGTGTAGTAGGCACTAAAGGTCCTACGTTCCCCCCCTTTTTCCAGTGAATGCCTGTCTAGATCAGTCACAAAAAGGAGCTGTAGAGCCTGGATTTGTGCTGCAGATGTGGGCGCAGGCACACATCACCTACTGCATGTAAAAAACACTCTTCTCATGGGCTTTCTTAAAGGTACCATGCAGCAGACTGGCTCCGGAGCCCCTTAGAAATGAGTTCTGGTTTTCAATGTGTGACGAGCAGTGGATCCCAGCTCAGGTCTCCTACTGAGAGAGCTCCAAGTTGGCACAAGCATGGCCTTTGGAGCAAGATACTGCTCCCGAGATGAACTGGCTTTCATGAAATGAGCAGTCTCACAGCCTCTGTTGACTTGGGAATTCCAAGAGTGATGGAAGCTGGAAACAGCTGCAGCTCCCAGAGGCAAGATCTTATTGGGATGAGAAATAGAGACTGTTTGGTGAGAGTGGTGAGCCAGGAAACCTTCCTGTAAAATCCAGCTAGCAAAATCCAAACATGTGTCTTTGTTGCAAATCATCTGCCATCTGCATGGGCTGATGATGAGATTACAAGTAGGGTCAGCATGCAGATCAGGGGTGTTGCAAACCATCCCAAAATAGAGCAATCACCCAAAAGGCTCATCCACAGTGGGGTGTCCTGTTACACAGAGGTCACATTCTTGAGCTTTTCCCACAATTTTTAAGGCTACAAAGAGTCTTGGAGACTTAAGCTAAGCCCCTGAAGGACAATTTTAGTAGCTAAGGGTAAATGCAGCAGGTGTTGAATTTGCTCACTGAAATGCATGATAAAGTCATACATAAAGAAATAGGCTGTTCAGACGTATATTCTGGGATATTATTTGGACAAAATCTCACAATTCTGTCCTTTGTCAGGCACCACCTGGTCCTTTCACACTTCCCACTAAAAACAAAATAAGAAAGAAATGGCCAGACAGTGGACAGCAAAGTGCAATTAGTCTGCAGCTGGCTTAGAGAGGACAATCGTTCCACAAGGTGCATCTGTTTAACGTATCAGGGATGAAGAACTGACGTGGCATGGGGTGGAGACACCTACCCACAGGGATTCCATACAGATTTAAAAATATATGTATATATGTACCAGATTTAAAAATATATGTATCCCAAAATGCATACTGGCCAATTCCAAAACAGCCCAATTTTCAATTCAACCAGTACCTAGCAGCGCCTTCTCTTTCCAGAGCTCTGAAGGATTATGGCATATAATGTGACAACAACAGCAGAACTTTTTCAGCTGATATAGGTGACTTTGCAGCAGGCATCAGCAGCAGCGTTTATTTTCACCAGAGATGAAAGTGGCTTAATAAACTGTGCCTGCGTCAGTGCAGCATGATGCATGTGTATGGCATTAGAGAACAACAGACAGCCCGGGAATTGATGACTCAGGCGGCAGAATTACGGTTATGCTGAAGGAGCAGGACTACATTCTTCAAGCAGAGGTCATATCTCCCCAATTATTTATAAGTTTCAGTTAAATTAGCTGATTGTTAAAATGTCACTTCTTGGGCTTGTGATCCATTTATAGAATTATCAAGTTGCATTACAGCTGGTCCTGTTCTCTTTTTTCATTATGTAGCCAATATTCTGCTGGATATGCTAAAGCAGAAGTATAGATGTATGAATCAGGAATAGACATGATCAGATAATGAGTATTGTGTTGAGCCCCAAAATTATCAATACCTTATGTTTTCTGTCAGGAGGAAAAACTTGAATGATGTAAAAAATAATTAAAATTGTTCCGGTTTTTACAAGGATAAATTACAAAGATGGAGACTTTTAGCTAAGAGAAGACAAGCACAGAGTGGGTTGTGAGACATTTCTGCACACAAGTAATCAGAAAAAGTAAATCTAACATTGCTATTTATTCTGACTGGGAGTTCAAGAACACCTAGACCTCAAGAACAGCAAGGTATGTGTAAACAGAGAGGCTGCAGAAATAAAACTAAGCTGGCATAGGGTCCAGAACAGAATAGGAGAGGGACAGAGTGGTGATGACAGTTAACCTGTGCTACTCTTGTAGAAGAGGAATTTAATAGGGCTCAAGCAAGAGCAAAACATCTCCAGAGGGGAAAACAAAACAAAACAAAACAAAACAAAAAAAAAAAAACCCACACTGGTAAACTAAATAGAATTAAATTGAACAACAAACTCTTTTATTTCAGGACAAAAGTCAGTCATTAAGTAAAGTAAACAGTTGTTCCCCAGGGAATTTCCTACACTCTCTTCTGCACTGTGTAGTATATTGGGCATTCTCAGGAAGAAAGTGTCAGATTAGAAATACCCAGCTCAAGATACTAGCTGGTATGTTCCTACAGTATAAGAGTTCTTCCCTCACTAAAACCAAATGAACTAAGAACTATCAGCTTCTAATCATGCAGTTTTCAAAGTGTCATTAAAACTAATGAATAGGAGCAACAGGAAAAAATACCACCAGGATGGATGTACTAAGCTTAAGGGTTTGAGGGCGGTGTTTCAAAGGTGGTTTGACTCTTTCCATTCAATACAACACGGTTGTTAATGAGGGACAATCAATAGATGTTCTTCAAATGAAACACTAGGGAGCCACACACGAGATAAGCAAGCAGGAATTTGCCAGTAGGGGATGCACCTTTCTTTATTACAGCAATTGCTAATGCCTTGATTTAGACTCAAGGGACTCGTGTAAACAGTTTGCTCATTGCGCTGCATGCATTTAGCTGAAAATCCTGTCCTTGGCATTCCTAGTTAAAGGGACCCAAAATAATTCCAACACCAAATGTTTCAGGGAAAACAAGGATCAGGGTGGATTTTCTGTCTAAGTAAATGTTCAAAATTCAAATCAATTAGTTGTCTATCGCATAAATGTAGAGAGTTACAGAAATTTCAAACTTTTTCAAGAAGTAATTTCCTTGATTCTTCCTTTTTTTTTTTTTTTTCCATTAAACAGTTTCTTTCCTAATCCACATAGAAATTCTGAGGTTACATGGCTCACACCATCCTTTGATTTTTTGTGAACTTCATATACTGAGCTATTTGTATTTTATGAGAACAAAGCAAGCTTGAAAATTCCCTGACTCAGAAATAAGATCTCCTTCTTTAAAATACGTAAGAATTATATCAATGGATTTTTAGGTAGATATAATCCTTTTCTATGCTTCTGGATTCTGGGACATTTAAGTGAAAGTCTACAGATAAATCTCCAGCTAAAAATTAAATGACTTCACCAGCTGTCCACAGCAGGGACAGTCTGTAGCTCATCTATTATCTCATCTGGTCTCACAGCTAAGTATGGTTTGGTCTAGTGAATTCTATGCTGACAGACCTCTTAAAAATTGTAGGTTCTGGGTACTGCTGACGGCTGTATTTGTCATTTGTTGGGTGGCACACCTCCACGTCTGTCGATACAGGGCACGGTTTTAGATGATGCTAGGAATGCTATTTTTTCAGGTGAAATATAAGACAGGAGTGTAAGTATTATTCACAAGGGTGAGCCAGCGATTTTCACTGAGATGCCATCACTGATAATACTTACCAATGTATCTTTCTTGTAATTCAGAATTTTTCTTTCTGTATTTCCTAGTACTCTAAGTCCCCCCAGAATGTATAGTCGTGACAGGTAACCAAGTCTTTGAAGTCACTGCATTGTTCCAAAACCAGGGAAAACCCTGTTAGAAATGCATAACAGGTATTAGGCAGATACTAGTTTTTAGGGAGGTTCTGGGATGTCTAACCAGGAAGATGTAGCTGAGAAATCTACTTATTCTTCCCTGTGATGCAGTGTGAAACATCTGCCTCAGTACACAACTTTCAAAGTGAACATGCTCCCAGGGAGTATGCAGGAGAGGATCAGTCACTGCAGCCCGGCAGGAGTGCTCGGTAGGCATGCACAGCTGCACATGCACAGATACAGAAGGAGCCTTACGGTTCGTCCCGTTGTATGGCCAGAAGATAGTTAATCCACAGTGACAGGTGACGCAGGACAGAATTCCAGGACAGCACTTTAAGCCCACGAGCGGTGGCAATCCATCAGAAAGCTCTCCAGCACGTCTGCTGGAGCTCTGCTGTTTGAGCCTGGAGCTGCAAGCTCACCCATCAGCACGTGCTGCAGCTTCTGGAACCTCAGCCTGATCCTTCTCCTGAAAGGGATCTCAGCGCCAGTCACTGGAAAGGCCTTTCCCCACTCCGGTCATCATCCACAGAATCCGTTTCTCTTACCATTATAAAATAGAAGTAGTTACAGGGAAGAGTGAGAAGCAAATGCAGTTCCTTGGCATAAATGGTGCCAAAGTTAACCCCCTACACACCCCCTGGGTAGACCCACCAGTATGCAGAGGATGCAGTTTAAAAATACCAGGAAGCAAAGATATCTTCTTGCTAGAAAATGAGGAAAACTGCATGGTTTGGCACTTTCTGAAAAGAGGAACCTACTAACTTGTCACTGACTGTCCTTTAACCTGCAGGCAGAAGTGCCAAGCCCTTGTAATCACAAGTACCTGAATTACACTGCAGGTATTGATCCTCCCTCGTGTGCAACAAGAGTGATGTGATGACCCCACTAGCCCTTTTCACAGAACAGCTGGGGTTTGACAACAACAGGGAATCAATGGCTGGTTTTTTGTTGTTGTTGTGTTTTTTTTTTTTTTTCCTCCAGTGATAATTCAATTTAGCATCTATAAAGCAGAAGTTAATTCTTTGCCTGATTGTATTTGGGTTTTCAGAAAGTTGCCCTACTGTTTCAGATAATAGCCCTGCCTAAAACTCTCAGAGCACTTTATTCAAAATCACCGGTTCCCTCCCATTGGTCTTGAGTGGGCCCCATTGTTATGAGTCTCCTTAGGATTTTTCAACTGAAAGATCACATTTCTGTTCCAGTTGTCAGGGAACAGCCAGTGTCTCCTGGTGGAAAAAAGGGCTGGCGCTACATTCTGGAAAAAAATGTCCCATAAATGTATTCTCTATGACTAATATCAAAAGCTTGATTCTGCCACATTTACACAAGTTGACTGGCTGATGTTAATGGAAATTCTCTGCTTGATGAAGGAGGGAAGAACTGGCACAAAATAAACAAACAGTAAATAATAATTACATTAAAAAGTTCTAAGAATATTGGGGTTTCAAATTGAGGCTCATATTCTGCAATCTGCTTTGGGCACGCTTCAATTTGGCTCCATACAGAGCAGCTTGGATGACTCTCGTCTTAAATTGGAACTAATTGCTTTGCTATCTGAGCAGAGGAATCTTTCCATTTATGATCTCCCATTCCCTTGCCAAATTCCAAAATTAATTTCTAGAAACACTGACTCACGCAGGAGGCAAAGGTATGTGGATGGTGATACAGACAGGTTCTCTCTGTAGAGCCAGTACCTGGTGCCAGGGAGCCTGCTCTTGCTTGGCCTGTAAGGACACCGGAATAATTCTGGCAGGCACACATGGCATGTTAGACAGCAGTGAATCAGTTAGTGGGAGTTTGCAGTCTGAGAATTAAGAGTGCAAGAAAATAAAATCAAATTCCACTGAATATATGACTATGAAAGTGTGGAAAGAGCCATAGGAATGCCTCATTTTTAGAAGTTACAGCTTAGCTTCACGCCAGACTGAGACTTGATTTAAAGTTGTTAGTACTTCTAGTATACTAAAACCTCCAAAAAAGCCCCCAACCAACCAAATGAAAAACCTTCTAAATTTGATCAGCACAATGCATAAACAGCAGCCCCAGCTGTGGAAGCGAAATGCTCAGACTCATTACAAAGCTGTGTTCTCTCTGAATACTAATGCCGACAAGCAAAGTGTCATCATTTTAAGATGCCCACCATCCTACCAGTAGGAAGAAATGTTTTTCCACTGGTGGCAGACAGTAGTAATTATATGACGCAATGTATTAACCTGTTATTAGAAAATGTTCCTCAAGGATACACTTTAAGCTACCTCCAGCTTTGTGCAAAGCAGGAATGAAAGGGGAAGCTCACTCTTAAACACGTTTTTAATCAATATCAAATAATTCTTTCTGAAGTAACAGAAGTCCCAACGGATGTAGGCTAGTTACTGAAACATCTAACCGGACAGTTTGTGTAATGCACTGGGGTATATTCACCTTGCATTTTACATCAGCACAAGAACAGCACACTAGGAATGGAACCTGGGGCTCAACATGAAATTAATGGCGCTCAATGCCAAAACCAAAGGTATACAGATGAGAAGAAATGAAGAAATAGGAGGTGGGGGGAAAAAAAATGTGGGCTTTTCCATGTAATTCTAGCTCTGTGTCATATAACTCAGGTTTCATGGCCGGCATAGTCATGAGGTACTGGGAGAGATAATAATAGACCTTACATTCTTATTCCCCAGTAACTCTTCAACTCAGAGGTGTGATTAAAGAGAGGAGTGGATCAGGGCTGGAAAATATGATGTGGGAACATCTGGAGGTAGTTGGCAGAGTGTAAAAATAGACTATATGTCCTAATACGTCTATTTTTTCTGTTTCCAGTGTCTGTGATTGTGTGCTAACAAGCAGTTTTATAAACTTTTAATAGCAGACTATCAAAATAATGAGTATGACTGTGCTTAGTCACATGGCACCTAATACTTTGTAAGCAGGATATAAGAAGTATTTCTTCTCTCGCAGTTAGAGCATGCGCTCAGCCCTGGTACAGTCAAACCTCTCACACATTGCCAATAAGCTGAGTACACCCCTGCCAACACTGGGCTGCTAAGCAAACCCCTGTCTCTCTGTGTCACTCTGGATACCTGCAAGGTCTCAGTCGTGCCCCTAACTCTCTGCACAAATGGCACACAAAAAACAAGCCCAAGGTTTGGTCTATAAGGGTGATTGCAAAGGGTCAGCGTGAAAGCACCTTTAACTGCTGTTCACAAACCAATTCAAACCAGAGTGCTGAGTCTATCTAACAGGTGATGCTCAGGTCAGACTTGAAATCTCTGCTTTATCAGAAAAGTCAGCTGTTTCCTTCAAATTCTGAGGACCCTCCAGGGCATACTCAGGTTCCGGTGGAATAACTGGTTCCTTTCCTGCTAAAGCTCACCAACTCTTAAAGGCTTTTTCATCTGAGAGTACTGCTGAAGGGGAGATGGCTTCTGTTTAAAAAGAAAACCCACAAGACATTAAGTCACCAAATTCCTTTAGGCCACCAGCTCTGCTATGTGTGCAGGCCTCAGTCATTGCTCGGGACATGGGTAAGATGGGATGCACGGATGGGGAAACAAGGCAAAACCTCATGGGTGAAGTTGATCTTGCAGGGCTGAATGGGAAATTGGTTGAGGAAGCAGGCAGTGGATACAGAACAGCGCTTCAGTCCTGCTCTGCCATTCTTAAGCCAAGACGTCCCTTGTCTCCCGCATGGTAACACTATCAGGTAGGGTCAGCAAGTTGAGCAAGTGTAAGAAGCAAAGAGAATCCACACAAAGAGAAGAAAAATACCTGAAAGATAAGGAACCTCGGTCTAGCAAAGTACATGAGACAGTAAGAAAAATCAAGGTAGATGAAAATACCAACTATAAAAGAAAAGGATTTGCATCTGTGATTCTTAATAGGATGAAAACATATAAATCAGTGCAATCTAATCTTTCCCAGGGAAAGAGAGAAAGGAAGAGCTGCACACAAATATTTCAGTGTGTGCTCAGTCTTACCTGTTGAGTACTCTGGAATCACATTACGTTATGTTACATATTATGCTATGCTATGCTGTATGTTATAACCTTGGCCAGCTTCTAATAAAGATGGCAAGTGAAGAGCAAGGCCAAAGGTTTCATGTTCACTACAAAAGGAAATACACAGACCTGTTGCCTTGACCTGTGGCAAGCAATGGTGATCTACTACAAGCTCCACAGACTCTGCCATTTCACTGTAGCTTACCTGCTTTGCTGATAAGTACAAAGCCTCCCTTTTTGAACAGAAACAAGTGGTGCTTCTGTCCCTCATAAACTCAAAGCATTTATGTGGGAGACTGTTGCCTCCCCAGAAGATAAAACCCCTACACGAATGGAGTGTTAAGCTCTCAGCCAGCAACTATCTTCAGGGCTTGCATGTACTATAAAGTTCTGAGTGAAGTAGAAGTCAAGCCATTTATTCTTTGATGCTTGCTTATTTGTTTTTTCTTTCTTTTTTTTTTTTTTTTGGTAATTCTGAAGACCAGTAAGAGAAGTTCAGATCATTTTTCCCCCAGTTCATTAAGTTGGACTTGCTGATGCAATGAGTGAAGACTTTGTCTTGATGCACTGGATGGTGTGGAGTTCTGACCTATCAGATCCCCATCTAAGCTTGGGGAAGCCAATTTTCCCATTGTTCCAGTTTTCCAAGGTTAAAATAATGCTTTTGCTCATCTTCCCTTTGTTCAGATTTTGAAGTCATTAGGAATTAGGACAGTCCCGAGCATGTGTGTATGGGACTTTTTACCTGTTTTAAAGAGCGAGCTCTTGTCCCGCTTGAACAAAACAGACTATTATTATTGCTACAAATAATCAGTTACAGTGAGATAATTTTCTCACCTTTTGTGCTCCTGCTCATGGCACTTCAGGATGGGCACAACCCTGAAAAACTAACTCTGAGCCACGCTCTTCTGGCTGCACCTACTTGACTCTACCCACCTTAGAAGCTCCATGTACCTATATATATTAATTTCTAGTGTCTCCTAAAAGGTGAGAGACAGATTGTTGGATGTGGCTCATGGGTGAGAGGAAGAAGCTTCCTGAGGTGAAGGCTTCTGTATATTATTCCATTACTGCGGGCAAGACTGCTGATGTGGAGACTGCATTGCTCCAGAGCAGTCAATGGGGTCTGTCACACCTGAGATTTGGCTGGTCACTGTACCCTGACTGTACAGTCACTTTGCTAAATCTAGCAGTTCGCTTTATCTAGTGCTTAAGTTTCATACTATCTGGGGCCAAAAAAAGGGAGAACTGGGACCTTTACTATAAAGCACACAGTTCTTTCTGCCATGGAAGAAGAAATCTGAGAGATGCAAAAAAAGCCTGCATTAAATTCTCTTCCTATTTTTCATTATGCTAAATGTTCTCAGTAGAGATTAATGTCTGTTCATGACCAGGCATTACTTCATCCAAGAAGGAAGGAGAACTGCTCAGCCATCACTCTGAGAAATGAAAGCAACCTGAGATCAAACCATTACTCTCCTGCTTTGATCAAGTCATCAACGGAGCCAAGTCCAGTCAAGGGGAAAAAAAAAGGAAAAGGAAAAGGAAAAGAAAAAGGAAAAGGAAAAGAAAAAGAAAAAGAAAAAGAAAAAGAAAAAGAAAGAAGTGTTATGAAGCAAAACTTCAAAATTTGTGTCCATGTTCACCAAAAACATACGATAACCAGAAATTACACAGCAAAGACCATTCTTCAGATACTTCCACAACAGGACTCCAACTATCCAGCTGCACCTGAAACCTCACTGGCAAAATTTCCGTGGTTGGGGCTGAGGCTCATAAATAAAGAAAACTCCCCTCTAAAAACTGATGCTTTAAGCTCTGGTGCCCTGAGCAACCCCGGGTGGGGGATGTCTGCAGCCCATGTCAGGGCATGGTGATGCTGTGGTGATGCAGTAAGATTGCGCTCCGAGTCTAGCAGGGTGATTGGAGCTAGCACCCTAATTTTGCTCTGCCACTGGGTTGCTGAGAGTCTTCAAGTAAGCCTCGAGTTTCTTTATAGCATAATTTGGCTTCCCACCTTCAAAATACATAGAGGAACTAACTGTGCACATGGTTACGCTACTTATATCTACCTATGACGACCACAGTACACCAAGCACAGAAGCAGCTAAGGGCTATTCATTTCTGGATCTCACTAATGAGGTACAAGTTGTTTGATCTATCTGTACAACTCTAGGAGAGCTTCAGAAGAATTAAGGCACAACGTCATTATTTTGTAATCTGAATTACCACAGATGTTTGTGTCTGTGGTGCAGTGTACAGTACTGAGGGTTGTTTTTTTTTGTTGTTTGTTTCTTTTTTTGCCCCTTTTCCTGTGCTGAGAGAAGCACACTGTGCCATGCCACACTAACTACAAGACCCCAGTCCTACTACTATTCACGGCCATGCTGAGGGGGCAAAGGCACATATAACCATATGGCTGGACATTACCCTGCCTGCCATCTGCTCCTCGTGCACCTGCAGGGAAGCCAACCAGAGGCATCCATCTGTCACTCCTCTAAAGGCTCCTCTTTGGGCTGGGCACCACGCTTTGGATGCAAAATTGGTATACTTTACAGAATCATTTTCCTATAAAGCATCCTGCCCCTGCCAAGTGGCCAAGAGTCTGCTTTTGGTGTCTCTGTCTCACATGATAATCAACCAGCCTGGAGAGCTGCTTAGTACCAAACATTACTGCAGATGGACAAAATTTTAAGAAAATGAAACAAGGAAGCAACTGCCAAGAAAATAGATACATAGATAAATAAATAGATAGATAGATAGATAGACAGACAGACAGACAGACAGACAGACAGTTGAGTGATTTCAGTTGAGTATTGAGGTGAGTAGCTGCACGTGAAAAAGAGCATGCAAAGACTTTTCACATATGTTTCTCTGAGCCTACACTAGTGTGGAAAACAGGAGAAACATCCTTAAGATGATGTTTGACAGACACCTACTAACTTGAAATCTTGCAAATAAATGTTCTACAAAATCAATTGCAAGATAGAATCAGTATTATACTAATTGCCATAAAGCTGTGCCAAAAAAAAAAAAAAAAAGATGAGCTTTATCTGACCAAGCCCTAACTTGAACTAAAACCTGCTTTGTCTTTACTGTTGTCTGAACTGAAGCAACAAATCCAGGGCTTTTTGCACTGCAGATATGTCCCATATAAGTTTATAATTATGATAGAAGAATACAGCAACAAGTACCTGGCATCGTGGTTTACTGAACAGCCATGGAAGTTCATTAAAAAAAAAGGGACTGAAACAGGAACAAGTATATGAACCTTGACAGAAGGACACAAGAAAGCCAGTCAAACTCACATAACTACATGGTCTGTATCTGTCACACTTGTCTGTACCAGCTCTGTATTCTACTAATGTAATATGTAAAGTAAATGCATAATACGGTGGTGAGACTTTGGACTTACTCTACTAGAAATATAGGCAGAATTTAATCTTTAGATCCTATTAAAGCATTAATAAAAAACTATTTTATTTGTTCGTTATGGCAATTAAACAATTTGATACCCAGCAGCTCATACACTGGAAGATAAAAGTTTGAAAAGAAACGTGGAAGTGTGATGTGGAGCACTACAGACCCCAGGGTTTTCCTTTGGAAAGAACTTCATTCTTATTACATACTAAATTTACCATATTTCATGTTCTTGCATTCTCGAGCCACGTGTGTGAAATATTTCCTAAACAGCACTAAAAATTAATCATCATTTCCAGTGCTTTCATGTTTCCATTATATATGCTGCTACTTCATTGACCCATAATTACTGAGCTGCTTCTTTACCAAAGCATGTTAATGATTTCTATTTCAGTTGTAATTACAATTTTTCAGAGAAGAGGAGTTCAGGATAATTTTCCTTTTCTTCCTCGAACATTCTGGATTTTCTCTTGAGCTGGAGCTTCCATTCCTCTTTCATGCTAAGCACTGGATGTAGTGACTGCAAACATAGACATGGTCACAGTGGAAGGGACAGACACTGTTCTTTGAGGGAAGCACCTAGGGTAGCCACAATATCACCTAAACTTTGCAGCATTCTCCTCAAAGTCTGATTAATTCTTGTTCAAATGCTATTAAATAAAATTTAAGAATGAAGACTGCAGGTGCTCTGTCATTGCCAGCAGTGTTTAGAGTATTACAGTCTGAATATACTTCAAAAACAGTCAAAGAGTGCTTTTAGCATACTGGCTTAGAACTCAGCAAAACTCCTTTAAAAAGGGACCCATTAATTCCCTCCATCACAAAAACTGGCTACAGAGAGGAGCCATCGCAAACACAATTCAGTTCAAAGCTGTATAAATAGCTAGAAGGCTGCTGATGGGAATATTGTAGACGCACAGCACTCAGACATACATTTGCAAGGTCTCCTCTTTACACCACCTCTAAACTGTGCCATGGAGCACTCTCTTGGGCTGCAGACTAGATATCTGTAGCACAGATCAGCCCCTGCCTCACTAGGATGGCAGCAGAAGACATAGTCAGGTAACATCAGGGTCTCATCACAAAACACTTGAGAACGCCTGTGGAATTTTTATCAGATCAGTCACTGCAATACATCTTCTTGACAAGATGATGGATAGTGGAGTATATAGTGCACTTGCAGATATACGTCAGCTTTATGTTTGCAGAGCATCTGAACAGTGAGTTCCTGGTCCTTGCTGGGGTCTGTAGAGGCTTCTGGACTGGAAATAGGAAGAAGGAAGTGCTGAACTGCAAACGCACCAATGATTGTTTCCATGTTGTGCTCCTTGCTGATGCTCCTGAATGAGTTATGGGCAAAGCTATGCATCTCCCTTTTTCCAGCTGTACAATCCTATCATGTTCCAGCAGTGCCAAGGTCCTCTACAAATGAAAATGGGGATGGAGAAGGGGAACAAAGCACATGATAGATGCAGTTCATATGCAAACTTGCCCTAGAGGCAATATCTCAACAATCCACAGTGGCTGATGAGTGCAGCATAAGGTAGTGAATGTGCTTAATGCACATAGTGAATGTGGTCCCCCATACTGAACAATGGACAAATGAATTAAGTATTGGAATAAAAATAAATTATTACTTTAAAGTGCTGGTATGTGTGGCAAATTCAGTAAACAATGAGGTACCTGTCTCTCTCCGCATACATACAGTTCCCAATCTATAACTCTTACAGTTTAATACAAATGACAAAGCTCCATACCTGTCATGAAGATATATCCTTGGTAGTCGTCAGAAACAATATGAATTGTATCAGGGACCCTCTAATACAGCTGTTGATTTTATATACGAAAATTGCAAAAGAGGTGCTTATGACTTGTGATTTATATCTTTAGTAAAACACTTGTCCTTCAAACTAAACTCTGCAGTTTGTTAAAATTAACAGGGTCTTAAAATTGGAATACTTCTTATAAATTAAGGCATTTTTGATCTTATATAATGTCAAGTATAATACTATGGGCATCCTACTTTTTCTGCATAAAAATAGTGCATGCTGTGCTAATACATACTGGCTTACTCAGAAAAGCAAACCTAAGAATGTAAATCTCTAAAGCTCATTTACCAGAGGCTCCCACATCCTGCCATAACTCAGTCCAGAACTACCAGAGTTTTACATTTTCCAAACCCGAGAAGCTCTCAATTTATTGTCTAGTGCATTGCAGGGCTGTCAGAATGAAACCATTGCAGCTAATAATGTTATAAAGGGAAAATCTTCTCACTGCCAAATTCATGACTGTTTCCTACTCTCGCACAGATGCATTGTACAAAATATGTTCTGCTTTGTCGTGAATGAAAAAGCAGCCACAGATGACTAGTCTCACGGAACAACTTCATTTTCTTTCTAGCTACAGACTGGATGTGCAGGAGGGAACCACACTGATCTGAGAGCAGTCTTGGCAGGGTTTTGGAAAGGCTTTCCCACTGCAACAGAGACAGCTCTGCCAGACTCTTTCCTTTGCACTTTGGAAACAGCACCCAGAAATGCTGCAATAAGAAATTCTAGGGTGCATGATCCTCCTTTAGTGGCTTCTTTTGTTTACTTACTGCTGGCTGTAGATTCTAAGCAACAAAAATCATGGACCTGTAAGGCTGGGCAGAAGTCAAGCATCGGCTTGAGAGCATCCGAAGGAAGGGTGTGAAGATGGTGAAGGGTCTGGAGGGCAAGGTGTGTTGGGAATGGCTGATGTCCCTTGGTTTGCTCAGCCCAGAGCAGAGGAGGCTGAGGGGAGGCCTCATGGTGGCCTACAGCTTCCTCCCAGGGGAGCAGAGGGGCAGGCGCTGATCTCTGCTCTCTGTGGACAGCGACAGGACCCGAGGGAACGGCATGGAGCTGCGTCAGGGGAGGGTCAGGCTGGGGGTTAGGAAAAGGGTCTGTCTGCACTGTGGGTGGTGGGCATGGAACGGGCTCCCCAGGGCAGTGGGCATGGCCCCAAGTTACCAGAGCTCAAGGAGCGTTTGGACACTGCGCTCAGGAAGAGCTGATGAGCTGCCTGGTATTGTGAAGTGGAAAGGAGAACTCATCCTCACTGATCCCATGACTGAGAAAACCACAGAAGCTGAAGAGTCTTTCCTAGCATGGTTGTCTTGTTATCTCTGATGTTTTTTTTTGTTTTGTTTTGTTTTTGTTTTGTTTTGTTTTAAGAAAAACTCTCAATTTGCCTCTCTACCATGTAAATTTTTTTGCTTCCCATTTTGGGCAAGATCCACGTGGATCCAGGGGAAAAGCAGGGTACTTAACATGAAACAATGCTGCCTTCACTGCCTTTTTCAGTTTGTTTTTCTCCATCTATCTTTTCTACAAAGTACACCTATGATGGAAGCTTCCAAGACGAGAAGACAGTGCCACAGGCAAAATCAAAATAGGCAATCTTACCCCTTTGTTTATCAGAAGTCTCTTTTACAGAGGTTTCCCCTTCTGGTTGCCAGGGGCTCTCAGCAACAGGAAGGCTGACAGAGCTTTGTAAGAAATGTCATTTTAAAAATTCCTTTTATTAATATTTCTTCCAGATTTATTTGTTACAACAGCAAAAGATTTACTGCAAGTTTTAGAGTTATGTTTGGAGTATTCATAATCCATGAACATGAAGGATGTTGAAACTATGCAAAAACACATTGCTTTCCAAAGTAACATTAATAATACATTTGTAGATATTGAGACCTGCTCTGTACTGGTTGAGATAGAATATGGATGTAATGTATTCACAAGCACTGTGGATAAATCACCTCGATAAATTCTTCATGCTACGCTGTAATCTCCAAAAGCTCTCTGCCTGGTAAAAATGAGCCTGGCTGAGCAGTCTAGGATTCTTCTCACTACCTTATTATTCATCTGCCAGTGACACCTGAGGTCAGTGTCTTTACATAGCTGGCACCACACAACTTGAATTCACCAAAGAAAGTATAAATGGTTTTTTAAAAACACTAACACAAACCTGCACACTCCTGCACAACTCTCCCCTAAGCCCCTCTCTGTGTACAAGATCAGTCTTCAAAAGTAGACTTGTCTGTGCTTTGCTTCTCATGGTAGCACACAGTAATCAAAGTTTTTCAATATTTTTTGCTTGGTTTTCTTAGTCTTCAAACTCTCTGATGTAACAGGCAGATGCCCATTTCCATTTATAGTAACATTCATGTCCTTGCCTTCCTGGAAGCAAATTTATGCAGATGATCACAATGATATGTTTGAAATAACTGTGAATTAATTCTTCCAAAATCATATGGGAAATGGACACACTGCATGACAGTCCTTTTTTTTAATGGTAATAAACATCATGTTCCACTCACAGCCAACCTTTGCAGAAATATACCTCTAATACCTCTATAAGCTCATGCATTACTTTAAAAATCAACTGTAAACACCACTTGGAAGATTTAAGTACCTAGCTGAGCCAAATCCTTGGGCCGAGTTTCATTCCTTTGTGAATAATGCTGCCCAGAGCACACCGAAACTCATCGTTTCTACTAGACCACAGGCTAGGTAACATGCCATTCCTATCGACACAGCCACTGAACAGGAACAGAAATTCTTGTCACAGCCAGTGACAATATGCCTCCAGTCCAAAAAGCAGGACATACATACAATATGCAGCTTGGAGATATGGCAGGACTGTGTGTGATCTCCTTTTCTCCATGGATATAAAGCTCGAATCCCTCAATCCACAGGACAAAAGAGGCTTTACACTTGTCCATGCCATGCTGAAAAGCATCACCTCTGCTAGACCGTGAAACACTGAGGTCTGAGATTTCCAAGCCTCCCATAAGTCAAGAGACAGCGAGTGTAAGAGGGACTCTGTCACAACTCTGCTGCATTGTCTGAAAAGCAAGATTGGTTTGAGAGTAACATGTCTCTACTCCATAAATCTCACATTTATGATTACACGTGTTAGGACAGGCGTTGGTAACATCATAACCAAACACCATCTGATTTCCAAATGTGTATTTGGATTCGTGAATTCATTTGGATCCGCCTCCCATGCTCCGACAACAGGCACCTGAGGGTGCAGAGAACGTTCCCTGTAAGGGACAAATCCCTCTGAGGACCAAACAAAGGATTATTCAACCAGGAAATTTAATTTTAAAAGACAAATACTAGAAGGCAGTTCTCTTTCCTTCATTCATTTTTCACACTTTCTGTAATAATCTGAATACTTCTAAAAATAAAACCAGAAGGATGGCATAACCAATGCCTGTTAATAGAAAAATAATTGGCTTAAATGAGGCACATGCTCAAAAGCACAAAGAATAAATGGCCCAACAATTCTTTTGAGAGTTACAATATTTTTTGCCATATGGTATTTCTTATTAATTGTTATAATTACTAACTAAGAGCCAACTATATGGTCAGTACTGTACAACACATCCAAATACAGTAAAACCCTAAGCCAAATGCCTGCAATTCAAAAGGTAAGACAGTAGGAACATGCCGAGAAATGTAGTGACAAGAACAGCAGCCCAGATGCTCCATGATATTAGGAGGTGATTTAGGCCCTGCTCTTTGCAGCTGCATCAGGAACATCCCTCCTCAGAGAATTAAAAAATAGACTCTAAACCTTTCTCCCCCCTAGTCAAAGGGAAAGAAGGAAGAAAAAGGGAACATACTTTGAGGCTTAGCAACACACACCAGCTCTACAACATATTTGGAGCCTTTGGCGATTTATGATAATTGAAAGTAACCCTCAAGCTGTTCTTCTTTGTGTGATGGGGCTGCTCTGGAGCACAGCCAGCCCAGAGTCCAGAGAAGCACAAGCTCCTATGCTGAATGGTGCCATGCAGCTCTGGGTCACAGCGGAGCCTATGAAATAGAAGAACAATGCTCAATATTTTGATAAACCAGTGAAAACCACAGTGGGAAAGGCATTTTGCCCTGGTAGCCATGAAGCTCATCTAACTGGACATCCTGGTTTGAGCTTGGTGCTACAGCATCCCCACAGCTCTCCCTGCTGCCTGTTTTACACGAGGCCACGTGCAGGAGTCAGTGACCTCCTCAAGGCTGCGAAGAACCGCACGAGGTCACCAAATGGCATCATCATCTCCCCCAAGAAAGAAGGATTCTTCCATACTGGAAAACATGAATGAAGACAGGTGTCTTGTAATCCAGAGGAGAAGCTCAACGGCCAGGAAGGGTTCAGAACAAGACATTTGCTTCAGAAAACCTTTGATTTCTGAAGCATTCCTGCAAACAGAGCGAGTCAAGTCTATGTACACTGCACACCACTCACCCCAGGCTTCCTCCGACTCTGTAAACTACAAGGAGAGAAGACCTTTCCCTTCCCTGTATTAGCGTCCGTTGTTTTCAGATGTGCATAGAGCACTCTCAGTCTTATTAGACCTCTTGTCCAGCATCTCTGCCTTAGAGGCCAGAGGATCTGTATCTGACTCCTTATCAGCCACATTTATGCTCTGTAGTGATTTTGCTAGTAATAACCCCAGTCATCGATGTCCCAGGGGTCAGGAAAGATGCACTGCAATATGCACAGCTGAGGCTCGGGGTCCTGTTACCCTATCTTGTAGATGATCTCTCTCTACAGGATTGCTCTGCTTGAAAAAAGATGCTAGTGTCCATTCGCATTAAGCCACGCACACCAAGTGCTCTGCTCCTGTACATCCTCCTTGTCCACCCCAGAGAATCACTCTCGGCACCTTCTCTCCCCCTAAGCATGAAGTGTTCTCTCCCTGTTCTGTCTGGCACAGCTGCCCCCCGTCTCTCTCCAGCACAGGCTTCATCCTCAATAACTGTCAGTGCACTCCTGCGCAGAACAGACTGTAATGTGATTAACTTTATGCTTCACAACCTCAGTGTGAGAAGTAGGTCCCGGGGCAGGGATTTGACATGAGGCTCTCAGGCATGTACAGGGCCTCAATCAGAAAAACAGCTCTTCCTTCCTGAAATGGCAGAATAAAACAGCTTTGAACTACATGAAATGGCCAGTTGCTGTAAGGAAACAACACTGCCAAACCTGAGCACCACTGAAGGGGAAGACATAAAACAGGAGGTAATTGCTCCATTGTACCTCTAAGACAAGGGCAAAAGATTGTGGGGTTTGAAATTATTTTCTTTCTCTCTGTGTGTTGCGCTTTAAGGCTCTGAATTAACTCTCTCTATACAAACACAAGTGCTTTGCCCTGCAAGCATACACTTACTGCTGTCCATTTATCAGGTACTCGCACTGTTTGCTATCTTCACTGCTATCTTCACTTTCACTCCTCTCCTTGACATCTTCATTGTGGTGTCTGTATGCTAATCGTTAATGCCCTCAGCAATGAGAAGCTGCGATATCACAATGAATTTGTAGCCTCTACAGGACAGAGTGATAGCTAATGCTTTAGAGCATACTGCAAAATCATCATTCTCCTTCTCATGGGTTGCGAACTTCAAGAAGCAGTGCCTTTTTCAAATGCATAGAGAATTAGAAACTTTCACACTAAAGTACTGAAAGACTCTCACAGGCTGGCTGCAAGAGAATTCCAGCCCTGCAACTTACCAAATGGACTTTAATTTTGCCAGAAATTATGCTGTTTTCCCTGCAGATACACAAAAGTACTGTCACTAGTACTCCATGGTCCACTCCGAAAGCAACAATGAGATGTGATGTGAGATCCTGTAGAAGTGCACAAGTGTTCAAGCCCTTTAAAGTTCTGCTTCAATGCCTCATAACTACCAATGACACTTAGTCTCAGGGATGAGAGGAAATTGCTTGTTCCCTTTCTGTCAATAGGGAGGGTCCATAGGCTACACCACAATGAGATAGAGTCTGTTGTGTTGTCTGAACTTTTCCATCTAAGCAATGCTTCAGCTTTCTGTGCAGAGCATGCTTTTTTCTGTGACAGGACTGGATATGTGCTTCTATTGATGACAGCAGTGGCTTGAAAAGTATCCATATGCACCATCAGTACAGAGCAAGAACAAATGCCTAGCAAATACAGAATATGCACCCCAAAAATCAGATCAGCACAAGTGTTTTAATAAGTATATCAAATAAACTTACAGATGGCACCTACACCTGCAATAAAACAATATATCTGCTTTATCAAAAGGGATATCCAGTCACCCCACCCTGCCTCCTTTGCTTCCTTCCCTGATGATCCCTTCACTGACAGGATCCAAGACTGACTCCTTTCCCTTCTTATCCCAAAAGCTGGAGCTGTGTTATAGCAGAATTAGCAAGCAATGTCTTGCGAGAATTGCTCTGGCCATCGCAAGCTGCACGGCAGAGTGAACTGCCAAGAGCAGCTTCTGCGTACCAAATGCACATGGGAGTGTATAGAAAGGACAGAAAGGTTCTCCCAGAGCATGACATGTATCAGGTCGTTAGCTGTAACATTTCAAATTAGAGACTTCAATTAATTGCATATTTTCACTAGAGCCTAAATTAATTAGTTAATGTCTGCATAATGCTACGCCTTTATAAAGTACTTAGCAAGGAGAATTTGTTACCACTACAATGAACTGTAAATGAGCAACTGATTCAGAGTCCCTTTTTTAACTTTCCTTTATAACTCTTGGTTTTACAAAGCACTGATTATTATTTATCAGCTCTGAAGCAAAAGATGTCAGGCTCTGCACAGTATTGCATAGTTTTGAAACAAAGTCTGCTCTTTACATTAGAAGAAAAGGGATTGGATTTTCCAAAGTATCTTGGCACTCCATACCAAAGTGATATGCCTACTGCTTAAAGCAAAAGTTTCGCCGTTAGCTGCCATTAGGACAAAAAGCAGATTAACATCTGGTAAACCTGTTTAGGTATTCAGAAAAACTCACTGATTGCTCTGCTGAGCTATTAAGCACTTGCCGATTTGGAAAACCTGGCCCCTAAATCCTGCCCTTGTCACTGGATATGACTGGAGCATTGTCTCAGGTGAAAAGAGTAGCTTGGAGAACCACGTAATCATCACAGTACAGAAGAAAAGCTCAGTGATGGGAAAGCTGGCGGAGCTGTGCAGCACTTCTCCTTCAAAAGCTGGGGCAGTGCAACAGACACCAGCCAGGGTGGGGACCAGGCTCCTCTACTCCCAGGAAACTTGGCCTTGGGGTTGCCATTCCCTTGCCTTCTCTAGCTGAAGAGATGTGACATGCTATATACTTTCTCTCAGTTTCCAGAATCTTTTTGGAACCTAGCAGAGAATTGGTTTTAAGATATTATAGGAGATGTAGAGTATTTTCCCTTCCAAGGTCACTTTTCAAATATCTTTTGTGGGACATATAACAAACACTTAGTTTTTTTCCAAGAATAATGTGGTAAAAAGGTCATCTGGCTCCAGAGCCATGTGAAATGATGCTGTGCGCTTTTTCCAGACCTTGGGAGCATATCCTGCCCTTGTAACTTCAGATTTTAGAGGATATACGTAGCTTAAAATGGTAACGTACATAAAACAATACATTCATACTGGTTATGTATAGGTTTTGATTTGCCAAGGAAGTTTTGCAGATGTCTGTCTTCAAGATAAAGACCACCCGGATGCACTGCTTTGAGAATCAAGTGGCTTTATTCCAAAGACTAGCTTAGATGATGTTTCTGCATGTGTTTTTTGCACGTGGAGCTTTGAAGTCTTCCACTGAGTTGAATGTGCTTAAATTTTTGACACGGTCTTATGTTCTTTGGAGATCTTCTGTAGAACTGCAAAGGACATTTGTGTATTTGCTGCTTAGAGACAGAACAAGGATAACACCCATCACATGACGCCATACTCTTTGGGTGACACTTGGCTTTATATGTATTTCTTCTAAGCTGTTTACACAGGTACAATGGACATCCATAAGTGATCACAGCTAGCGTAACCTCTAGAGTTAGAACTTCCTTGTTCAAAAAGTGCCAAGGCATGGGTGGAGGGGTAAGCGGTCAAATGCTTTGCAAATGTCAAAGCCTTTTCTAATGTATAAAATTGCCAGCACCTAAACACGGCAGTATAAATATCACTGTATGACTGGTGTCAATAACACGTGTCCATGTGCACGGCAGTTCACACGTAGGGGAGTATCTGCTAACAGTGTTTATTAAGTACCTCACAGTTAGTCATTTTTCTGTCCTTCTTGCAGGAACGCTGTCACAAGCACTGGATTATTCATGGGCATTAGACAGCAGTGTGTGTGCTGCCATAGAAATTTTTGTATATCAAATTATTGGAACACGGTCCAACAGAGATTCAAGCGTATGGCTTGTACTGCTGTAGGAGTAGCCTGCCTGGTGCTAAGAGCTCTATTTACATATTTAACTGCATTTGCTGGATTAGGGCTTGATTGCAATGTTGTCAAAAACATACCAATGTCTCCCAGGCACAGACAGCAAGAAAAGCAGGCTTTGGAGAAGGAAGTAAGCATTTGACAGGATGCTTTTGGTTTAGAATGCAACATAAAGCCAAGCTAGTGACATGGAGGCCAGAAATAAAATCCCAGTCCTGCTAAAGTCAATGGGAGTGGCGCCACTGAACTCAATAGGACAGCTATTTTGTGGTCACTAGGCAGCTGTCTGCGTATCAGTAACATTTCTTTCCCCAGCTGACTTGATGCTGAGCCTCAGAGACATGCACATGAAATTGCACAAGCTGCTAAGTCTTTGTTCCTGAAGTTTCATTTCTATCAGAGATGGATGAATAGACTTTTGAAAGGGAGAAAAGGGAAAAGTCGAATTTGTACTCCTGTCTATTCACTCTCCCTCTAAAACCTCTCTCAAGGCTTCAGGCAAACAATAATGAATCTAAAACAGGAGATTACACAGATACATTGTGTTATAATGGGGATTGCTCCAGGTCCAAAACACAAATAATTCACAACATAAGACAGAAAGAATATTATGGATTCCTTTTTGATCTATCAAATAATTTCTTTAACAAGGGTGAAAGACATTTTAAAACCAAATCCTTGGAGCATTTTACAGTTTGGGTAAACAACCACATTTAGACATATGTATTTAATATCTCTTGGTCTTGTAGCACAACGGTCAGGGACATTGTTACTACAATGTCCCACAGCTGGTGTGCATGCTTGATGGATACAAACACTGGCAAGTTATGCCTGTTCTCATTAATTTTCAAAAATCTACAGGGTTCTAACACAAACAGTGCCACTATAAGCATATAAATGAAGGCGCTTAATGCCAAGAACATAAGCAGACTATCAAACGATATGTGTGAAAGCATGAATTCCTTGTCTACCAATAGAATGAGCAAACATAATAACCTAACTGTCTGCTGGCTTTTTATCCCAAATTAAGTGTCAAGGACTCAAGCCATGATCCGAAATTTTACGGCCCCAGGCCTATTCCATATCTTTCTCTGTTTCACCAAATCCTCAAGAACAGTGGAGAAGTTTCCACACTATGTCAGTTGCCCAGGAGGGTCCCTCTATCCTAAATCTGTGCCTGCCCTTGGCAGAACAAGGCAGAACATCCCCCCACCCTCATACATGTACTTCAAACTCTTCAATGCTACCCAAATGTTATGTACTTAAGGACAAGACTGTTCACGGAACCAGCAAATTTAAGAGAAACATTGCAGAGTGCTCTTGGGAACAAACTCAGGTTTAGAATCACAGGAGCCATCTGATTCAACGAGCTGTGCTTATGCAGCCAGTGAGCAGGGAGATGTTCCCTCGTGTGTGCAGCTGAAATCCCACTAAAGGGCACATCAAGCATGCTGGAGCCCACATCTGATAAGAAAATGTATATTCGATTTAACTTCTTCATAAGGTGTGTCAGTTTGCTTTTAAAGATCTCTTTAAAAGGTCTGTTTTCCAGGAAAGGATCACAGAAAGGAAATGGAAAGCAGCAGCCTTTTTTCATGAAGGCAAAGTTTTTTGTTAAGAAACTGAAGCAACAACCTTTAATTAAATTGTGGGACAAGAAAGCATAGATTGACTGCTAGCTGTGCGCTGCCCGATGGGCAGCCTGTTACCAAGCCACGTGACTCACAAATACAAATGCTGCTGCCCAGTGAGCATCCCAAAAGGATTTGTACATGGAACACTGCATACTCAGAGGCTGTTTACCTTTCTAATTTTTAAGCAAAACAGATGGACTCTCTTGCTAGATAACCACTCCCCCGCTGCTCTCTTTGCTTAAGCTATCACCTACCAGTCCAGCAGAGCACAATAAAAATGCTGTTTTCTTTTCTCCCTGCAAGTCCCCATGAAGGATAGAAAGAGACTCTCTCCCAGACTGCATCAAGTGATCCCCAGTATCTTTAAGCACATGTCAGCCGTATGTTCCTATCACACAGATTAATTATACATGGCTTGTGCAAACTAAGAGAGCTCTGTTGAAGCAAGCAGGCTCATTTACACTAAGGACACAGCACCTAGAGTATCTACGTGGTCACAGGATCAGAGGCTTGATGGGAACTTTTGAAATCATCTAGATGACCCCCATCTCCCCTGAGAGGTGTTTTTTTCCATTAGGTGCTTCAGCAGCAGAGCCTCTAAAATCCTCCTGCCCAGCCCGATCCAGCGTTCCAGTGCCCTGACCTGCTGCAGCATTTCAGCCTGATGCCTAATGGAAGTTCCCTGCTGCTTTATAAATCCATTTCTTTATGCCTTATCTGCTACAGGCAGAGAACAGGTTTTTCCCCTGCTTCTGGCTATAGTTTTTTTGTACTGTTACCATGCCTCCCCGCGTGCTCACTAGCATCAGTGCACAGCATCTTATGAAACCACGCAGTTATTCACGGTGATAGGAGCAGCAGTGCTGGTGTTGCTTCCTATGAGAGGCAGTAGTCGTCAGGGGACAACGGTGCCCAGCGCCTCTCAGAAGGCACTGCGAACTGGGTGTTCTCTTCAACAGGAATTTGACAAGCTCACACTGCTTCTCAAATATTTGTGCCCCCGGACTAGAATCAGACTTGCACGCAGCACCTGCGCTGACCCCTTCCTTGGGGTGAACTCCTCTGCAAGAGACTTAACAGGAAGGCAGCAGTTAGAAAGGAGGAAGGCGAGCTGCATCCCCAGCAAGGGGCAGCAAGCTCTGTGATAGCCAGTGGTACAAGGCACGGCCCCTCCCTGCCATTTTTTGCTCAGTTTGCTACCAAGGGCTGCCAGTCTGCACATGGGAGGCTCTTTCTGTTGATATTACCGGGCGTTGTGCCAAGCCTCGCTGATGAAAGAGTGATGCTTGGGAACGCACGGAGTGATAATGGCATGAAGAAACACTTGGACTGGCATTTATTTCCAGATGCTATGGTGACAGGTCCTCATACAGACGCTGGTGCTGTAAGTAAACAGAAGATAAAAGTCTTCCCATTTTTCAGGAAAACAAATGTCTGAAGAAGAAAGTCTCACACACAGCTTGTGTGCCAGGGGCTTCACCAGCTACCTTTCTCCACATTTTCTCTAGTTTATATGCAACTTGGATCTTCTCTGTGAACAGCGCACGCATGGTAAATTATAATGTGCATGTTTTATTACAGAAAATGCAGACATATTGTGGCTCCTGCTGTAGGGCTTAAATCATCACATTAGGTCTTCATAAAAAATGGAGATCGCTCAGCCTCATGGGAAAGGCATTTGCATCTTCATCATTACAGAGGCAACAAACTTCATCCATAAAGATGTGCCTGGGACAAATGGCAGCAAATTGTGGACACATGTTTTGCTTTAATTGGTCCTCATCAACTCAATCTAGCTGCTGACTTCAAAGAGCTCTCACTAAGAAACCTCTTCCAAAATTTTTGGTTTAATCTATTTACAGTTTTCTTAAAATATCTTCAGAGATTTCAGATTAAATATAATCTTTGAAGATACAGTTTGATAGCAGCGCTTGCTTAGAGTTCTATCACGTTTAACTACTTCTTCACAAATTATGAATGACGAGAGGTAAAGCAGCTTTGCCCAGAGCCCCTGTCTTGGGCCAAATGTGGCGCTGCAATTTTTGCAAAGTCTGTCCCTTGACAATTGGGATCAGATTCAAGCCAGCTACAGCCACATCCAAAAAAGCAGCTGCTGCTAGTGCCATTTTCACATCCTATTCTTAATCAGCATAAATGGATGGAATATGCTCTTTTTGGAAAGCACAGCAGAGGAATATGGATGGCAATAGACTGATTACATAACTCATATAAAATTCACTAAACAGATGGATGCTACATTTAGTCTCTTCAAATCTTGTTTAGATATGGGCCTGATTTTTAAAAAATACAGCTAACATTTCCTACCAGTCTATAAACCAGACAAATATGTCTTTCCTTGTAGCTCCAAAGCTAGGCAGTCCTCGTGCACATCTCTGACACTGTATAGACACACAGCTCACTGCAGTGCAAATGAACAGGGTGGAAATGAATACTCTGAAGTGTGTAGCCACTACTGGCTCACTGGCACAGCCAGGACCCAACAAAGATGTGACAAGTCTCATAGCAACGCATGAGTTTGGGGATGAAACTGCTTCTTCCTACATGAC
This sequence comes from Alectura lathami, assembly GCA_013399715.1. Classification (NCBI taxonomy): domain Eukaryota; kingdom Metazoa; phylum Chordata; class Aves; order Galliformes; family Megapodiidae; genus Alectura; species Alectura lathami. The sequence goes on from VXAV01010732.1 coordinate 133,390, forward strand.
TTGGTTTTGCATTTCCAGCTGATCCCTGTTGGTACAAAAAACACCAAAACTTTAATTAAGCCATCCCAGTTTTTGATTCACAAACACTCATACACCAGCTCAGTTAGTCACTCACAACATATCAGACAAGATGAAAATGCTGCCACATCCAAGAGGCAGCACCACAGACCCATTCACTGCAGCTGCAGGTGAGAAGGCATTGGACATCAGTGTATCAGGCCAAGGTAAAACAGACACTTTGGACCCTTTTTCAGAAGTGTTATTTTTTTTCCCCTTCTATGCAGTAGCAGCAGTTTTTCTCTTTTGTGCAAATGAAATAGGTGAGACCACGCTGCAGGCACTTCATACAGCATAAAGAACTGTTACAGGAAACACATTAAAGCCCTTTCTTTTCCCCTTTGCTGCAAAATGCACACTTTTGACACTGTTTTTAAGCATTTAAAGTATTAAGTTTTAACTGTGGAAAAAGTAAGCTTAAGTCACACACCTATAGGGCATTTACAAAAAAAAAAAAAAAGCCACTGATTTAACAGGAATTCAATAACTTGGTAGATCTTGCCATAGGCTTCTTACAAATCAGCCAACCAACTGACCAGCCAATAAACCAATTGGCCAGTGAAGAAACTCATTTCAGACGCCCAAAATATACGTTATAGAGCTACAGCTGTTACATCTGTTAATGACAACTACTTAGCGCACATCTTTGCTGCATTCAGAGAAAGAAAACATTTTTTAATCTGTCAGTAGAAATAATATGGTCAGAATCCATCCTTTCAAATTACGTCACAGAGTTCACGATATCACGATCAAAATCATATATATATAGTTTGCTCAGTCTTTCCCTCTTCATTTTCAGTGTTTCTCTGTTTTCTGCCTAGATCTTCAACATACTACTTTAAAAATACAGTTTAAAGCAGCAGGGATAGCAATGGGCAATGCTGCCAATCAGGGAAGTATGATATCAAAAAGAAAAAAAACAAACAAACAAAAACCAATCTCAGAAAGACCCAACACTATGATAGGTTCAATGTGGAGTATACCTTCCTTTTTTTTCCCTACCACAATGGCAGAACTATATTCATACCGCTCAGTTTCATATCTTCATTACAATGAACCTTATGTTGCTCCATTGTTGTTCTTACTCTCCTACACAAGGGCCTTGCAAGAGCGATTTTACCCTAGTTAGTA
>VXAV01010732.1:134643-146245 GCA_013399715.1 Alectura lathami
AGTTAACCAGCTGACAACATCACACATTTCCATGCTTTTCAGCAGAAATGCTCTTCTCCCTGGCTAAGGGCCACACAAGCAACCCTACAAATTCCGCTCAGATCGTTTAGGATTAAATTACTATTCAACATGCAGAAACATAAATATCTGACCTAACGTCTTCTGGGCCCCTAGCTATTGTCAAATTACCACAGCCTCCACTGCTGTCAGTGGGTTTCTGGTGATGGCCATCCCCAGTGAACTCTCCCCTGGCATTCTGGCCAGGAACCCAAACTCCAAGGTGTGATGGGCAGGCTGCGTAGGCACACCTGGCCTAGTTTAATGCTTATTAGAGCAAAATGGTCTTGGATGCACCTCTGGATTTTTCCCTCCAATGTCATGAGAACAGAACCGGTTATCTTCTACATCACAGGAAATGCTGCATATTAGAACTGCAAAAGCAGCCACTAGCAAAATAAATTTCTTGCTTTATAACCTAACAGCAATGAGTAAAACAAAGATATGGTATTAACTGGATTTCTGTAGAAGTCTGTAAAATACTTGTTAGATTAATTTTCACATACACCAATAAAAGCAGCATTTCTTGCACTTCTCCTCCTGTTTATGCAAAGCATGACTTCCTGGATAAAGAATGTGTAATAAAATATTTACATTGAAGTCAGAAGTTCTGAAGAGACAACACAAAAAAACTAAAAAAGTTTCTTACTGTAAACTCGCAATTTCCTTTGCAAAACATACAAGGAAGTGATTGCACTTACATTTAGCCTTTTCTTGTTTTACTTACCCTCTAAAATTTTGAAGAAAAAGTTGTTGCTTACGATGTTGATGATGAAAATTGTCAGTCTACAGAAATGTCCTAACAGTGTCAACACTGTCTAACACTAACAAACTTGCTTTGTGCCCCTGGAAAGGGGAGACAGCCTTTACCTGCACAGACTACATTTGATCTTTTTGAACGTCTTTTGCTAGACCTTCATACTGCATGGACTCCTCTGAAAGCCAAAACTCAGAAAAAACAGAAACTGCTTCTCTCAGGAACTGAGAGAGAACTGAGAGGAACTTAGGGCTGTGAGTCTGGGGCTCCTTCGCTCCTTTGAAAGGCCACCCCCAGGTGTGCCTAGTCAGACGGACCCCATTTGTCCACTGAGAACTAGGCAAAAACCATGATTACAATAAGTTGTTGCATTACTTCTTCCAGCCACCATCCTCAGCTCCTACTTCTCATTCTTCTGAGATGTTCACAGTTCCAAGGCACAGCAGATCACATTTACCCTTGTACAAGACTCTGCAGAATCACCTGCTACTTCAATTTCTTTTTTAATACATCTCCAGATATCTCAGTGAACAAGAGAATGTAACTTTCTTATTCCTCCACGTACATGATGCAAGGCACGTGGTCAAGCACCCTCCTGACTTCTGGCTGACATAAATAATACTACCTTATTGAAGAATTTGAATGATTCATTTTTTACAGAAAAAAAAAAAAAAAGATAAAAGAAAAAAAAAAAAAGAAAAAAGAAAATTTACTTACTAAACAGTTGGCAATAGAGGACCTGTAAGCTTCTCTTCATGGTATCATGTGGTCCTGCTGGTCTGCCAGTTTATTCATGATTCTGTCAAGGAAATCGCGAGAACAAAGATTTGTGATTACTACAAAACCTCATGTTTTATTATTCCACCTGTTGATTACAAAGATAGATGAAGCTTCAGAAGAAAATCATATTGATTAGCAAAGGAAAATTGCCTGATTGTGCTTTTGTCCTTTTAGACATGCTCTCCAACAGCTTGGCAATGAAAGGTATAGCTATAGACAAAAAAGGGACAAAAATGTCAGGAGTATAACGTGTGCACTGAGAGTTATGCTTGGGTGGTGTCTATAACCTGATAAAGTGTTATCTGACCATCTCAGAAAACTCTTTTTAGTTTGGAGAAAGGTCCAATATCATAAAATTATATAAAATGTTACTTAAAAAAATCACACTGCTGTTAATTATTCACATTCTGAGGAAAATAAATGTATAAATCAGAATTGAAAAACATATATAGTCCCAAAACCGCGGTGACTAAGTTCTCACTGAAGACTTAAAGACAACACAGCATTTAGGCTCTTCATTCCATAAAAAAGCATTTGCTAAAGATTCATAACCAACTTTGAGATCATCCTTTTAAATCTCCTCTTGTGAATATCAAATCGCATGTGCTATCCTCTAGTTTTCAGTTCAACATAATTTCTTCTTCCAAACTACCTGGCACATTCCCGAGTCATTTTAACATGTCATTTTCATGTTTTAGAACTTATTTAAAATGCAGTCTTGAGGATGAGATAAAGAAGTCAAACCAATGAATAACACATTGGAAATGAATAAATGCTGACGAGTTTGTGAAAACAGAACTCTATTTGACTTTCATGTAGAAACCTTGTGAGGATTGTCACTTTTCCTGTCTGTTTTGTAACAAAAGATGCTTGTTTTTTGTTATTAGGTACAGCAATTTATGTTCACAAGCACAGTGTTCTTGGATTCTCCCATGCTTTCATTTCCATTTGAACAGAGACCTTAAAACATCGGAGGAACTCCCAGAAATTTCAGCATTTGTAAGGTGTTTTCTCCTAAATGAAAGCAATTATCTGTGAATTGATTTACTATTTTTTTAATCAGAGTTAGACTCATAACGATGTTTGATCATGAAAACTTGCTGAGGGACTCCTGTTCTTCCCTTTCTCCTTAACATTTTTCAAACAACACGGCAGACACAGTTAAAAATAACGGTCTTTATGCATAAATAAGACACCATATAATTTATTACAGCACTTTTTAAAGAGACATATGCAAAAAGCCTGTGGATTTAGGACTGTAATTTCATATCTTTTTTTTTTTTTAATAAAAATATATAACTCCGGATTTTTCAGTGCTTGTAAATCCTCTTCTGACAAATACTTAAAACCAAAGTATTTGGGGACATAGAATCTACATTGTCAGTGTATTATCTGTATATATTTTTATTAATATATTAATTGTGAAGGTATGCTGAAAACACTTTTCATGTAGTTCAAACTGTGTTTGGAAACTGCGATGTGATAGGCTGTTTTGGGCTGAGAATCACAACTTATTCATATTTCCCTCCCATCTCCATGTTAATGCTACCTATACTGCATAAAAGCATTTTGCTTATAAATTCTGGCATTTTGGTTAAAATCAGTGGTATGCTGTTCCATACTTATTTATTTAGATAGGACTCAAGGTAATTTGCCCTGTGCTAAGATGTAGGAACTAGTGTGTATATAGGGAAAGAAATAAAGACTAGCACTGGAAAACTTTCACAATATGTTTCTGTTGTCTTCAGTTAGAAAATTTATCTTCTTGGCTACACGGCCACAAAATTCTACTTATAGAACTCACTAAAACTGTATAAACCAAATGCTGCCTTGAGCTTACAGAATTTCTTCAGCGTTCTTGGCATGACTCGTGGCTAAATATAAACATGTAGAAAACAGCGCAAGTAAACTTCTATGATTTTGGGTATCTCATTTCTACTGCAAAAGAAACATATGCAAAACAAGGATTTATCTGACAGATATTGTATGGTAAGAGAGATTTAATGAGATTTATTTGTATATGTTTGGAAGTCAAATCGCACCGGTGATGGTTTTCCAAAGAGTCTGCTTGAAACCACCATCAACACTGCACAGAGTTCAGGAAGACGAACCATCACATTACAAGCCTGAATCACAATCTGATATCAGACCAGGGTACTTGGCATCTTTTCTTCAAACTGGGAAATTATAGTCTCTTTCCCCTGTACAGAAGATAAACTCTATGCTTGATAATCATTGTGCATTGAGGTGTACATCCCCCCTCTAATTCTGATCTGAGGAAAAGAAGAAAAAAAAACCACATACAGTCATCAAAACATGAGTACATAATAGATTTTCATATTGGACAGTAATGTTTTCTGTTTCTTCTCTACTCTATTCCCAACTCCATCTACAGTTCTCTTTTCCTTTGCAACTGCTGTTGATCTTTACACCAGTTTTACAGAGCTATCTGCTATGAACCCGTGAGTGGTAGTAATCTGAAGTCCTTCCTCGGGTGTGTAGAGCTAGGACTCTTTTTACCTGCGTACGTACCTTTGCAATTAGCAACACTGAATTTCATCTGCCATTTTATCACCCAAGCACTTAGTACCAAGACAGGTCCAAGAGAAGGCAATTAAGGAGAGAATTATATTTATATAACAAACATATACATATTACATGGAACAGTTTCTGAAATTACCACAGTTTCAACACTAATATTTATTTCAGCAACTTCCAGTCATACTTAAATCACGGAAAATCTTCTGTAGATCTAAGAAGAGAAACCAAAGATTCATGGTCAGGTGTCCAAAAAACTGCAGAGGAAGCCTCCTTTCTGAGACTCAGCTCATGTCCAGCCATCACAGTAGCACCTCATGGCCATGCAGGCTCACCTAAGACAAAATTTCTTCTCCTGGAAGAACTTGTTTTTTGTAGTCTTTAGCTTATGAAAATTGTTTGCAAGCCATTTGAGATAAATACATTTATCTGCAATTCTTATTACCTGTAATTCTTATTATCTGCTGGAGGGAAGGGATGACATTCAGATTGGCTTGAGAGGTGGGCCCATGTGAACCTCATGAAGCTCAACAAGGCCAAGTGCAAGGCACTGCACTTGGGTTGGGGCAATCCCAAACACAAATACGGGTTGGGTGGTAAATGGCTGGAGAGCAGCCCTGAGGAGGACTTGGAGCATGTGGGTGGATGAGAAGCTCAACATGAGCCAGCAGTGTGTGCTTGCAGCCCAGAAAGCCAACGAGACCCTGGGCTGCATCAAAAGCAGCATGACCAGTAGGGTCATGCTCTCATGAGGCCCCACCTGCAGCACTGCATTTAGCTCTGGGACCCCAGCGCAAGAAGGATGTGGAGCTGTTGGAGAGGGTCCAGAGGAGGCCATGAGGATACTCAGAGGCTGGAGCACCTCTGCTGTGGAGACAGGCTGAGGGAACTGGGCTTGTTCAGCCTGGAGAAGAGAAGGCTTCAGGGAGACCTCACTGCTGTCCTCCAGTATCTAAAGGGGGTGACAGAAAAGCCTGGGGGGACTCCTTGTAAAGGACTGTGGTGATAGGACAAGAATTAACAGCTTTAATCTGAAAGAGGGCAGGTTTAGGTTGGATATAAGGAAGAAATTCTTCACTGTGAGGGTGGTAAGGCACTGGAGAATCTTGTCTAGGGAAGCTGTGGATGCCCCATCCCTGGGGGTATTCAAGGCTATGTTGGACAGGGCCCTGGGCAACCTGGTCTTTAAGGTCCCTTCCAACCCAAACCATTCTGTGATTCTACAATCTATCATGAATAAGAAAGTTTACAAACTGAGTGGAAGCTGAAGGGTCTTCAACCCACACTTCCTGAAGTAACTGAGAGTGCAGCTTTAGGCACTAACAGATTAGCAGTTATGCACCTGCAGATGGAAAATGCAGGCACACAGCCAGTTCCTGACCTTGTGCTGATTAATATAAAACCAGAGTATTGCCACCTGTTTTAAATAAACCAACTGTAATTAACTAGGGTAAAATGTACAAAGAGCGAGCAGAAAAAAAAATGGTCCATGAAAAAAATACATCTGAAAGTATGTGTTAAGCATTAATAATCCAAAATCTATTCTGAGTAAATGAGTTTTGTACCCACTGTAGTTCCACGCTATTCTTTAACACTCCCCTCAGCTTTCTCAGGAGTACACTTCACCAAAATATTTCAAAACATATTGTGGTTCAATATTTGATGAGTCATTCTGAGTATTTGAGGGAACTACCTGTTACAAATATGTTGGATCTTTGATTATGATAAAAAAAAATATCAACTTTGAAGATGAACTTCTCTTCCTAGATTCATAGTTATGTCCCTAAGTACACGGGTATACTCCCAATTACTCTGAAGAATCATTGGCTGTCCTCTGAAGACTAGGAAATAAAGGTCTAATTATAACTTTTGTGTTTTTTTTTTTTTCTATATTGCAATTCGTATTTGCTTACCTACTGATATATTTTGAAACTAAGCAGTAAAAGCAGTACAAGTTTGTATGTAAGTTTCTATACTCAAACTCATTTTAATTTAGAAAGACCCATCTCTAATGGTTAGATGGGTGGAAATGTGTATCCACAAAAGGTGCTACATGCCTAGTCTTCAATACCTGTGTTTGAAACTGATGGCTAACATGTGGTGTCTGAATAGAGCTTACATATTTTGTCCTTTTTAGTGCACAGTGTTTCACACGTAGTTTATCTTAGGCATGATGATGAATAGATATGTGAAATCCCTATGGGCAGCTAGCAATATTGTCTTTCACAGTAAGTGATCCCTCCAACACCTCAGCTAAATTAAAGAGGACAATGAAGACATAATGATGAATAGAAGACAAAGGAGTCCAAAAGAGCTGACAGCTTCCAGTCATTCATTATGTCTGATGAGAAAAAAAAAAATACCAATGGTGCCTTAAATTAAAGAAGAAATGGAAAACAGAAAATGAGCGTTGAAGCAAACCTAACAGTCATTGGACAACCTTTTCAGTTTTTTTGAGTCTGTCACACAGAAATCAGCAGAATGAAATAAAGAAGCTGAAAAAAACAGTGATGGAAGGAGTCAGGCGAAAGACATATCAGATACATTCCATGAAGCACACAAACATTTTTTTTCCTAGCTGTCTTTTGTTCTTTATAGATTGTTCTGGAAAGAAGAAAAAGCTGCATCACTGATAATTTTCAGCTGTACTATTCCTGTTCTGCAGAACATAAAAGAGGAAAACAAGACACACTCAGAAGTACCTCCATTTCCAATTATCATTGATGAATCCTCAGCCAAGAAAACTCAGCCTTGACTCCTTCAGTATTGTTCTGTCCTGTAGGGTTTTACAAATCCTTACAAGACGAGAACAGCAGAGGCTCTTCACTTAAAACTCATGGAGGTGTGATTTCCCCATGGGGAATTTCCCCATGGGTTTTAAATGGCAACCAGATGTCTCCCAGTCAAAATGAGCAACATACTTCTCCACCACTCTTCTTTGCTGAAGTGTTTTTGTTGCATCATATGCTGATTCAGAATGGCCTGTCAAAGCCAGTGATCCTGACCATAAGGTGGGCTTCCATGGCCAATGGGAAAAGGCACAAGTTCTCACTCAGTACTGGCTCAGGGCCAGATTCACACAGCCTTAATTCCACCAGCAAGGTGTTCACCCACTGTGTCCCCTAGGTTAGCCACTTTGAGAGTATTCAATCATGTCTCGTAACAGGAAGCAGGTGTACTTTTCTTGACTACACAGGGCTGAAACATAGATTTGTGTTTTCACGTTTGTGTGATTTGTTTCTTAATTCAATGGCCTATTTCTACAATCCAGCTGTTATTTTGCAAAATTTATATCCCCAAAACCTTCAGGGCATGCTAATAAAAAGATATTTAACTTGCAGCACTAAGATTCCTACAAGCAAGAATTCTGTGTTCTTGTTCAGCATGTGCCACGTTGTCCACTGCGATTTATTTCCCACTGCTTGGAGCTCACAAACCATAGTTACCATCTTTCTTCATAACATCCTGAGTGCAGAAACTTTGATATTTATGTTCCCTCTATACTTAGATCTTTAAGCACTCTTTGGAATGGATTCCTCTTTGCAGAGCAAAGAAAGAGCAGTTCACATCTACTTCCACAATTACTCTCAAAAGTGTACACCCTTTGCTTTCCTAAGGTCTCCAAAGAGTAGGGTCTACCCTCAGGATACCCCAGCTGAGAAAAACCAGTCTTGTTGGCATTGTGTAGGACTGTCACACGTGCATAAGGATCAGTCAGGTAGAAGCTGAAACAGTTACTCTCATACTTCTCTGTATGTAAAAGATAGGAGGAGATTTATAACCACTGGTGTCTAAAAGCAGATAACCTCATATCACCTGGGAAAAACAAAACAAAACAAAAAAACAGCATCAAAGCCTCTTTTAACTTCGTATTCAGGTGCAGAGCATCTACAATCCTCACCGGGCCTGAGCCTGGTTGTGGTTATTCTGGTATTGGTGTTTGAACCCATAACTTTCCACTACAGCAAGCCAAAACACAAATCAACAAAAATACACAGAGACAGTAGTGTTATTACAAAGGAAAACCTAACAGCAACTGTTCCCACTTCCCCAGTTTCCCTACCCTGCCATTAACTTTTGAAATCCCAGTAATTCCTACTCTCTAACACAGCACTTCAAATGGCTGCATCCCCACAGGCCTCCTCCCAGCTCTCTCTATCAACAGAGGAACATGGACAGGGAAAAGTCATAGGTTACATGATGATGGTGAGTGGAGGATGTTGTCAGTTAATTCACGCTATCTTTATCACCCTCCTTTATCCACATGTCCAAGTTGGGGCAGGTCAACGAAAGTGAGAGGCAGGAGAGACCCAAAACCAGAAAAGCACTAAGCACCTCATGTCCCGGTGACCATGGCCAAGGGAAGAACTCAGTCAGAAGAGGCCAGGTAACACTGCTGTTGCCTTTGGCCGTCCAGTGCCTTGGCATCTATGGTAACACTATGAGCAGTCCCTGGAACAGCCAAGGGCAAGTGATGAAAGGGTAGGAAAAACTGAGAGGAAAAATACCAGAGTGTAAATGAAAGGTCACATAATGTGACACTTCCTGGCTTTGATGTGTGCAAGCCCTCCAGCAAAGTTGAGCCCTGTGACCTTTCTGGAAAAGCTGTGACAGACCTCTGGCCTGATCATAACTGAGAAGTCCCAAAGAAGGACATCAGAAGAACTACAAAGCATTAACTACCAAACGTCCTTTACAGTCCATCGATTGTGCAAGGGACTTAATTTCTTAATTTTGTTCTTAATTAGCTACTGTTAGCAAATAATTTTGACAGCAGCTCCAGTGGGAGAGAAGTCTGACCAGCAGTTGTTCTGGTTGCTTCTTGTTCCCATGGGTGCGCAGCCGTGATGCTGTGTGTCTGTCTGTCTGTCCGCTAGGAGAATGAGAAGCTGAGAATACACCTCTACTTTCCATCATTCATCTCTGTGGAGCTCTGAGAATAAGCTAACACACAAGGATCAATTTGACTTAGCAGTACAATTATTAGAATTTGGTCAGTAATACACATTAGGAGTGGAGAGAAGAGCCTTGTGTGAATTTTAAAGCTTTCATATGGCTGAATTTGGATCCAGTAGCATCTATAAAGTGGAAGTTCCTTTGCTCCCACCATTACTTAAGCTACACTGCTCATTAGTTAGATATTATTTTATTGCCGTTATACCACACATAAACCTACTTTCCCACTGTTGTCAATTAGTTCCAAATGGATTAACCATCTCGTTACTGTTATCAAGTAATCAAAGTTGAAAGACAGAGCCCAACAGGACATTGCCAATTTTCTGCAACAGCCTAACATTAGATTGTGACATTGCAGTCATTTTAAGGAACTACAGCATTCCATTAGATACCCTAATTTCACAAGTAATGTTCCACAGAAGGCTTTCTGGGTGCGCAGTTTTCTTCTGCTGCTTACAAAGGCAATTGTTTTCCAGTCACAGTGCTATTTTCCAGCTGGAGGAAGTGACTTGTGCCACCTGAACTAGATGAAAATCTCTATTATTTGACAATAAGACACGGCATGGGACACGTAACTGAGTCATTCAAGTCTCTTTCAGGAGATCTTGCATATGCAAGTTTGAGCTTTGTGAATTTATGTCCACTGGAAAACTAATAACAATATGTTGAGGTCTAGCTACATAAATGTTTCCCTTGTAGTTCTTTCTTTTCAGTTACCAATGGCCATCTGAAACTTATCTTTGATGTCGAAATTTTATGGCACAGCTTGAAACATGCTATTTTTTGCTAACTGCTTGAAGGAAAAGAGTCCAACTTCTCTGAGTTTGGAGGAAGAGCATCTTTCATGTTGCAACTTAAAAAAAAGAAACAACTAGGCCAAGAAAGTTGTACCAAAATAGTCTTTAGTGAAAAGAATCTTTCACTGTCCTCTTGAAAAGACTCCCCCNNNGAAAAAACCCCCCCCCCCCCCCCAATGTGATATAATGGATTTAAGTCTAAGCAGTCTAAGTTTTCAATTTTGTGTTTATGTATCTTATGGGACGCAAAAGAAAAAAAAATATATTTTAGTATCATTTCAAGTTCATAACAAAAATTTCAGGTGCAGCACTACACCTAGGAAGAGCTCAGCAGTGTAAACTGTCTTCTCTTTGATACGAAAACTTTAGAACCACTGCAAGCTCTCCTCCTGCTAGCATTCTTTCTTGGCACACAAAGCTACCCCAGTTTAGCACCTCCTGAGCTACCCTCTGCAACTGGTGGAGGCATCTCTGTAACTTCTGCAAAAATAAAGAAAATGCAGCTGCTTCTCTTCCTTGTCAAGCAGGTCACAAACAGAAACCAGGTCCGTTTCCACACCGCTCTTGTGATGGTGTGCTTTCCCAGGAGGAACTTCCACAGCATCTCACCTGCCTCAGGGTGTCCACAAGAGAGATGCTGACATCTGGTCTGCTCATCTCAGCTCCCTCTGCAGTCAGTAGGTAGCTGGCTCCTCTGAAGCCTGGCTCCCGTGACCTGTTTCAAATGACTGTGTTGGAACGAGACTGACCCACCCCTTACATGGGGCTCTCTCAGTTGAGTTTCAGAGGGCTGAAGGTCCACCCTCGATTTCAGCTGGTGACACTGAAAAAGAGGATGCCAACACCTGTACAAAGGAGTCACACCAACTGCTCTCTCCAGCTGCAGGGATCTCAAGGTTTATAGGGTTAACTTCTCTGCTGCGGTGTTGAACTGTTCCCTTGTTCCTGTTGCGTAGGATACACAATAAAAAAGACTTAAGGAAGAAGCAAGCAAATAGCTCAGCTTGCACCGCAATAAACACTGAAGAGCAGGAAAAGAGTGTACCTTTGTGAAGCAGCTGAAATCAGGCTTTTCATATTATTCTGCTTGATTAAACATAAATATTTCAAGTAGAAAAAGGAAAAAGGATGCAAAAGAGAAGGTATTATTTTCTCTCTTTTATAATACGGTGCTATATTCCAGAGATTGCTTGATTGGGTCAAATTTTCAGGAATGGAAATCATCAACTGTAAACAAAGAGAAGCATGCATGCCCTGCATGTCTGAAATCAAGGCCAAAATAACAAAAGATGCTTGAGCATTTTTAGACACAAGCAGGTGCCTTGCTACCAAAAACACCTGTACTGTAGCACTGAAAACACTTCTGTTGTTACACCAGTCCTAGACACCTTTAAAGCAAATCTGTAGCAGAGATGGAAACAGCTCAATCTAACATTTTAAATGGAAGATTATCAGTCCCTCTAGCAAAGAACACAACTATCCAGCTAAACAAGTAACCCTTAATAAATCACCACAAAGCAGGCTCAATATCCTGCATCACCATTACCTGTTTTGCATTGGACTAAGGATGCAAGCTAAGGCAGGAAGGTGCCTATAATTGTTTTTACAAACATCTCACGTACTGGGCTTTGGCTTTGAAAACTTGTACCCAGGGTCCCTTTATTAACATTCATCAAGACACTGTAAAGATTGAGAGGGCTGCAGGACACAGAAGAGG
>VXAV01010732.1:151743-166944 GCA_013399715.1 Alectura lathami
GAAAAAAAAAAAAAAAAAAAACAGACCATACCTTTATCTTCAGACTGCCTAAGCAACCTAGCACACAGTAGCTGCATTCTGCAAGCCTCCATTTCGTGTTCAGTCAGTGGAAAGGCATTAGCCACAAACAGCAGATTCATGGAATTATGTGATTTCATACTCAACAACCAACTACTCATAGATTTTGAAGAATTATTGCCTAAACAAGAATTAAATTTTTTTTTGGCTTGGTTTCTACTGTGTCAGCTCACAGGTCTAGAGCGCTGCAGAGACAGCAGAGCTGCTGCAGTGTTGTCCTGTTCTTTGGTGAGCCATTTGCAGAAATGCAAAATGGAAAATGTGCGATGTTGACACTTCCTGCTGATGCATATGACAGAGCGGTTCAGTGAGGTCAGGTAGATATGTTTTCCATACAGGTTTTTTTAAGGTCTAAGATATTTTCACACTCCTAGATGAAAAAACAGGCTTTGAACACTTTCCTCAGAAAAATAAGGCTTTGCTCTTTAGTTTGGTGGTTAAGTTATACAACCAGTTAGTTACTCACAACCTGGCTAAGCACTGTAACACACAACTTCCTTCACTGCCCTGCTAGAGCTAGTCCATTCTGTATGAATAATGAACACATCGATACAGCAAGGGCTTGAACCTGAGTCTCCTGCATGTAACGTGAGTGCCCAGTCCAGTAGGTGACAGCCAGTTCTTCTGACTCCCTCTGGCTAATGAACCTTGAATTATTTATCTGAGGCAGAATAGTTCTAGCAGGAGAAACTGAGGGGCACAGACTGACTCTGTAGCCTGTAATTTAGGTGTAAATAATAAACCAACACACATAGCTTTAAAACTCAGGCAGTTATTTCCTCATTTTGTTTCATGACTTAGAGAAATATGCATAACTATTAATGCTCCGAGACCTCTGGATAATATTAAACCAAAATTATCTGTTAAAAATTAAATGAATTAAAAATTCATGCACATTTTGTCAGGGATAGTGACCACAGGCCCCTGGATGCAAAGCAGCTGAGCTAATTGCAGGTCTTTGTGCGGACAATAGGCGGCCAACAGCAAGGGTGAGGAGACTGCAGCTGCTGCAGATGACTGGCAGGTGTCTCCAAAGCCCCCACATTTTGAGGGATGATTCTAGGCAATGCCGCAGCATGCTCTGACCTCACATACACATCATAAGGACATCCTGAATGGATGCTGAGTCCCAGTTTCACCATATGCATGGCAAGGTTTCCAACAGCGGAAAGGTTTGGGAAGGACAGAAGCTGCTGTTCCTAAATAGCATCTATACATAAAGAAGCATCTCCCCAAGGAGCCAAGAGCTTGCCAACTCAGGCAAAACAGCCACACTCCAAATATCTGTGTTACATCTCCATGGTCTTTTGCAGATAAAGGCAAACATGTTCTGCCGGAGAGTCAGCTGAAGGCAAAAACCACACATTGTGATGCCATGCTCCACGGAATAAATCTAGTTTTTTGTTGTTGTTTTTTTTTTTTTTTTTTCAGAGCTTGTTCGATCAAGCGTAGCTATGATGGACACATGGCTCCCCACGCAAGGTTATGGTTTTGGGGCAGTCAGGATCAAAGTGAACTCAGGTGGGTCTGAAACAGGCCGCCACAGGACTATCAACAGGCTGTAATTCCTACTCCAAGGAAAGGTGATTTCTCTGTAAAATACAAAGCAATACAATCGTGTGGAAAAAGGTCCTGGAAGAAATGCATTGTACCTTTTTGACACAAAAAGCTCAATAGATGAAGTGTAAATACTGGAAATGAAATAACAACAAAGATCAACAGTAACAGTATACAACACAGCACATCACACTTAAGTTTTCAAGAAAAGCTGCAAATATTTTTGACCTCAGCAATGGATTTCCTCTCTGCCAATGGAGGAACCAAGCACATTAGTTCTTGCTTCACAGAACACCAGGGTGTCTGGAGGAATTATTATCAAGCTTAAGAGTGGAGCTGAGGCTAGGCTCATTTCCCCTTATTTTAGTTATATAAAAATTTGGAATCTCATCTGAGCTTGTTGCATAAGCTCCTTTTTAATCAATACAAGAAGACTAGGTGATAGCCGATCCTGTCTTAACACAGTTGGGATGAAGCCTTATCTTAAAATAGGATGTCCCAGTATCTGGCAGTGCCCATCTCCCCACGACGATTACAGGGAAAGTCCAGGTGCCTTGCTCAAAGTGAACAGGCCATTTTTAGAGAACAAAGACTTAGTGAAATACATTTAAGCCCAATTAGTCAGCCTCATATCAGATCTGGGGGTGTAAGTAGGGTCAGAATTCAAGTCGAGGCTTCCAGAGTCTCTGACTTCCTTCCCTAAGTGGCTGTTGCAGTGGAACACACAGACGAGACTCCTCCCTACAATATGGCTACAGCAACTGTGTGTACACTCAGGCCATGACACAGCATCACCAAAGAGACACTGGAATGGCAGTAAGTTCAGAGTCAAATGTGATGAAACAACTGGTGATATCTACAAGGAACAGTTATAATAACAGTGGATAAACACTATGTAAGCATATTAGGTATAGAGATGGTACAAGTAGGAGAATCAAGACAAATTAGGGAAAATAAAACATAGGGAGAATATCATAAAGGATTTCATGGCACCTGGATACGTTCTGTTATGAAACAGTCTTCCAAGAGAAGCGGAGGAAGCAAACCCTGGCACTTCATAGATTAGACAAGAAAAACATTTGGAAATACATTTTCAGACTGAATAATTTCACAGGAATTTTGTGCTTGGATAGACCATGTCTCTCACTAGCATCCATGCTACTATTTATTCACAGCCGCTTCAGCACTGCACTTGCTTTTCAGTCCACAAGAAATATTAAATGAAATCTGGAGACACTGCTTGAAATTGCAAACAATGATCAATTAGCAGTTCTCACCGTACAATTTATTACCGTTCTTTTAAAGGGCCTTTGTCGTGCCCTTTAGTGCCACACTAATCTACCACACTGTTCTACCTAATTATCTCCAGTGCTTTATTTCAGCTATTCTTAACGGCTGAAATACAGCTGTTAATAATACAGCTTCTAACAGCTATTCTTAGCTGTTTCTTCATTGGTAGTATTACAGTCAGAGGGATCACCCCACCACCCATTTCAAAGCTATATCAGCAAGACCATATCTGTAGTTTAGAAACAAGAGATATGTTTCAAATATTTGGGGAACAAGATACAGCTGTAAATTACAGAAAGCAAACTCCAAGATCAGTTCACACCAACAAGTCTGAGAAAAAAAAGCTAGGAAGCTGCCTGTTCCTCTTTGGAAGGCACTAAGATTATTGTGAGAGTGCGACAAGACAACATGCGAGTACCTGAGAAATTAGTTTTTGCTCAGAGTCTTTAACTCAACTATAACACAGTGCAAGGATGCTCGCACCTATCTCATGTGGGAACACAGGAACACAGGCTGGCACAGGTGAGGACGTGGTGCGAACTGGCTGTGAACATATTCAGTGTGGAAATCAAAAGACAGTAACAAATCAGCACAGATTTCAGACTGCAACAGTAGAATAAAAAGCAAAACAAAACAAAACAAAACACACCTTAATTCTTAAAATTGAGCTCAGTGGGTCTATGAAAGGGTCATTGATACAGAAGCTGAGACGGAAGGGGATGGGAGTCCAGGTCTGTGCTCCTCTGGCCATGGGAAGGCTGTTCTGTTCAGTCTAATCCAAACAAGAATAACAATGATCTGTGATTTGTTGTGCTCTTACATAACAGTGCTTCACAGCATCTGTGAAATGCAAGTAGAAAACCACGTGAATTGTAAGTGGATTGAAAAGATACCTGAAGAAGCTGTATCCAAAGAGCAGACTGAAGTACCTAACTCCTATTAATAAAAGCAATTTGTACCTTCAATGAGACTGAGATTCCTGCAACCCAAAACCACCGATGACAATAGGTTGTAGGCTCCTGTGATGTTTGCAGTTAAATAGCCCACCCATAACTGAGCTCAAAGCCTCAGTCCAGGTATAACACTCAAATAGCCTCCCCAGCAGGTACATTGTTCATGCCTAAAGACAGCATTTGCCAGATGTTTCTACAAGGCAAGGAGAAAGACCTGTTCTAACCTGGATACTGGGCATGTGCTGACAACTGAACAAAAGCTGCTTGTTTACCACTGGACATTGGGTTAGGAAGGGTAGCCAAGGTAAGGGCATGTGTGCTTGTGCATGAGAGAAAACACATTAGGTAGGCTAACAACAAAACCACTTTGAGAGAAAATGCATTTTTGCCTCCTTTCAGAATTCATGGAAAATACAATGCAATTTGTTAGATCTTTCCTCATTTCCACATTCTTTATTTTTTATGCCAATTGCTGCTCCTATCTCTAACAGGAAAGTGTCAGTGTCAAGAATGAGAGACACGGTGTAGCTGCAAATAAAAGTTAATTACTCAGAAATTCAACTCCAGCACTTTAATTAAAGCCTGACAAATGTATCATGGACCCCAGGCACCAGCGTGGAGTACACCCATTAGAGAGATTACTCCTCTGTCTATGGCCTCCCATGCTAACACAAAGGAAATATCAATCACGCTTGAAAACGGCTTTTCCAAATCAAAGATGCCAGGAATTATTCTATTACCTTTCTTACAGAGAATTTTCAGAGTTGTTGAGAGGGATTTTTATGCAAGAAGGCAGCATGTTAGCATAAATTTTTGCTTAATTGCTAGGTTAATGTTAAATTGCAGCTTTTCTTCAGGAAGAATGGCAGCTGGCAAGCCCCTTCTATAAAGCTACATTTCCTCCATAACTTTATGATATGTAAATAGGTATGCAGGAGACAAACAGCTTCCACATGACACGCGATGAAAAGAAGGAGAGGACACACAGATGCTTGAAGCAATCTCCTCATAGGGGAGATTGCAGTGGAGTCCATCCCCATCCTTCAACAAGCCCATGTATTTTTTGCTGCGCTCCAAAACCAGTCTGCTGAGATGAAATATTTCCACTGGAATCCCCACTAAGAGCAGTCAGGGCTGAGTCACTCTGTGTCACAGTGTGGGCAGCATCACTTTCCCTTTGTGGCTCCATCGCTGCTGCCAATTCACGCCAGAACACTGCTAGGAGAGAGACAGTTCTTTCAAAAACGTTCTTTATTGCCCCAAATGCAGTATTTCCTCATCTGCTGGGCACTTGGAAGTAATGAGCAATGCTGACAGCTAATGCAATGAGACAGAGCAGAAGGTTTTTGTTTTTATTTGCTTGATATTAAGGTTCTGTTTTGCAGGGTTTTGTGAGAGAACAAGAAATAAAAAGAAAACATGCTCAGATCTCAAGAGTCATTTTGTTGCTCCTTTTGCTGCTAAGATATTTAAATAAAGAACTTTCTCTTTCACAGCCTGGGTTCTCCCCCCTCTTTGATCCTGAAGCAATAATCCCATATTTATGAGATTATTTTTGTTGCCATGGAAATTAATGATGTAAAAAATTCAGCATTATAATTTCCGTGTAAGTAGGCAAGATGCAGTCCTCTTTGCTGGGAAGTGACAAACACTTTCCTGACACCTCTGCCTACCCCACCTTCCCCCACACCTGGCAGACCACAGCACAAGCGCCTGGACACGCGTGCCACGTGCAGCACAACACATATATGGCAAGATGCCCCTACAGCTCAGACCTGCCCTTCTCTTTTTATCTTATGGGACCGTTTTTAGGACTGACAGGAAGAGCCCATCCCCACTCCAGTTCCCCACTAAATTTCATGCATCCCACGCTTGTCCTGCGGTGATTTATCACTTAACAACGGCGACTGGTTGTAGACTTTCTGTTTAGTAAGTCTGCAGTCCATCCAGGAATGAAAACACCCCAAAGCATCCTGCTGTTACACTTTGCATATGCTGGTGGCTGAAGAGTGACACTGCCCACTAAGTTGTGCCTTGATAAGGTAACGGTCTCAACACCTTGCTTTGTCCATAGCTCTACTCTTGGTTCTTGGAATTATTGCTGTCGCTCGGAGAAATTATGGAAAGCGGGATTCAGGAATGCCACCTTCATACAATCCTAAAAATATACAAGATCCCAGGCATATCCACTGAGTCTGACTTAAGTGCTGAGAGGAGTCAGTGAGTTTGCGCTAAGCGCCCCCAAAATGCAAAAGCATGTCCCAGAAGTGCTCGGATCGAGCCCCTGTTTTGCTAAGATGTCTCCTTCAGAGGGATCCTGCACTCCTCCTGGGCTGAGGGTAAAACTGGATTCCTTCTCCTGCTCCCTTTGCACTAAACCCCTAACGCACCACATCCCAGGCCGAGCACGATGTGAGCGAAGTATCGCACAGCAACACTGCCCAAAATCTTCTGGGCCATTTGTCTGTTTACTAACACGATACTCCTAAAGGACTTGCACAGAAAGCTTGGGATTTCAAAACCCACACAACACAACGCACAAGCAACCACACAGGTTTCTTTACACTCCTTTGCTGCTCTCTCATCCAACCTGATGAGACCAAGAGAGGTAGAACTCCATGCCTCTTCAATTCATAGAGGCATTTGTGAGACAGACAGCATTTGAAGCCAACTGTGATGATGACTGTTACAGTGTGGACATCTGCTTGCTGAGACTGGCACATTTGTTTCCTTACAAATAAAAGGGCTGAGAGAAGAAGCCAGTTTTTAATCATCTCAGGCGCACTCAGGAAAAATTGATATCTATATTCTGGTATATTTTATAATCTTGATTGTACAAAAATGTTGTTTTACCTAAAGGCAATTTCTCTCTTGAACAAAGTTTATTTCCTACTTTATAAGGAGATTAATTTTGTAGTACACCTTTGAAGGCAAAAAAAAAGGGGGAGCCAATGTTGAACAATAACTCATATTAATGTCCCTAGGTATTAATATCACAGTTACCCAGCCTTCTGACCATTCTGCATGAGCACACAGAGAACAGGATATTGATTACTGCAGCTCCCAACACCTGTCA
Source organism: Alectura lathami (assembly GCA_013399715.1). NCBI lineage: Eukaryota > Metazoa > Chordata > Aves > Galliformes > Megapodiidae > Alectura > Alectura lathami. The sequence goes on from VXAV01010732.1 coordinate 158,698, forward strand.
CCCTTCCACTGTGAGTGTAAGTGGTACCTTGCTGCTTTTTTTGCCAATTTACAGCTGATGCTCGCAGTCGACTGTGTTCACACAGATTTATTTTCCTCCCTCACAATTTTCTTCTCTATTTGTATGTTTATTTACATGTTGCATCAAGAAAGCAGTTTCAAGCTCCAGCTCACACCATTCACTGAACAGCAGCTAAGAAAACTACATTTAGCAGTTTACATTTAGCATTTAACATTTATTTCATTAGAAACTTTCTACAAGTGCAACGGCCATCACAGAGCATCGATAGCAGTTAGCCCTAAAGCCCATCTGCTTCTGGAGCTACCAGGATGTTGCCATCCACCAGCACCAGCAGACTCACATCCTCCCTGTGCAGCCACCACTGGAACTAGCTGCTAGGTTTCAGAAGGATGCTGCACTGTCTCTCTGCTCATCCGGATGGATGCAGACATTGTGAGAACTCTACTGCTGCTCTATCACTTTGGTTCTCTTCCTTGTTTCCCAGGTGCTGGGACCACCACACAACAGAAAGATAACAGCTCTCCCCCTTTCCACAGTAAATGCTGTCCAGTAAAACAAGTTTCACGTACCTGGGGTTGCCAAGGCAGAGCCATTCCTGAGGGCTGAATTCACAAGACGTGAAGAACTACCTGAAGTGGCCAAATTGATTTCCTGAAACAAAAAGACCCCGAACGCTCAGAGAAGACACATTTGTCTGTGTTTACAAATGTTCTCTCAGCCAAGCTGTGATACCTGAACATGAATGCACCACAATTCTGGTAAGAGATGGAAAGATTAATGTACTGTAAGCCCAAAGGGAAATCCCTCCAGACATTGTTTTTGAAAAGCTTAGAATTCAGCTTTTCTTTTTTTTGTGTGTGTGGCTGCTGCTATTCCTTAGCAACAAAGCTAGTCTGAGCATGGCTCTGCTGTAACACATTCCAGAAATAACTAGCCAGGCTGGCATTGTTTGGACTAACAGGGGAAAACTAATCAGGCTATTTGCTGTGTGTTAGTGCTCTCCACCTGCTGACCACCTGCACGTCCCAGGGGCAATCCACAAAATACCCACATACACTCACACGTATATGTGTGTGCGTGCACCTAAATATACACACATATATTTAAAGAGTCTTTATAAGGGAAGATATTTTACAACCCTTACATATGGAACGGAAATGAAAGGTGGAATAGGAGAAACCAGAGGCTTTGTTGTGTCTCTAAAAGCAGGTAATAAGTCCTACGTTAGTTCCACCCAAGTGCTATGCCAGGGTCAGGAAGAACTGATGTGTCCTCGAGCAACACAAGAGCTGCCTTGTCTCCCAAAATGCATACTGAACTCCTCTTCAGCAGAGACATTGCAGAGAGGAGCCTACATCGCGTTCCCATGTTTCTTCGTCTTTACAACAGCATGGAAGTAACAGCTCCAAAAATTGGTATGCCAATGCAGAAGCAGGGAGTGCTTGGAGACTTTTCTCCTCACTTTCCAAAGCATGCTGGAGAGACAGGGGGTCACAGGACACAACAGACCATGTCCTACAGGTCTGAACTAACCCATCACACTTTCCTCCTGAAAGAAACATGGGTTAAAAAAAAAAAAAGAACTTCTCACAATGTAGTATTCATTCAGGATTATTTTTTTTTCTGCCAACCAAATTGCCAACATTTCAAATATTTTTCTGTTGCACATGTGGATAAGGAATTTAGACTTAAAATTTTCAAGAAACAAAAACCCTACATAAAAACTCATATAGGATCTAGGAAAAAAAAAAAAAGGCTCAAATTCTTGCTTGGTCTGATTGAACCAGGGACTTGAATCTGTACCTCCAGTTTTTCATGTGAGTGTCTAAATCACAGGCACTGCCAGTTCTGGAGAGTGCCTGTGTGAACAGGAACTCTACCTTCTGCTTTAGAAACAAAGCTAGATCATGTGGTTACATTTCAGAAAAGCAATGCTTTCTTTCACCAGTATCTTCTGGCAAAGCTTGTTACATTCTGAATGTCCAGGCTTGCTCTAATTTATATCGAGGTCAAATCTCAAAGCTTTGTGCCAAGAGAAGTGTGCAAAACTTCATGCAAAACTTCACATGCAGAGTACAAAACTACAACACCACTGTCCACAGCTTTGTCACCAGCTACAATGGATGCAAACTCTAAGACTACAATAACAAAGCATGGACAAGAACTGAGTGTCCAGAGCTGAAGAGAACAGAGCCAGGACACAGATGAGTAGATTTCATCAGCTCCAGTTTCCCTCAGTTCTTCATATGTATTTGTGCTGCTGACTGTGTGCTATCATGATACACAGAATGGTATCATGGTACAGTGAATTCAAGGTCAAAACTGGGCAGAGTTTGGCTGAAAAATTAGAAGACATATCTCTTTTTACTCTTTGGGAAGACTATAGTTTCAGCCCAACAGAAGTGAATAGAAGGCAAAGAGGTACACGAATCACACTTGTGAAAAGCTCAGTACGCTGCTACTGCCAACCTGCCTGTCTGCTGTAACGCATGCTGTGCCTCAAGGTGCAGTCTAGCCTGCTGCATGTAAAACTCATTTATGATTTTACATGTTTGCCTCTTCATAAAAGAGCTTTATACTTGAGTACAGAGAACCAACACAGGCATGGATTAACACAGCCCTGCTGCGCATTCAGCCTTCCCCGCCATGCCTCACAACGCGCCTGGGGCACGTTTGTTGGGCCGTGACAGACGCTGAGTGTCCAAAAGGCTCCAGGCTGCCACACATCCCCCAGACCTCACTGTTCTTCAGTACCACAGCATTCTTCTGAATGTCAGCCCTCTCAGTCAGGATGGTGTTTCCAAGGAGAGGCACATGGCTAAAACACAGGGGTGCAGGGGGTGAGCGCAGCCCCAGGTGCGTTGCAACCTGTGGCAGCCCTGAATCAGCACACAAGTGAATCACCTTGCAAATTGAAAGCTAGCTGTTAAAATCTCTTCTTTGACAACCTTCAATTACAAAGAATTGCTCTATTCACACCCAAATTAAATGTAACAATCTGACTTTCAACTGATAATTAGCTGTGGAAGATACAGTTATATTTCTGTTATGGCATATTATATTTTCTGTTAATTGTTATTTACCCCCACTGTTTTGAAACTATCATTTGATACCTAGCAATGTTAATGCATTTTTGTAAGGCTTCAGAAAAGAGTCAAGGCTCAGCCATCTCTCTGGAAAAAAAGACACGTAAAAGTAAAATATCAGGCCTTTGGTGGAAATTGATGTATATCTACTGAAGTCAATGGAGCCACACTGATTTTTACACATGCTAGAAATCTGCCCCAGTACTGCTTATATGTTATATAGGCAAAGCGAGCAGATCCAAAAGTATTTGTAAGAGATACTGCTGATGATGGAAGGAGATAAAACATTGGGGGAAACAAGAGAAGGAAGCTAAAAAACTGAGAAATGTAACCTTTTGGTGACCTTTTCCTTGACTGAAGCTTTGGCAGTTGGCAAAACAGCAATGGTAAGAGTCATTTATGCATTTTATCGTGTCACGTGAAAGTTATTAACATAAGTAGCATCAATGTCTCCTAAACCCTACTCGTCTATTCTGACGATTTATTCCTTGCCTTGTGTATTTAGCTAAGCTAGTGCTCAGAATTCCCCTCCCTGTAAGTCAAAGTCAAAGCTCAGTAAACAAGACTGTTGACTGTCTTAATCTGTGCTATTTTTCACACTTGTGCTAATTATAGAAATAAACACACATTATACATCAAGAAAATATAAAGAACAGCATTGGATCAGTTTCTATCTTTGCTAACATAGGATTTATAGGGATTTTAATTCATTTGCTTCAACTGAATTACAGTTTCATTAGATAAATATCAGGCTCTTGAATAACTAAAAGTTAAGCAGTGAGGAACATTAATTACTGCTATATGATGCTTTTGCAAGGAAAGAATCAGTATTTTGCTTAAAACAAAAGTTGATCCTTTTTAATAGCACCAGATTGTAATATACACTAGTATTTGACCTCAGAAGATTTGATACTATCAAACTGATCATTTGTGCTAGAAAGCTACTGAGAGAGGAAAATGACCCTGAGTGTTTTCTTTTTCATGTCATTGAACTGCAGTAGTGCTCCAATTCATTTTCCAATGTCTACTTGTATATTCAGAGGAGCCTGAAGTGAAATTTTGTCCCTTTCGAGGTCTCTAGTGTAATTGCTCCTGACTTCAGGAGGGTCAGATTTTGGCTTTGCATAATTTTGGAGTATTAAATACTCTGTTTCCATTGAAATGAATACCAAATCTACTTACGGCTTGGGCTCCATATATGAACTAGACTACTAAATGCACATTATAACACGGAATACAGGATTATGCCTCTTTTTTCCATGTTATGAGTTATATCAGTTGAGGTCATGAAAACCTGACCTGCCTGAAAAACCTCTTTTGGACATGATTTCAATGAAGAAAGGATTATTGCAACCAGTCTCTTTCTTTCATTCCCTAAGTTAGTATTTAGAAGTCAACTAATACCTTTGCTTTCTGCTTTAATGATGACTATCAAAATTCCAAATGTATTTTTATTAAAAATGGAAGGCTAGTGTCAGTTAATTTGGAAAAACAGATCAAGTGCTTAACAGGTTGCATTTAACCCGCAATGCAATGGTCATGAAGAAGTTTAATGGAAACATAATCAGGATTTTGTTATGTTCCTCCAGACTGCTCCCAATATCTTCTGTCCCAAAAGCTTTGATGTACATGTTCATTGCTAAGTAGTTCCAAGTATCAAAGCACTACTAACTATGCAGTGCATTTCCTCTTGCCTAATTCTGTATGCTACATGGTTCTTCAGAAAATCAAGCATTATCTGTCTGACAAATGGCAGCGGTGTTATTTGGAACATTTAATTTGGTAGTTCTCAATTCAGTAGTATTTTCAGTTAAGGCCATATAAAACTGAAAACCCTGCACACAACATGCTTTTTGTTGATCATTTGTCATCTATATAACGAAAACCACACATTCTGTTTCATTCCAATAGTAGCTGCAATAAACACTGCTACTCAGAAGGTATTTGTGTCCCACACCATCTTCTGCCATTTTTACATAGCTTCAGATAACTTTTTAGATTTGATCTCCCACGGATTGAATAAGAACTAGCAGCTGGCTATGTCAGGTGCACCATCTGGCTGAATTTCATCCCAGAGGAACGCAGCTGATGAGCACCAGGACTGCTGTGAACGACAGCATAAGAAGTGCACATCAGTGGAGGAGTTCAGAAGCACATTCCTAAACCAAACTCTAACACTGACACAGACCTACCTCTGCTGGCTTCTTTTCTTTCTCAGTGGGGCTGTGCACTGAACAAACACCCAGATGCGAGGTGACGGTAGAAGCAGGGCCAAGAGAGGGGTTTGTAGCGGGGCTGGGACAGGCAGTGTTTCAGCTTAGAGATGTATAGTGGCTTTGCACCTGCACAAGGACTGGTGCTTCCAGGTGTACCAGGAAAATGGTAATTTCTCTCAGATTCGCTCCTTATGCAAATCCATAACCATAAAAAAAATAAAATAAAAATGGAGACTGTGCCAGCTACTGAGCAGGGAGGTGTGGAGCACGTGGAGCGTCAGATGCAGCGTGGTGAACTACCAGCTAAGGCAACGGTCTCTCCTCTGTTCGCCAGCGATGGCTGAGGGACATACACCGTACTCACAATGGCACCACTACTCAATTTCCTGTCATGCTCAATGGGCGCAAAGCAGATTACATGAGAACAAATAACTGAAAGAGTTAATTCAACAAAGTCCTTAGACTTTTTATGCTAAAGCAATGTGCCCAGCCTGCAGCTCCTGCTCTCCTTGCTAACCTGCTAACATGAGGACAGGACAGCTGGGCCTCAGGATAGACATACAATTAAATATAAACTCTCAAACTGATTTTTGCAGAGTAAGCTAGGAGGAACAGTTAACAGCACGGCAGAGCCAGGCAGATGATGCAAATAAAGCAGCTATTCAACTGCTGATCATAACTTGCTGTGGCATGAAGCCGCTGCTGAAAGGCCCACGTTTCCTCTGCCAGCCACGCTGCGTAGCCACTCCCTCTGCACGCTGAAATGCTTGTTAGTTTGGGTTCTCCCATGTTTGCATGAAAGCCCTCAGAAAGAGAAAACTCCTTGCTGAAAGAAGGGATATTTTCCCTTTTGGAAATGCTCTGTACTCTCATTAAGTGATGATTCAGTTACAGAAAAATCACGCTGACCTCATACCATTGCTTCCTGAACGGAGCTGCTGCTGAGGATCCCCTAACAAGGCCTTGCTTGCTGGTGGTGTACTGCAAAAATGGAAGCACACCTCTCCTCTGGAAAAGGATGATCCGTAACACTGTGCCATCTACAGGTTTCTGAGTATCGACTTATAAAACTGGGCAGTCAGGGACATTGCTTTTCCAGTAACCCCGTTAAGGCAGCATTTCCTTCGCATTTGTAGCTTTTCCTGATGACCACCAATGTTTCAGTCATTCAGCTCGATGGACAAGTCTGCAACCACCTAGCTCTTGCTCTCCCACACAGACTCACTAACCTCTAAAATACCACCCCGCCCTTCCCTTTTTGGAGACCTCTCAGTGCCAGGCCACCCCATGTCAGCCAAAGGCAGGCACACACGATGAATATTAACACATTTTCCCACTGAAGTTTTCTTTTGTGGTTTACCACAGCCAACAATCATGGCTTGATTTGACTTTACTGATGTGGACAATTCACTGGAATCCCATGTTGCATGCCCTTGCTTTGCTGAAACCATGGCGAACCCATTCAACCTCACTCATACTGGCAGACTTAAACAATCCTGGCACTGCATTCCTCACCACCAGAACTACCATCTTGGCATGCTGTGATCCTTAACCTGCCCAAAAATAAAGCCTTTTATACTTGCGGAGTCATTCTGACACCTACATGTGTGGCAAGGATGAAAAAAAGCCAATACTGTGCCACTGAACGGAGGATTGGCAAAACAGTTGAACATTTCCATGCCCTTCTTCCTGACTTGCATTGATTTGTGTCACAAATTACATACTGTGCACAAAAAAGCACCTGAAACTGTGATGTCTTTAGTCTTTCAGCATTGATTAGAAGAGTATGAAGGAAAAAAAAAAAAAAAAGAACATTTTCTTTAATACCACTGCAGCTGATTACAATACCTAACGCAAGCTCTTACAGACACTTCCATTGCTTCTTAGCCACTCTGAATAGGAGGGAGTGTTCTTTCTTCGATACATTCTCACCTCTCAGAAAAACACAGTAATGTGCAAATGGGACATTCTTGTTCTTTGACTCTCTGTTCCAACTGCAGCTAGCTCCCCTCTTTTCAGATACCCAAGCCCATCTCCTAACAAGGGAAGCAGCGTCAGGTTTTCTGAGCCAATAATGCTACTCACATTGTTGTGGTGATTTAAGCACATTCATAACCAACTTTCATGCCCCTCTTTCGCCATCTACCCTCTAGGACTTCAGAATAAGGAGAACAAGAAATGTCCCAACCACAGCCCGCTACTGGGAGGGTTTGCTAGAGCCAGACAATGGTTTTACACCCAAAGCATGATCACCACCACGAAGCAATCCCATTCAATACTTCCAGGTCACCGCTGGATTACGAGGAATGATACAAACCAACTGAGCATTCAGAATCAATAATGGCAACCCAGCTCCTCAGGCATCTGAAAAATTGCCCACATCTTGCAACATCATGGAGCTGAAACAGAAGGGCTGCTGTACACAGGTACTGCCCGCAATACCCAAGCATTATGCCAGGGAATGCTTATCTCATTCACCCCCCGGCAGACCATCTGACACTGCCAAACATGGCTCTCCACACCAACCACCAACACACGTATATGAACTAGCAAAATAAATTTTATCATTCTGGCTACTACTCCAGCACACTTTGCTGGATAAAACACTATCTACAGACAGATCCCAAATATAAAAGCTTAACTATTGTACTCAAAGGAAAAATTTTAGTGTTCTCTTCCTGTATTAAGTAGAGCCCTCCCAACTCCCATTGCAGCTGAGGGGAGTTCAAGGAGCTCCCTGAAAGCCAAAACATTCAAATGAAAGATCATTATTCCAAACGTTCAGAGTAAAACAAAAACCTGTTCATTCATCCAGGCTGACTTAATGAAAGGCTTTGAGAAGACAGCCCTTCCTGGTGCTCTGGTGATGCTCACCCCATTCAGCTCTTCACCTATTTTATAGCAAGACAAAAAAAAAAAAAAAA
>VXAV01010732.1:167020-192501 GCA_013399715.1 Alectura lathami
GTATCACACATCATCTCCAGACTTGACAGTTTGATGGCAAGTAAAACCAGCAAGAATGTTAATCATTCACAACTGCTGATGGCAACCAGCCTTACAAACTTGTAGTGAAAAGTCAAAACAGAGACAAGAGGTTCAACTATACTGTTTAAAGGTCCTACCCAGACAGGGTAACACCTATTAAAAATTATCTTGCTGGTGCATGAACACAGAAGAGAAGAACTGGCTGTCAGTTTGTTTCAATGCCACATGGCTAGGAGACCAGACTCATGGGAATTATTCCAGCTTGTGAAAAGTATTCCTCTTCCTAAAACACACATATATATCATTTCAATAAAATGAATATGTAAGTAGCCAAGACAGAAAGTCTTTACCAGGNGGATGCTCCATCCTACAACTAAAGGCTTAATCTCCTCCTAGTCATCTGGGTGGTTGCAATAAAATACACCAGTTACTCCCTACTCCTGCTTTGGAAAAATGCCCAGCAGATTACAACAACAACAAAAATTAATTACCCATTCTGTACGTCCACTTCTCAGCACATTCATACTGCCCTTTACCAGATTCGCCTTACAGCAAGAGGTATTAAAACAAACAAGCCTTCTGTATTTTTTTAGCAAGTGCCAAGGTTTTAGTACCCTGCACAAAAAAAAAAAAAAAAGGAGAAGTCTTGCCCCTGTGCCATTTATTTGCAACAGCACTGCCAGTTCCTTCTCCTCTCCTTTTCTTGCTCACTTGCAGCACAACATACTGCAGGTGTCAGTGGTAAGGCTGAGTCACCTTTGGGTGGAAACGATGCTGAAGCAAAATAAATGAAACAGGTCAAAACTGACAAGTGAGTGAGGAGAACGTAAACAGCAGCTGTCTGCTGGCTTCTGAAAACTGTTCAACAGCTCAGCTGAACTCAGAGAACTCACATCTTACACACAAACACACACAATTTTACTGGTCTAGACTGAAAAAAAATCAGTCAAAACCTGCTGAGATAGGTTTGACAACATAAATAAAGAAAACTGCAAATTTGGTCATTTAAAAATTACCTGAAGTTATGCCTTTGTAAATTTCCATTGCCCTAGAGCTCCTGCCAAGTCTTCCTTCTGCAACCCAAGGTGCCAGCACAGGGCCATGAGTCCCTAAAGCTGTTGTACCCTGATACCCTAACATTATGACTGCTAAAATGAAGCATCCCAAACATGCTTCTGGAGTGGAAAATCTCTTCTTTTTACACATCAGAATACATGTGCTTTGGCAGCACTGAAAATCTCTGAATAGAAGTGGGAGAAGAAATTCTTGGTATTGTCAGTGTGAGAAGAACATGGATCTGGCCAAAATCCAGAAAGAGTATTGAAACCCATCCTGCACATACACAATCTAATTGCAATGGGCTTTCTTACAAAAACTCCAACAGCAGGAGAAGTGAGCTGAACTCTGGCTGGCGTTAAGAAAAGTTGAAAGATAATCTACTGAATACTAACCAATATAGAAGCTAAAACAAAGTGGAATGGCTAGGCAATAAAAACTGAGGTATTAGTGCTATTGCTAAAGTCTATTTATGGAACAATAATGAACTTGATGATCACTTCATTTTTATATCCTTTGTTAAGAACTAGATTATATTCTCAATTAGCTTGGGAAAATAATGAAATAAATCTGTTTCAGTTGTTTTGGATTTATAAAATGAGGCTCACTCACAGAACTGTTGTGCTAGCACATGCACCTATGCGATGAAAACAGGCTCAGGCAAGGCAGACAAAGCATTTGTGCTCTATTCCAGAATTGCTGCTGTGTCACAGCCCATCCTCGACATCACTACAAGGTGCCAGAGTGAAGGGAAGTGACTGAAAACAGCTGGACCTCTATGTCAGTTGTGAACCCCTCGCACACAGGAGGGGTACAGCTTTTCAGCAGTGCACAACTTGCACCAGCGCCAAGTGATACTGCCTTCATCCACACACACCATCCCAAGAACTTCAGTACAGGTCAATAAGATGTTGCTCCAGAGTTTCATCTGCTAACAAGTGACTGTTCAGATTTACACCCTAAACCTGTCTTTTTTGGTTTTCACATAGCCATCAGAAGGCAATATAAGGTACTGCAGCACTTGTGGAGCTGAACTCCACAGCATGATTTTAACCAGCAAACCAGGAATCTCATCCTTACATTTAGATCTTTGTAGATGCTTTTATGCCAAGAACGTGCCCAACTTAGGCAACTTATAAAAGCACAAAAATGTGAATACTCTTGGGGCATGAAGGAGACAGCAATCAATAAGCAGACAACTTGCAAGACACAGAGACCAAATGAATGACAAAAGAACAGGAACTGCCTCTCCTTTTGTTGGTTTTTATTCCTGCTCAGCCTCCAACAAAACGATTTTTGATGATGTTATTAAAAATCACAGGTTCTTATAGCAAATGGGCTGAGAATGTCTCAAGACAGCTATTCTGGCTCCCGTAGCCAAGGCCAAATTAGCCTGCTGCAAAACAGTTGCTTCTACAACCAATAAAGTGACAGTGGGGCTGATGCAACAAACAGCAGCCCTGGAAAATCTCCCAAGCAATTCATGTTTAATTTAAGAATTTGGACGGTGAGTTTGACATTTGATTAATTCTGAATTTCCAAATTAAACATTATAAAGAGCATTCAATTAATAGCACTACTATATCTTGCCAGTGACATAACAACTCCCAGCGCCTCCCCGGGTGTTGTTAGGCAGCAGCAGTTGATCAGAAGCACTGATACAGCTCAGAGTCAACTCTCCCCAGACTGATTAAATGCAGGTGCTTTCTGCCTCTTGTTTTCAGATTCTGCACAAACCTAGTGTGCAGCACAGCTGAGACCCATTTCACGACTGTTCTGCAGCTCCAGCTCTTTCTAAATTAGCTCACTGATCACTCCAGAAGCAAAGGTGCTCACCTTCAGTTTTTGCTTCCTGACATGCTACTCCAGCTGAATTTTGCATTTATCTCATGAGTGATTATTCTGAAAATGTATGCAAGTGCTCACCAATTTCCTACAAGAGCAATGTCTAGCAGCAGATGTCCACCATCTCTGATGATGTGGTGCTCAAGTCAGAGCTGGGGAAGCCAGCAGACAGGTGTTCCTACTCCTTTGCACTGCCAAGTCTGCCCCATTAATGCAATGGGGCTGAAGGCCATCAGTGCAACAGTCAGAATTTAGACCTCCAAATGTGTCTCTGCTCTAAATACCTCTCGCCAGATGGTTACTACTTATCCTCCTGATGGTGTCTGGGCACCTTCCCTCCAAAAAGGCAATGAGCCTCTTCTGATGTGGTGTGAAAGGCCAGCTCCGTTCCTTCCTCAATGTATGGGCACACGATCCACCTACAGAAAGTTTGCAGTGTGCCAAAAAGAATTGCTCCGCAAACAATTCTTCCATGCTGGGCTGGGAAAAGCCCTACCATAAGCAAAGCTGACATTTTGTTTTTGTCATCAGGCAAAGGAGAACTTTCTGGTGCAAGAAAAGCAGCATTAGTGCCTTCTTCATCTGTCCCTTGCAGCTGCCAAAACACATCAGACCAAATTCTTCACTACTAGGAACAGATCAACAGAGAATGCAGATCAAAGTGGGATTTTTCCTACCACTGCTTCTGCAAAAGTATTGCCTGACTTGTACCCACAGGACGGGTTAGGAATACATAAGGCATATCTTATTAGAAGAGCAGCTTCTTCAAATAAATAAATAGATTTTACCTAAGGGAACTTATAGGTTTACCTGTACTTTTGTTACTCTCCTGCTGGAGTCCCTCTCTCTGTGCAGAAAAATACCTGGGCATGAGCTTAATATAAAAATCAGCGTCTGGGTTTGTTGCCTGTCTCAGGGACTTTTCTGAAAGCATTCATTCCTGATTTGGGGAACAGCAATGGCCAGCAGAGGAATGCAGACAAGGGACCGAGGAGTGTAAGCACTGAACATGGGTCACATACACAACTTTTGTCACTAGGCACTCAAACACTTGACTGTGTCTGCTCCTACTTATCCAAGCATGGATTGAGGGTTCCTGCATGGCTGCTGACATTCACTTTGGTTTTGCATCCAGGTAACAGGTAAAATATTGTCCTAAGACACCTTGTGAACCTGTAATGGCTAAACTTGAGTGCTAGAAGATATGCCAAGCATGAGGAGGTACACTGTGTATAAATAGAAACAACTTTTGTTTTTAGCTGCATTGCTAAGATATCTTAACTTATTAAGAGGGTAGAAAGCAAAGCCAATTCATTTCTGTGATCTTTGTTTACTTTTTTGCACGTTACCTACTCAGTTGTTTCTCATCTATGAGAACAATGCTACCAGTTCCCACCTTACCAGCAGTATGCTTAAACTTTACTTAGAAATCACGACGAGTGGCTCTCTTTTGATCAGAGCAGTGCATTGGGACACAAGAAATCTAGGCTCGCTCCCAACTCTGACAGAGGTTTTGTTTTTGACATTTGGCAAAATGCTTTATTTCTCCACACTTCTGAAAAGAGTGTTACTGTTCTGTTACCCCATGTGAATAGTGATACCCCATCTGAAAAAGGAAGATACCATTTCCTTTTTGCTGCACATTGTCTTGCTTGTTTATCCTATAGGTCAGCAGGACTGGGACTTTTCCCCACTATGGGTTTATGCAGTGTCTGTGATACAATGGGTCTCAGAGATATCTCAGAACCTCTAGTTGCTACTGGAATACTAACATCAGCTCAACAGTTATCACTAATATGTCCAAATTACTGGGGGGAGGTAACCTGTGACAGGTCCAAATTCAAGTCCAGCAGTGTTCCTATTGACAAAACTCTTCCTGCTGTTAAGATACCAGGATTCTGCCATAAATAAGGCCTGCATTATTTTAACAGCCAAGCCTGTAATGTCTTCTCAGTAACAAATGTAGAGGCAGAGCCTAGTTCTGCAAAACACCCTAAAGAGTACAGAGGTCTAAAACCCACCTGAATGACAAATTCAGAGGACTCCATATAAAGGTGACTGCAAAGGAGAGAGCTTAATCTATTCCACGTTAAGATTCAAACTGTTTGGAGCTAGACTATCACTGATTTCACTCCACTCTGCATGATATCATGGCTTATGATTTAATTGGCCACTTACCCCGATGAGAAACTGGTGAGCAGTTTCATACATGAAGCAGTGGTTATGGTAAGGGAATAAATGGTTAAGTCTGAATCAGAGCATTATAGCAATCATTTGCAAAGCTGACAGTTTTAATGTGTTTGGAATGATGGATGTATTGGCATCTTATTATTTGTCACAAGCTAATAGAAAGCCCTATCAAAGTTATGTAAATTCCTTGTCCAGCATAAACAAATGGTGATCCATATTCATACTTTCTCCAGGAAGAATAACACACAGCTGTTAACTAGTTATCTGTTTTTCTTGGCTCCCTCCTTCTTCACAAAGTGGGGAAATTTATTTTTGCAGATGTCCCACCCCACTTCCCAGGTGCTTCCCAATATTGCAGAGATGTCAGATCTCCCCTTACTCCAACAGGCCAGGCAGCTGCCATTCACAGCACACAGTGAGCTCCTGGCCATCATCCCTCTCTGGGTGCCTAGCTCCTGGGGACAGGTTCACTGATGTCTGAACAAACAGCCCCAAGGATGAACGGAGATTTTGCTAGGAAGGAAAATGCACATTTAAGTGTTGATGCCGTTTTCTTCCTTGTCCCACCCCACGAGAAGCAGTTACTCCACACGTATTTCATTTGCGCCAAAGGCCTCACACAGGTCCACTGCACAGGATCAGCCTACCTGAAGCCCATGCTTACCTGCACGTGGCTGAGGAAAGCAGATGACAGAAAAATGAACATAAGAGCATATGTGTCCATGCATGAACTGCCATATGCTTCATCACATGCCTTTGAGCAATATATTCATTGAATGTGCTGATATTCTGTGGGGAAATGCATCTTTTGCTCCATCCACTCCAAAACCTTTTGCTCTCATTTTGTGCCCATCCAATTCATCTCTTTAACAGGGATGAGGACATATCCGTCTTTTATATTGTACATTACTCTGGCTAAGCATTTCAGGCTCCATTAGGAGTTCACTGCTCACACAGCTTCAGGGGAAACGACACAACGGACTTCCATGTGCAGAGCAAGATGAGGTCTCCACTCTTTGTGCCACAGAAAGTGAGCAGGTGACAGGCACATCCCCACTGCACAGCCTAAGATTTATGTTATCCTTTGTTCTTTTCTTTCTCTGTTGCCTTCTGATGGTGATGGCTTATCTCATTCATGATGCCTGAACAGGAAAGCATTATCCTTTCTAAACCCAATGGGAAGGATCTGCAAGGACAAACAGTTTTGCTGCATTATTGCAGAAGGGAAATACACCATGCTTTGGGACCGACTGCTCTCAGTAACTGACATCAGCGCCTGGACAGCAATGAGGAAGAAAAAGCTGTGATTTCCCTTATTTCTGAAGTGTCACAGCTACATGCATCATCATTAAAGGCAAAATAAAATGAGTCTAATACTTTGGGGATCCACAACTAAAACTTAGACGGTATCACTGCTTAGCTCCATCCTGCAGGGCATGATATTTAGGACCTTGGATGGAAGAGGTGATATCACTGACAATGATTATGCACAGGAGATATTCCAAGGAAAACTGCTAAGAGAGGAAAAACAGTGGAGGAGCACAAGGGAGACATCAGGCTCCCTTGACAGATCTGCAAACAATGTCAAGCGAAATGAGGCTTTTCACCAGGCACCTTGGGCTTGCTCGCTGCACGCAGAGATAATGTCTGAGAACTTCACACGCGCTAGGCTGGAAGCGCAGCTGGCCAGCTACCTTGCCTTCTGCCAGCACATGCTCTACTGACTGCACAGGACAAGTCCCTCCAGCCTACCAAGGAATGCTTCTGCAACCACGTTCAAGGCTCCTTGTCTTTGACCTGGTAAATCACTATGGCTCTGGTGCCCAGGCATCCAGGAAAGAGCATCGAGCTACACGGGTTCAAATGAACCTGGGCTGTGGCTGGGTTTCTTCTTGAAATGAAACAGAAAGTCTGATTTAACGTCCACTGCATTCAACAGCAGAGCTCAATGGGCCTTGGAGCAGGCTCTTAATCACCAAATATATCTTGAGACTCAAAAGAATAAACGTCAAGTGTTGCACTTACGGGATTTCCACATTATCAAACTATTAAGGTGGAGTGATGTCTAGAGAGGTGGCACTGGAAAATTGCAAGCTGCCAGTGCTTTTGAACATTCGCACTGTTACTGTGCAGGGTACAAATCTTATTACACTAGATAGTATTTCTGCATATAAATGAAAGTAGAAAGAAACCATTGAGAGGAATCAATGAGCTGAATGGAAGGGTTTTTTCCTTCTTAATCACAGTCCAATTGGGTGTTTTCTGAAAGTTATTCTTGCCTTTCTTTCTCTCTATTATCCTCAAGTGCCTGAAATTCTCTTTGATGGAAGACAGCTGCATCCTACTCCAGTTGACAAGCCCTGGAAAAATGCATCTGACAACCAAACTCTGGAAAGATGCATCTGTAATGACTTCTTTCAGTGGAAAAGGAATCGATGCAGCAAGGTATGAGCTCTTGCTCAGCAGTTCCTTTCTGACACTCTGATGGCTGCTTGCAAGGTGACTTAGCCCATGGGCACACCAGAGAGGTCTCCAGTCTTGTCAGGTCTTGTAAACAAAGCAGGACTGGAACTGGTCAGTATCTAGATGGAAAGCTAAATTTTGCAGGAGATGATGTTGGGGATTCAATAGATGGCAGTCTTACCTCAGAGTCAGGACTGAGCTGACAAACCAGTGTGATATCGAGGGCAGTTTGCTGCTGGAAGCGCTGTACCTCAGAGGAGATGGAAAAGTAAGGCACCAGGCTGAGAAAGCCCAACAGTTCTGTTTGGAAGATCAGGAGCAACTGTCAATTTTTCACTGAGAACTGGAATTTTGCCAGCCTGTAGGCTTCCTCTTGCAGTTTCAAAGGCATACTGTTATAAAATCACAGCGTGCTCGTTAAAATCCTGTATCTCTCACTCTAGCAGTTGCTCAGGTTAGTGAAAAGTGATTTAATATCTCAGCGTATGAGACCAGTATCTCACTGTACAAGCCACTGTACAACACACTACAGTGTCAGATGGGTGCCTGCACTAGTGGGAGGTGTCCCCGCACACGGCAGGTGGTTGGAACTGGATGGGCTTTAAGGTCCCTTCCAGTCCAAACCATTCTGTGATTCTATGACTCCATGCCATGAGAGTGACACAGAAGTGCAGATTTCTAATTTCTAGTATTGAATGGTTCACACATTATACAGCTAAGATATAGTTAAGCTGTACTTCGACCATGTAATCAAAGGAGAGAGAGGCAGGAGAACTTCACTTACATCCCTGTAAGATTTATCCTATTCTTCAGACTGTGAAACACTGCGTACTCCTGAACAGGTGGGAGATAAAAAGCTTTGCCTTCTGCTACATCATGCACAGTTTGGCTAGCCAGCAGAGCTGAGCCAGCGTTAGCCAGGAGCTGTTTGGAACAGCAGCAATATTCTGTGCCTCAACTTTAATGCAAGAAGCAAAGTGACATCAAGGATCTTGTCTCTCCAACTGCCATATCTTTATTGGCCAAACACTGTGTGTTAAAACCAAGGATTCAAGGCACTTGTTGCCCTGTGGGCAACAAACTAATTTCAGTCATCTTGTTCTGAAGTCTACAGAATCATAGAGGTTGGAAAAGACCTCTAAGACCATCTAGTCCAACCGTCAACCCAACACCGCCATGCCCACTAACCCATGTCCCTAAGTGCCACACCTACACGTTTCTTGAACACCTCCAGGGAAGGAGACTCCACCACCTCCCTGGGCAGCCTGTTCCAATGCCTGACCACTCTCTCACAGAAGAAGTTTTTCCCAACATCCAACCTCCCCTGGCGTAGCTTGAGGCCGTTACCTCTTGTCCTACAAAATGCAGGAATGCCATCCTCATCTCTGCATTCAACACAGAATAAATACTCCTTTCTTTCCTCATCTATTAAACAATGTCAGCCTCATCTCACACCACTTTCTTCCCTCTGATACAAGAAGAATTAGGTGTTGATGTATGTGGGTCAATAAGCTTGTGAACAATGAAGATGCATCTAGAGCATCACAGGTGACAGAGGAAAAGTGTGTATGGGTATGTGACATTTACTTATTCTGCACATGCATTTGTGTGCTTATATATATGCACAGCATTTTACCTTTCTAAATTTTGTATACTTAATTGCTTAGGTTTCTTTCCATGTTTTTCTGAACACAGGAAGTTAATACTCCACACTGCTTTTATGCACAAATTATTTTGCCTTGTTTGCAGAAAACAAGGTGACTTTTACATAGCAAAAGAGAAAAAGAAAGCAAGCAACGAGCAATGATCAATGAAAACAATCTGAAAAGGGGTAAACAAATATATTTAAGAACAACCCTACCAAGGAAAGCAAATTACTGTTTCAGTCCTTTGAAGAATTTCATTACCCATTCCATCACAGACTTGATTTAGTGGACAAAGCAATCAAGTACGCTTTAGAACCTGGTGAAGAGAGATTTGTACCCAATGGAGGAAAGGCTTCAATAAGGAATTTTTTAAATTTGACTCTTGCCCTTTTGTTAGCAATTTATGATATTCTCAGTACATCAGTGGCACAGAACTCAGAAAATCTGGAAAAAAATGCAAAATACTACTAAAGTAATATAAAAAATACTAGCAAATGGTGATATTAAATAAACGGCATATGACTGGCATGAGGAAACAGTCAAGAAATACAGAAAACAGCATTCTTGTTCATTTCTGCATCTACATGCAAATCACACGTGCATATTACTAGGTAAGGACACAGCAGCACAGACATTTCAAATATGTTCCTGTGGGCACTTGAACTTGTGAGTTCCAGCCTTGTCTCTGGCAGTGATTCTGTTTTGCTTTTGACAAGTCACTTTATCTCTTTGCTGCACTTTAACTGGCTGTACATGGAGATAATATTATTTACCTACCTTAGGAGAAGTTTAGGATTCCTAACTACATAATAGACCTTAAGTGTTGCTATCAAAAAACCCTTTAACTGAAAAAAAAAAAGACACCTATCTCAAGGAGTTTCTACCACTTGTATTGATTCATTTCTTACAAAGATAGAAGATGTTTAACCATTAGAGGGAGAAAAGAGAGAAAGTAGCAGGCGTCTCCATCACTCCTTTCCAATGTAATACACTGATAGGACTATGGCAGTGTAGAGTGCATGAGAGGGCCACTGCTAATGGTACCAACACAGCCCCGAGACCTGAGGCATCTATGGCTGTACATACAATGCAGTACGATTCCTATTCATAACAAGAACAAAAGTCCTCTACCTAGGTTTCCTCATAAAACAGAAAGCTTCTGTCCTGTGCCAGATCACGTTTCTCAGTTGTGAATGAGCTACTGTTCGTTCCCTCCTGCTTTTGGCCAGCACTAAGGATCCGGTGATATCCTTTTCCTGTTTTCACTATAAACCAACTTCAGTGACCTAGCTGCCTTAACAAGAAACTCGACTGAACAAAGAAGCTGTTTCTCATCCATTTCACATAATGCAGCACAAATGAAAGCCCTGAAAATGTTTTGTTCCTCCACATCACTTGTCACAATGCAGCTTTTCAGCAGCACTTCATTTTCCTCTACCCATTTCTACACAGTAACTTCATCACCAGCCAGCCCTGGAAGGGCAGGAACTCATGGCTACTCACACTGGGTAACGCAGTGAGCCTAATGCTCATGAAGGCTGCAGACTCAGCCGAAGGAATGAGGAGCCAATCTCTGGATGCACAGACCTGCTCTGCTCTTGTGGCCTGGGCCTGCCTGCCAACGCGCACCTCTCACAGGCATGCAGGCTCCTGATGACCAGATACAAAATCTCGCTGTCTTGTTGTAACAAATAATACCAATTTGCAGAGGTGTTCCATAATCATGAGTGCCAACTCAACACAATCGTTTGTTCTTGAAGCTAAAAGACACCAGCAAATTTCTTTGGAAGAAGCACTCAGTTTTCCAGTGGAAATGAGCTGGAACGGATCTTGGTGGGTTTCAATGCACACCAACAAAGGTGTATCTCAAAGGATCTCTCTCTCTGCTATTTCTGTGTACTTCGTCTTATTTCTAGCTGAAATCAGACATTATTTCCAAAGGGAATATCATTGAGTACACTTTCTTGCCCCCATACAGATTTTTGTTGGGTTCATCCCAACTTTTTAATATAAATTCAGACCAACTACTATGGTAGCTCAGTCAAGTCTGACTCTGTTCTTGCCCTTTATTTTTATTTAAATAAATAACTGCACTATATTTATCAAGCTGTTTCCATAGTCCTAATGTTAAGAAACGGCTTCATATTGTCTACAAGAGATGCTCACCTCAGTGCAACATTACACAGTTTCCAATCCCTTCTGCAGTTTATGTATTTGGGGAAAGCCCATCTTACAAGCCAGTGGAAAGGCTTTACAAGCAGATTAAAGGATAAAACTGCCAACTGCACTAAAATACGTGGTCAATACGTTGTTATCCACAAATCCATAACTGTTTTGCTGATAAAACATGGCTTAAGCTCCAGTTTGTTCAGATTGCTGCTTTCAGATTCTTCATGACATGAGCAGCAAAATGAGGAGAAGAAATTCAACTGTTTTCAGAAGAGCTGTGCTGGCTTGCAGTCAAATCTGTGTAATTGATTTTTAAATTCCTCTGTTGATTTTCACAGCGATTAAAGGAAACTGGCATGGAATCTCCCCTTTATGCTTCCTTCAGCACACCTGCTCATGGAAAGGGTTTTGACTGGGCTCAGTAGGCTTAGCAGTTTAAGAGATTCATTCACCTTTCTGCCTGGAAGTGGGTGCTAGTGAAACTCTTGCTGATGACCAGCTGAAGCTCTGGCCCAAAGCCAACTGACCCTGCCCAAAAACTAATTTACTGAGGGAGGCTGCAGAACCTCCACGACCATTAACCATTTAGAGACATGATTTAGTGGGCACAGTGGTGTTAGGTTGATGGTTGGACTAGATGATCTTAGAGGTCTTTTCCAACCTTTATGATTCCATGATTCTGTGATTCTATGATTCCATCTGCAGAGGGCTGCAAGATTTAGCAAGTCAAAGCTGCAGTTACCTTGACCTAGTGCAGGCAGTAACCCTCATTGACCTCGAGGCTGGACCAGAGGACCTCCAGAGACCCCTTCTGGCCAAAGTTTATACGATTCCATGTCTTTGCATTTAGTGGGCAACTAAAATGCAGAAAGCACTTCTCGTGGAACTGCTGTTTCTAGAGCGCTCCTCTCCCAGTGGAGAGTCTTCAGTGAAAATTTGAAGACGAAGAATTAACTTGATGATGATATGTTTGGAATCCTCTGTCATCTAGCACCTTCAGAAGGATCTTATCTTGTGACAATAGAAGGAAGTATTTCCCCATGTTGACCAGGGCTAAGAAAAAGATCTTCAGTGAACAAAAGACATAACCACACAGAGGACTGAAGTTACTACAGAGCTAAGTTCCCTCTTCCATCAAAAGTTCTCTCTCTAGATGAAGACAGCTGAATAAAGAAGTAGGCTAACTTGCAAAAATCCTTCTGACTCATAGTTCAAGCATGCAAGGCATGGAGCCTATGACACTGGCATCCCTCTACATTACAGTAACATCCCTGTTTCTTCAAAAGTCTTTGAGAAAAGACTGGGCTCACAAGTACGCTTCATTCAATGTCAGACTCAAATAAGAATAGAAAACAAGTCCACATGAAAGCCCTACAATAATATAACTGCGCTAAAAAATAACAAGTATCTCAAATGCACTGAAACAAAGGTAAAACAACAGATTATTCAGCATACTGGTATCTCCTAAAAGCCTATTAATACTTTCTAGTACAGCCTTATAGTTTAGAACCAAACATGCCTTAGGGGAACAGTCTACAAATATTTATACATGTCATCACTTCAATCTCCAGACAAAAGCATGCATTTAATACCTAAACATTGATTTATATATGAAATTTGCCTGAGTTGCGTAGCTTGAGAAAGCATCAGCGTTGTACCAGCTAGCCCCATCTCTTGAAACTTGGTCTTTGTTGTTGATCATCACACCCTATGTGAGCAGAAGTAACGGAAAATGACTAAAAAGCTGCACTTGTAAATGGTTATAATTGAGTATGCAAATATTATTGTTGAAGATACATACAACACTAAGCATAAATCATGCTAACAGCAGACTTTGATTTGTCTCTGGAGTACAATCCACTTAGAAAGTCATTGCCAGAAGATAACAGTTGTGCCAAGCAACGTCTGATACCTAAATAATTGACTTGTTAGTTGATGGCTGACCATAAAAGCACTCTGTCTGCTGTATCAGTACAAAACAGAGCAGATGCAGGAAAGCTCGCATGAGCGATCAGGTTTTTACCCTGCAAGTCAAACCCTGTCACCTAAATGCTATTCATTTGAAGAAGCCTGAAGAAAAGCATTTTGTTTTCCAGTTTACACTGAAAGCAAATTGCTAAAATAACCCATCTTGGGAGCTTTCACCTGGGCTTAATTAGCTCCTTATAAACGCACATACATAATAGCGTAGTCCAGAGATTTTCATTCTTTCTCCATGTGCTGACCCCCCCCAGGTATTTTCCTAGGCAGGTAAGACTACCTCACAAACAAATTCTAGCCTCCTGACAGTAAAGTTCCATGACTTTTACCTCTGCTGTAGAACCGTTTAGAATAAAAACTAGTCAAAGACAGATCACAAATAATTTCTAAATTGAGGACTCTGTCCCCAAGAACCAAGAGAACCAAATTATGGTGATAGTGCTAAGAACTATGTTCCCATCTCTGCTCCTGGCTAGTAGTATTAAAGCAGATGCATTCTTTGCATTTCAAACTTGTATGCAGACTATGAATGCTATGGAGCTGCTGGGGTTCTTTGCTAAGTCAGCTCAAAGAAGGAAGGTGGCTTTAGCAGAGATTTATAATTCCCGGCAAGAAACACCTGTTTTTTTTAAGTACAGTCCAGAAGAGTAAAGAAGGGACAAAATTTGGTGGGCCTGAATATAGGTTACATCCCATCTTTGGTAACATTCATGTAAAATCAAGCCTAGTTTTAGTGAAAATGAAAATGGAACCTCAATCAACGAGGCAGGCTGGAAGATCAAGTTGTCACAAGCATGTCCAACAAACACAGAAACGTTCATGCACTGGTTACAACAACAAAGATTTTTTTTGCACAAACAAGAGTCTGGCTGTGCATCCTGAAGCCTGTACTATCTGTCTGTAGGCACCATGACCCACAGTACTTACTCAGTTGGGAGTTTTTGCTTTCCCACAGGCAGGAGTGCGTTTTGGCCAGCAAACTGGTTATGTCTGTCACCTGGATAGTCATGGTGCTCCCAGACTGCAGCACCAGCACACCCTGTCTCGTCTTTTGACAGAGGGCTGTAATGACAGATGCCTCGCTTAAAGATTTGCTTTATATAAGAAGTGGCATTGGATACAGTGAGGTTAGGGGTATTTCTGCTCATGTATCGTGTTGATGTGTAGTCTTACAAGAGCTTGTGCCTATCGCAGCTTGCTGTTTTCACAAGCTCTGTCCTTAACTTGCATCTTTGTAAGGTGTTTCATTAAAATGTATGACACTTGACTTAAAGTCAAAGGTGCCTCTGACTCTGCACAAACTTAATTTTTACCCCATTATTTACTTCAGCACAATTCCTGAGCTCCTCCAGCCTTTGCTGTTTATTATTTATTTCATGGCTCTCACGGTGCAGATGAGCGATCCAGTTTACTTTGCTGTCAGCTCAGCCCTGTGAACTCACAATCTTAGATAAATTAAGCAGCGTGCTGGGTGGGGGCACTTTAAAAAACTTTTTACAAGGATCAGGAACAGGCTCGGACCATCAAAAAGCTCCTTAGCGTTGCATATACAAACTTTTGGTGGCAGACTTGGGCACTACTGTGCAGCCATCTAACCTTAAAGTTGCCCTGCATCTTTTGAGCACTGAAAAGTCCAAGATTTTCCTACCAAAAAAAACCTTCAAAATTCACTTTAAATTACAAACCATCCTCTGAAATCTATTTAAAATGTAGAAGGAGGAAAGCTACTGAAGAGAAACGATCTGTAGTCCAGTACCTACCCTTACTGATGTTCTCAACAGAACATGCTTTTCAACTTCAGCTGGCATTTTAGACAATTTATTCTAATATATTGATTTTTCAGGCCACAGCTGTTGTCCTTCAGACTTCATTCACTGCTGTCCCTTCTTTTTCTCGTAATCACTGCAACTGAAGCTAGTGCAATATTTGTTCTTGCCACCTTAGTTCATACAAGTCTGTGTTGGTTTGTTTGTTTAGTTCTCCAAAAGGATTTCATTTCTAGCCTGGCTACAATGTTGGATTGTAACTTTTTTTTTCCCTGTATCTCTCATGACTATTTACTGTACATTAAACAAAAAGTGACCAAGCATGAATGACAAAAATCAGGCAAAGGTAAAAGTCTGCTTTTCTCAAGCATGTAACGAACCTTTTGCAACTGTTTGTGATTTAGTGCCATTTCAGAGGATTTTCTGGTATTTTTAACAGGTAGAAAGCGTCTCAGCTCTCTGTGAATGTCTAGAAAGTGTGCTTACTTTCCACAGGTGCCTCTCCCCTTCTCTTTCCCTTCTTTGACCCCAAACCACAGCGTTAAATTCTGAGCTTCGGAGCAAGCCTGCTGCATTCAGAGTGTGGTTGTGAGTGCCAAACCAAAGCTGTCATAAACATCACTGCACTGGGACTCCTGGACTCCAGTAAATGATTGTGATGAGTTCACTATCAATCACACATGCCCCCCTTGTCAGAAATAAAGCCTGCTTTTTGACTTTTAAGAATAGCTATTAATGTCAATCATGATTCTAAGTCAATCGCACCAGGAGGGCCGTGGCTGGATCTTGAAAATTATAAGTATGACATGACAGATGGTAATAGGATGCCTTTGTTACTCATGCAGCAGCAACAACAGCTACTCCACTGCCAGAGTATACAAGCAGAAACACAAGTGAGGCTTTAGGTCAACACTTCATACTGAGATGAGACGCACATAGCAATGAAGGGCTTTTTGTTGTACAGGCATGCCTGTACAGAATACAGAAACCAACATGTTTGAGAAGCAGTAATGCAGAGATGGCCAAGCAGGGCACTGAGCAGTGTGCTCTTTAAGGCACAAAGATGACTTGCAAGCAGTTATAGAGAAGAATTACATGCCTAAAATCACCCTAGCTGCATTAAGAAAATATCAAACAGATTTTTGGCACAGGGTAATAGCACAAATTTGTTTTGTCACAAACCGCTGTATGTCTACAAGGAGAAAAGAGAGCAGGTCCCATGACTCCTTTCCAGCACATACGCAGGAAACACAGGATCTGGCCATTGAAGTGGTACCTACTGAAGAAGCCACGAAAAGTGACCAAGATGCAGCATCCCCTTCTCTGCTGCAAGACAACAATTGCTCCTGAAAACAGTCCGGGGGTCAGGTGGCACTGCCAAGGTGAGCAACCAGCATCACTGCATCAGTCCTTGCAACAAAGATGCGCCTGGTGGCGTGCAAGTGGCATTTCTTCCTGTTCCCTATCTGGGATGTTGCCACCTGCGGAGAGCAGTGAGGTAACACTCCATCAGGCTCCCACTCCTCCTCATGCCTGCTTCCCTTGTGTGAGGATTGCTGCTGGTGCACAACATCCCCCAAAATAATGCTTGGTTTCTACTCCTGAGATCTCACACTCACAGCCTTACAGCTCCAGGAAAGCTCCAAAGAGGAAGAGTAATTATTTAATGACTTTCCTTACCAAGCCACTAGCCACTATTGCCTTGCAATGAGATAACTGTTCTCACTGTTTGTACTTTCGGCATTTGGTGTTTGCAGTTTGCCTATCAGTCTAGGTACCATGGCTTGCAAAGTTCATGGCTATCTAAAAGATTACCCACCAGCCTCTGCATGAAAAATCAGCATGTTCAG
The DNA here is from genome assembly GCA_013399715.1 of Alectura lathami. NCBI lineage: Eukaryota > Metazoa > Chordata > Aves > Galliformes > Megapodiidae > Alectura > Alectura lathami. The sequence continues at coordinate 184,007 of VXAV01010732.1, forward strand.
CCCTTTATGTGTAGCTCTTTTTCAATTCACAAAGCACTGCAGGACATGCAACACTGATACCACACAGCTCACGATTCCCCACCAGCCTGTCGCAGCCTTTTCCTTCTCGCCAGGCAGATGCTGCTACACGGTACACCCACTCCTCTGCCCTGACACAGCTGTTCAGTGAGGCATCTCAAGGGTTAACAAAAGAAGTTGTGCAGGCTCTGAAGCACTCTCCTAGCTCTCAATGAGGCAGGTTCTCTGCCTTGATCTCACAGATCTTGTGCAGAGCACAGCACAAGGTTATAATTCAAGGCAGGCGTTGCTCAGTTGTCTGAACCTTCCAATTAGTGTCCATCATGTGCTCTTCTCATCCTCAAAAGCTGCATGACAACACTGCAGCTGCTTACGTGGTGAATAAACAGCTCTGTAGCATCCAGCGTGCACAATGATGCTTTCTAGTGATAGGTACCAGCAAGTAAGCAGAGCTTCCCAGAATGAGAGGTGGAACACAGAGATCATTAAAGCAAGAAGAGGTCAATAAATAACTTGCTTCTCTTTGGGCAAAACACGTGAGAACACTTGCTGTTCCACTTTCCACCTGTTTATCATCTTTAGCTTTCCAAGTGAGCCCACACTAAGCTTGCACAGAAGTCAGTGAGAGAATATGTTGCATTTAGGAACTGCAAAGCCCATGGGGGAGGATAAGAAACAGGACAGAGTGAGGGTTTTTCTACATGCAGCCAAACTGACTGGAGAATCCCCTGCAGCCAAAGACTGCAGAAACCTCAAGCTCATCAGCCTTACTTTAAAAAGCAAAGCCTGTAACATACAACTCTATGTCCAAGCTTTCCTGTTTGTACCTTTGTCACCCCTTGAAAAGTTGTATGGATGGCGGAAAAAAAAAAAAAAAAATTGCCTATTTGTCTGGAAGTTTTCAATACTGAACAGCCCTGATAATAAAGGACTAGCTGATACCTAAACACAAATAACGACTGCAGGTGCCCAAACCAACTGCCCAAGACCTTCCCCGTGGAACAAACAAAAAGTTCAGTATGCTCAGTTTGCCTAGAAACAAGTTTTCTTTGCTATATAAAGCATTTGGATTCTGTATTTCCTTCCCATAAAGTTCTGTGTCAAGCATTCTTGTGTGAGCAGAGGTATAAGAAATGTTATAATTTCATCTTCTAATTTTAATCTACTAGTGTTATTTTTTTTTTTTTTAAATTTTATTTTTAATACCTAAACAAGGGAAGTGCTTAACTTGATTTACTGTGAAATGTCACTTTGGATGCGGAGAAGGAAAAGGGTGGGAAAGAGGGGTGATGCCAGCTTGATAATACAGTCGCTGTAAGAAAACATTTTATATGAGCAGTAAGGGTCATCAATAAAAGCTGTAGCCATCATAAAACACTCTAACAATATAAATGTGACAGCCATGTTGAGATAAGGCTGGTGGGTTTTTAGCTGCACCATAAAATATGACATTTCCTAGTGTTTTCTGTCAGTTAACGGTGGCAGGGCCATGTTCAATGTGCACCGATTTGTTTGGTTGCAATAAAAACATTTTAGCTCTACTTCATTATTTAAATTTTACAATGGAATCGTTCAGAGCTGCAGCAGGGTTTAAAATGTGCAGCTGGGCTATGACTGCCATCGTGGGATTTTCCATTTCCCCTTGGAAAATGCTGTGTGAGGACATTGCTGAATTACACTCTGCTTTCAGCCGCTCTTCAGTCAGATTTATCTTGCTGGATGCATGATAAATGAATAAATATGTGCATAAACAAAATAAATATTACAGAGAGATGAGGGGAAAAAGGAAAAATTTGTCTATTAGAAATAGAGCGTATAGCCCAAGCAGCAACAGCAGCTTGACAGGAGGTCAGGCAGGTATATAACTGGTATCCAGAATAAATGGACAGAAATCAATGTATCAGCTTTTCTGACTCACAGACACAGCTGCAGTTCAGGGCACAGCCTAGATGGCATTTATCAGGAAACTTCTGAGCATCTACTAACCTCATTGGAAATGGTATTGTATTATTAGCAAGGAGGCCGAGGATGGTAAGTCTCTTTTTCCATGTGTCAAGGAAGATACCAGTTTTACCAGATATTAATCAAATCAGCTCAGTTATTTTCTCAGTGACAAAATTCTAAAGACAGATGAGAGCTATCCCTTTACAAATTACTTTGGCATCAAAGCAAAAATTGAAATGGGATCCAGTTCCTCTTGGGCAATCAGTTTTCAGAATCTTTGTCATACTTCCACAGGTGAAGCATTACAAAAAAAAAAAAAAAACCCCTAANAAAAAAAAAAAAAAAAAAAAAAAAAACCCTAACTGTCACAAGTTGAACCCATTACGTTCACAGAAAGCAAAAAGTGTTTCATCCTATGTTTGGATGAAAGAAGATACGTGGAAAAATTACCCTTATTGTACAGAGAATAGCAAAGGTCTATTACAGAAAAGAAAGTCTCATAAAGAGATAGAATAGCACAATATAGACAAATAATAGATAAAGAGGAAATTTGTCAATGTTACTTCAAAAAGCATTCATTCCATTGGTAGCCTGTTTCCTAAACAGTAATGTCTTTTCCCCCCCTCACCTTAATAAGCCCTGGGCAGCCCTCCTGCAATTGCAATCCTCTCTGATACTTTTGCTGGGGAAGAGAAACCAGTGCTGTGGGCACTTCCGAGCTGTGACCCCAGCACACCGCCTGGCTGGCTTCTGTCGGGCAGGGGCTGGAGCAACCGAGCTCTGCCCGCATGCGTCTCCATGGAGGGCATGGATTTGCTCTTCCCCTTCAATCCAAGCATGGAGGCTGTTTTGTTATATTCTTTTTCTTCCAGTGACTTTAGGGGCAGACAAATAAACCATTGAATAAGATGAACAGCTTGCTGTGCTTAACCGTGGTGGAGTAAGGAGTGTAGCCATGCAAACTGATGCTTTAGATGGCCCTGAACACACAGCATATGTCTAACACACCCTGACCAGCCAGCACGTGGCCGTGCCAAACAATGACACCAGGACATGCCAAAAAGAGATGGGGATTAGCTGGTGCTTTGAGAGGAGAATTTACTGCTTGTCAGTGCATGGATTTCAGGAGCCTCATGAGTACAGTCTGGCAAATGGATCCAAAGGATTCAAGTCACATGAGCTCTAAAACAACACAAGGCTCTGACAGGTCAGTCTGCTTAGCAGAAGCGTATCAGAGAAGGAAAGGGAAAAAAGGGAAAAGAAAGAAGGGAAAAAAGGGAAAAGAAAGAAGGGAAAAAAGGGAAAAGAAAGAAGGGAAAAAAGTATTTTCATCAGTGGACTCTCTCCATATGCTTTCCACTTCCACAGCACCATAGATGAGAAACAGGGCCACAATGAGCCCTTGGGATGCACCAGCGTGTGTTTTCCTCCCTCTACGCTACAAAACACATTGTGAGAAACTATACCTAGCCCCAGTGTCTGCTGCACCAGGTTCTGAGTCACCTCTCTTCCATACCCTCGCAATAGGGCTGCAATATTCCGTGCCGTGGACTAAATGGTTCCTCACACAGCCTTGTGCCTGGGAGCCATGAAGGTAATTTAATGCTGTGCTTGTTCACCTTCTCCCCAGGCAGCTCTTGGGTAGAGCACGTGGTTCCACTGCCTGGGCCATGAGTTAGGAGCTGGAACAAACTGCACTGGCAGCCCTGGGCCTGTCTGCTAGAAGAAAGCACGTGGTTCCCTCTGCCAAGCGCAAGTACCTGCCTCACCTGCAAACAGTTATCCCCAGCGGGTGCTAAAAGCCACCGGGTTTGAGTAACGCTGGGCAAGATGCCTCTCCTTTTGGCTTTTAATCCTAGATAACAGGAGAAAAGTATTTTAAATGACTGCCATGGGATGTTTTTAGCTTATTTGCAAATTTCTTTATGAAAGGAGTTGCTAAGGTTGCTAGGAAGAAATGTCTCAAATCCCAGACTTGGGGATCTCCCAATGCTTCTCACTACCAGCCCCTTGCCCTTTGAGCTGTGCCTGTTCAGGGCAAAGCAGAGCAGCACATGTGAGGGGGACCTGCCTGACCACTGTGTATCTTCCAGTATTATCTGCGCTACTTCAAGTCAGTAGAATTATCTTAGCATGAGACTGGCATAACAGTGTCTAATCAGCTTTATTACCCTAAATTTTCAATTGTTTCCTGGTAAGCTGCAGTTATGTCTTAGCTGATTATCCACTTAAACTATCAAGTACCAATTATAAAACACTGTAACATTAACATCACAGATGCTTGGATTCAGAGAGAAGCAACCCCAGATCATTTTTTGAGTAATAAACTGCACTACAGAGGCAGCAGAGCTCAGTATAAAATGCCTTTCTCTGTTTTAAAATAAATAAATAATCATTCTGGTATACAAATTATTTATATTCCTAAACAACACTTTAATTAGTTAGAAACAACCCATGATGTAAGTTTGCTTACAGCACTGCCACAAACAAGAGTTACGATCACGTTCATGTCATGGCATTCGCAAGTGCAATTCCTTGTGCAGTCAACAGAAAGTACCCCCATTAAGCACTGTTTCACAGCTGGTCCTCATGGAATAAAACATAGTTTTTTGACCTAGAAACCTGCGACTTCCAGTACACGGCATGCAGAAGCTGTGTTCACCTCCAGCAACCAGCAGCTCACCACTGGCCCCTCACCAGGGATGTTGCTCAGGCTGGGCAGGCAGATGTTAAGTCTGCTTTCAAGTTGTCTGGCCGTACCTTAGGTCCCCAGCTATGACATCCTCCCTCTGCATATTACTTTGACAAAACTGCTAATCTTTCTTGAAGAAATACTTCTCCCTTGCATCTTCATGGCTTCTTAGCTCTCCCTTCGTGCCATCTGTTACCTCTTCCCTCCCTCACTGCTGACACACAGCAACAGGCTTCTCTCTGGATTGCATAGGGGGGAAAAAAAAAAAAAATGTATTAAGGGAGCTATTTCCCTTTTTTCCCTTTGTGCTTTCTACTCCATTTGAACACAGCTGTCACAAGGACAGTTGAAATTAAGGAATGCAGGTGGAAAAAAAGAACTGAAGAAAGACATACACAGAAGGTACAAAGCAAGGAGAAAGAACACTATGATGCTGTGGGGAAGCAAGCTGGTATTCATTTGGAAAGGTCACTATAACCTGAATTGTTTTCAAGACAAAAATGGAGTGAATTGCAAATGGAATTGATGAGCAGTAGGAGAAGTGAGTGTCCAGAGAAGAGCTGCTATAATCATCTAAGAAGTGCCATCCTGGAGCTGACCAGTATTCTGTCTTCAGGAACATGAAGGAAGAAGATGTATGAAGAAGCTTTTTATTTCTCTTCAGTAATTACTTGTGTTATCTGGTTTAAGTGACTATGTGAGCTACAGTGGGTCAAACTTTATACTTCTTTCGTATGTTTTGCTCTATTAAATAAGACCGCAAAAACTTTCCACTTAGAAGGAGCTCGTTTGAAGCACTTTTACGCTGGCAATTATTTCTGGAAGAGATTATAAATGTAATCAGGGGAGAAATAAAGAATAAAAGTAATCTGGATGAATCCTACACCATTAAAGGCTTAGTTAAAGACTGAAGTTTGGTGGACCGTGGGAAAGAAGAGAGGAGAAGTATAACCTGGATTACAAAGATTTTATATGACTTAGATGGATTGCCAATTTGTCCATGTATTTATGAGCTATAAAAGGGGGAAGGACTCACACTAAAGATCACCTCTTAGTTAACCTGCCTCTGTATTACAAGGAGTTTACGAACTATGGCTTGGAACACTGCCACTTCCCCAACGAGGGGGGAAGTGACACAACTTCTCCTGACAGACAATCTACTCACTACCAACTTTGTCACATTTACTGCTATGCCCTAAACACAATCATTTAAATAAACCACCTAACAAGACTCTATATAGCCATTAAGCGTGTAAGCAACGGCAGCTTGAGCTTGAGCAAGGAACTCTTGGTGATTGAGGCAGAAGTCTTCCAGTCAAGCACAACTTTTCCCTTTACAAGTAAAGCTCTATTAGTCTTTAAACAAGCTGCAGCGTGCACTTATCCACTTGGCTGGTTCTGCTCTCCTGCAGCAGGACACAGGTTGGATTGTCACATGGAGTCTGCTCAGGGAGAAACATTTTTGCCTTTTCTGTCCCTTGTAAGCCAAGGGGTCTTGTGTTTTCTCTTCCAGTTGCACCACCTAGCCATAAAGGTTTATAAACTACTCTGTTATTACAAGAGATACATAGATCCATCTTGATCAGCGCAGCAAGTCATCCTGCCTTGATGAACTACTTATTGCAACAAAGAATGAGCCTCTTACTGAAACTCTTCTAAGAATCTGAGTTGTACCTAGAGAAAAGGAGGAAATTATGGGCAATCTGTCTTTCAAGTCACCTGAAAGTGTATTGGGCAAAGCAATGGAAAATACCACACCAGGAACAATCCTGGCTTGGCACTGCAATCCATCAAGTCATCTATGATCCTTTTCATCATCTGCTGTTGAATTACATGAATTGAAAGACAGCACTGTAATGATAACAGTCATTTCAGGTCTTTTTAATTAACAGATCAGAACAGATAAACTGATTTGAGACCAGATCCTGATACTCCTGTTCACACCAAGTAGTAAGTTGGCCGAAATTCACCCAACGTAGTAACTTTGGGAGAGTGCCTGAGAGGATACTGCCCTAAGTACACAGCTGTGAAATGGCATGATCCTGAAACAAGAATACCAGAAGGATTGCCTGTGAGTTTGAAGACTATAAAAGCATGGCAACATAACAACACTCCTGTGTTGCAAAATGACAAAAGAAATTCCATGTCTGGGTAAAGTACAATTCTCAAAAGTGCGAAACAATGTATAGCACAGAAAGGAACAGAAGAATACTATAATTACTGAGAGAATTACAGTTAGAGAATCTGCACCAAAAACTGCAATTAAAACTATGGTCACTAATAACACAGTGCCAAAACCTCTCACATCGGCTCAAGAGTAAAGAGAAATCTGACCTACATTTATTCAAATAGTTCCAAAAGGGAAACAAGAAATCTGCTTTACCTCCATGCTGAAGCAGACCCAACTCTACAACTTCAGGTTGTATCACAAATAGAACTTTTCACCATAAATTTAGACACTCCCATGTGCCACTGTTTTGGAGACCAGAACTGATAACTGATACTACGTATGACAAAAGTCCTGCTTACTTCAGTGGTCTCCAGGGTCACTGCAGGATCACAGAGTTTCTAGTTAACTGCTTTTTCTTGCTGTCAGTACTTAGTCCCACTGATGTGGTCAGCCCTGTTCAAATCATTGAAAACAATTGCACAATTTCAGCCATTAAGTCGATGGGGAGACAACTGTTAATTTGTTTGAGATGTAGTCTGTTTTCTGCAGTCAAGATAGAAGCCTCAATTATTCAAGATTTCTGTGTACCAAGTAAGGACCAGATCATCTGCCCAGCAGAAATGGCTCCATAAATGGGATAAAATGCTTCTAGGAATTCCCCTGAAGTGATACCTCCACACCATTTCAAAAAAGAACAGATTAAAGTTCAAAATGCAGAAGCAAACAGTGGAAATTAATTCAGCCTGGAGACATGTCCCAGAAACTAGTGGGCATCTGTGCAACAATTCTGCATCTCTGTAACAGTTCTTGCCCTTACTCATCCTGCAGTATGACATCAACTCATTTTTTTGTTACTGAACAGTATTTGTGGGCAGCCTGTTATTCTGGATGATGGAAATGTCTTAGCAAAGCAGTGAGTATCCAGCTCTTTGACAGTGGCAATTGGGCAAAGCCTTTAGAGGTATGAAAGGCATTGCTGCCCCACTAAGTTGTTGTTAGCTACTTTTCTTACCCTACTGCACATGCCAGCAGCAAGACCCAGCCAGTCCCCACCTACACAGCTTGTCACTGTACTTGCAAAGGGTTTGCAGTGCCAGAATGTAAAGTGGTGGATTAACTCTGACCTTTACCTATTTACCCGATTACTCAGCTGTCAGCCATGGGCAGTAAGCTCCAGTGACAAGGGATCAGCTTGAGCTGTCCTTTGGTGATCGCATTTCACAAACTTAGAGGCATTTATAATGCAGTACCAAAAAAAAATCCCAACACCTGTAGTAGACCTAATATGATAGTCCCACAGATATTAGACTGGCATTGGGCAGGATCTCTAAAGAATGAGAGTCTTAGCTGTCAGCATCTATGCTGCTAGGGAGGGTCATGAAAGAGGGAGAGGAGGGAAAAAATGGTGGCTGAGTTTCTGTTGAAGATTTCCCACCAAATAACAATTAATATGTCTTGCACACTGGTAATGGCTTTCTATTAAAAAAAAAAAAAAGTGCCTAAATGTCAATTTCTATTAATTACTGACTCGATGGTAAGAAACTGTTCACTAGCATTCCTGGGATACCTAACTTTGAAAACAAACAGAAACACACCAAAACTGAGCCCTCAGTAAAGAGATTTGACTTTTACCTTTCATTTAAAAACTAATTTAGTGTGAGACTGCTTCTC
>VXAV01010732.1:207498-229998 GCA_013399715.1 Alectura lathami
AGGGGCCCGGCTGCGGCAGCGGGTGCCTGTCAGCGAGGGGCTGCGGCTGAGGGAGGTGAGAGGCAGGGCTTCGGCACGGCCCCATTGGGTCAGCGGCCGTGGCACGGGAAGGGGAGGTCCGGGGTTTCGGGGGGCAGTTTGAAAAGGCTGAGAGCGCCGCGGAAGCAGGTGGTAGGGTGCAGTGTGACAATATAGTTACCATTTATGATTAAACTCGAAGCCGCAGCGGTGTGCCTGAGTGTGAGTCGCCCCCTTGGTGAAGGAACCAAGGGCTCGGGGTGCTGGCGCGGCTGCCCCAGGGAGAATCCAGCCCTGCACGCCCAGGGCAACGCCCAGCCCCATGCGGCACTGCCTGCTCCAGGTGTGAAGCCTTCACTCGTCTTTCCTCATTAGCCATGATCATCATTGTTATTATATATATAATATATATAACAAGGGTATAACAGCTTGTTATTCCCTTGTACTCACAGGTAGAGGGAAAAACCCTATTTGGCCGTTAACCCGCTCCCTCCACACTTGCTCCAGAGGCTTCGCAAACCTTGCAGTCTGCCCTCCCGTTAAAGAAGGAGTTGCTGCTGGTAAAACATTACTGACACTGAAACTACGGGATAGTCAGACTGCTCTGTGTGAGTGGAAGAGCATCAACTGCTGCACTGTTTTTGTGGCTTTCCATTCTCTTTTCTTCTTCTGCCCAAAACTTCAGTTGCCTCATACCACAATGAATGGCTGTGTCCGTGCCACGCACCAGCATCATCTGCGGTTGGTTATGTTTTCAAATCATAATACACATATGAAATAATTGGGCCAAATCTGCTAATAATGGAGTAACTCCTTGCTGGCTAGGAAGTGTAAGACTCCCTGTCTCCCATAGGATGAGCGAATATATATAGGAACAGCTTTTCAGATCACACTCCTCAGTTGTGTCTGCTGGCTTGTGGATACTCAGTTTATAGTGCTGGCATGAAGTAAACCGATTGACAGCTTATAGATTCAGTAACACAGTCAATGGCCTTTAGAGTTACAGAGGAGGAGGCAGAATCACCGCTTCATTGTTTGTCAGCAAAGGGTTTGCACCTGTAAAATAAATGTTTTCACCTACAGGAAGTGCCCAGCCAGGAAGAGCTGTGGAAATGGTTGTACATGAACAGTTGAGCTTTGCCATATGCAATGTGTTCTAGCAATCAGTGGGATCAAGCATAGCATCCTTGAGGAAGCATTGCTTGCCACAAACCCTTTAAAAGTTCTTTTTCCAGGTTTGCTGCAGTTACTGTACCTTAGCACTGTAGCTGGTAGTAGCTGCAATATTACCAGAGCTGGATAATGTCTTTATGTCCTTTTCTGAGTCAGTGTTGGAAATGGAGTAACTGCTCGAGAAGAACAGATTTCTTCTTGATAGAGACAAAACCCCAGTCCATAATCAAGGAGAAAAGGAGCACCAGTTTGTTATTCCTTCTGGGCTGTACAGAGTGAGGGAACAGTCTGAAGTTAAAAAGCACCCCTATGCTCCACACAGAAGGGATTTGTTTGGCAGCCTGTCCATCAACTCTGATAACTTTTAAAATAATTTTGTTCTGTATAAGTTTTTCTTTTTTTTTTTTTCTACAGTTGCTTAGTGCAATTCAGTAGGAAATCTCAGCTGCTGAGAAAATATTTTCTTAAAGTTCATGTAGACCACATCTGAAAGCCATGTTTCAGACAAATCACTTCTCTGTCTTTTACATACCTGAGGTTTAGTAGTTTGTTTTTAGCCAGCCAGCATTTGTTATTCGGAGGTGAAAAGACATTTTCTGAAGAATACTAAGGTTCAGCCTCTTCAGATATCTCTAATTTAAAGAGAGGTTACGGCTTGTCTCCGGTCAAAAGCCAGCAAGTGTGGTTCCTTTGAGGCATTATAATTCAGGAGTAATTATACAGAACAAATGAAAAGAATCGGAATTTCTTCCTCACAGGAATAAAATTCATTTTGACGTTATAACTATAGTTATAAGAGATTTTCAAAATCATCATGGGATTTATAAAAGCACAAGACATTATTCATTCTTGTAACTAATGAAAAATAAAAAAGGGAGTTCTGAACCAAAGTAAAAGGAAATTTTCAGTGCATAGGGAACCCAAATTGAACTGTTTTATAAACAAAGTAAAATTTATCTCTATGAAATGGATGTAAGCTACAAGGTAGGATGAATGAAGCTGTGTATGTGAATTCAAGGGAGAAATGCCCTTTTGTGTGAAGCATTCCTTAGCACTCAGGAGAACTGGAGCCTGATGGATCTCCATCAGCTTCAGAGCGTCTGGGTGAGTTGCACCAGCAACACTGATCCAGTGTGGATAAAACATTCACAGAGGAGCCAGGGGAAGTCTGGTTTCCCTTCCCAAACCTGCCACCAAGCTGGCACATTCTTCTGACAAGCAGGATCATTTCCTCAGCTCTTCTTTCTCTCTCCTACCATTGGCTAACGTGACTTTGAGCACCCTGTGACAGACACAATCTTTAAATACAGCACATAGATAAAAAAGTTCCCATTTCCAGCTAGGAATAGTAGATGTAATATATATTAATACAAACAAAATACAGAAGCTGACCCAACAAATTAATACCAAATGTCTCAGTGTCCTTTTGAAAATGTACCCCTGAGAGCTGCTCTCTGATGCAACGCACAAGTGAGGCTATTGCCAGCTCTCAGAGCTGCGACCGTAGGTGCCACAGATGAGCCAAAGAGGTCTGGGTGGAACGGCACAACTCCTGCCATTCACTCTCCCTCAGACCAGTCTCACGGTGGGTAACAAACATTCACCAGGAGCTTATAAATACACAGTTTTTAAAGCTGAATCAGAATATCACTGGGAGGAAAAAGTATACAGAACTTATTACACAGTATTTTTCCACCCCCTTTTTATCCTAGAAGGACTGTAATTATTCCCTGCTGCAGGAGCTGTACAGTAGTAATCCCTCTCCTCCTACAGGCATCATTTACAACTTGAGAGCGAACAGCCTATTAAGTTTTTAATAAATTATACTAAAATATTGTGGCACTGTTCTAAAAGTAAAACCTGGAGATTAGTAGTAATGGGTGTATTCCCTGTATATATAGAACTATCCCTTAAACACATAATTTTTTTTATTTTTATTTTTTTACAAAAATACATTGGCTTCTAAACATCTGTGATTATAAATATTTCTTGGAAGAGCACTGGCAAGGAATTAGTAGTATTAGTCACTTTTTTTCTTTTCTATTTTTTTTTTTTTTAAAGCAGCAAGCTTTTTACTGTTCACTATTAATCTCCTTTCCTTTCATGTCAAATTTAATTCATCTCTAGGTTTTTACAAAGTCATGAAATTATTCATGTGCTAAGTAGCATAGGTAATATGAGAGAAGGAAAGACCTCACAAAGATAAAAGTAACAACAGAAATACTGGGAAGAATAAGGAAAATATTGGACCTTCAGTCTTTCAGGATTACAATATTGGCCTCAGCTATTTTAGAAAGTTTGAAAAATAATGCTTTTTATTATGCATTTTACATTCAGAGGACTAACTTTGATTGGGGGCTCAGTAGTGCTGCAGCAGGCACCTTTTGTGTTTCGGCTTATGCTTAACAATGGGTCCCCAAATCCATCCTTAAAATGTTTTATTGAAGTAGTCTGGTTTTCAGGCATATTGAACATCCACCAATGTCACTGACAAACGTGGAATCTGTAAATACCTAGCAGCTTTCAGACTGGGCAATTTTATTTAAATCTCTGTACCTGGTCCTGGAAGTCTAGCATTAAGCCTGAAGACTTCAAAAACCTTGCAATTCATATCTGGGGTTCTTCTACCCTGTTCTGTCTCTCACAGTCACCTTACATCACCCCTTAATTTGTAAAGAAGAAAGGGGAGTGACAGAAGAATAAAAAGATCAGCAGATATGAATGCCAAACTCATTCACACAAAGCACAGGCTTAGGTATCAAATGGATTGAGGAAAGTGCTTGTAAATCTGGTTCTGATGCCCATTAGCCAAAACAGGATTTCAAAAAGGTAGTTGTCAACAGGGGAAAATAATTCTTATGCCAATTTCGAGAGCATACCAGACATTTCAGAAAAATGCCAGCTTTCTAAATATTCAGGTAAGCAACTAATGTCTTAAAGATGGAAAAGCGGCAATATATTTAAAATACAAAATCTTAAAACAAAAAATTGCTAAAGCTTTGAAAGTTCTCAGAGTGGGGAAAAAAACCCTTAAGCCTTACTGAAAAATTCAAAACATTTTTAGAGTACTATTCATCAGGTAAGACTGCAGCTTTTAACATATTCTGCTCAAGAGTATGTAATATATCACCAAAATGTGTATACTAGAATATACAATTTTCAATGCTTGTCTGTTATTGTCAGCCCTCTAAATATTACATTTCAGGCTTCAAAACGTGGGTGCTTTTCTTAGGTACTGAAGAGACTATGCAAAACAAGAGGTGCTGAGGATTCATGTACCTCACCCATACCTTAATGAAACACAGTTCTGAGGATGTTCACGGGTGACTGGAAGTAAAAATAGGGGTTTTTTGTTCAGCACAGCTGCCTTTGAGAAATCTGCATGGAGAAAAACATTTCTTCATGCATGCCAACAAAGAAGCCCTCAGCCATAAAGAGCTCCTACTTCTTGCTGGATGTGACTGTTAGAGTCAGGAATAACAACAGTGGCACAGCAGGGAAGATGCTGAGACACTCTGGACAGCAGTGACCGAGACCTCCCCTCCTGGCACAGTAAGCCTTTTCAACAACCTCACACCTTCACGTGTCCCATACACTCCAGCACTTTGTTGCTGCTGCCTTTTCCTTCATCTTACATGTTCCCCTTCTTTATGCCTGTGTAGTTGATAGGAATGTTCCAAGACCTCCTTTACGCTGAGGTTTCATGCATGTTTTCCAGCAGTCAGAGCTCCCTGGTGGTCACCTGGTAAATTGCTTTGCAGTAGGAACCACTTTGGACTGTACAGAGCTTCAATTTCACCTTTCACCACAACACACTGGTTTCTCATTCAGCCTTCCTTCACCAGGAGAACTCTCTGTAAGCAAGTTTCCTTTAGGTATGTTTGAGGCAGGGCTTTCATTAACAGGATTTGCAGACCTAAAAACAAGGGACCTTTTAAGCAAGAGAAGATTTGCTTACTGCAAGAACCTCTGAAACTCTTATATGGCTGGAATAGATGAAATTTGTTTCACATCATTGCTGGGAGGCAGATGTACCCCTTGTGGTATCAAATAAAATTATTCTCAGAAGTACCTTATGGCTACTGAAAATGGAAAAAAAATGACTGTAATGGTACAAGTAAGTGTTTAAAAAATAATAAAAGGAACTGTAGGAAAAGTTTTGATTAACTATGAAAAAATATGAGATACAACAGTAGTGAGATCTTCAATTCTTTTCCTATCTGTTGCTAAATGTTCTTAGCTAAGTACTTAATCCTGTAGTTGGGTTTTAATAAACTGGCATTAGGGCAATTGTTATTGTGTCGGCATCACAATAAAAATACAGGAGGCCTTTCCAGAGGTCATCACCATGACAGCAAAAAGATAGTGCTTGCTATTTTCTTAATAAACAACAGGTAAGATACAAACTTGCCTTGTATTTAGAACCTCCCTCCTATCCAGAAACTGAACTCACTGCTTCATTATAATTAGTACCCTTGCAGATTTTTTTGTAATTGCTAATTACTTTTTAATCTCCCTGGCAATAAATAGCTTTTCTAAACTTAATTGATTTTACTCACAAGGACTAACAGATTACCCAGGATTCTGCTCACCATCTGTCACGTAAACACAGGTAAAGAAGAATGTTTGCTTTTTCCATCAAAATTACCTTTCTTTTCCTTCGGACTTGTTCTGGCCAGGTTTAGACTAGCACACAGGACCTTTGACTGGATTACATTTATTTGTAATGTATTTTTTTCAGAACCAGAAATGAAACATACAGTGAATATTAGAGACTTTCTGTAAGCCAGAAAGGGTTATATTAAGCTCAAAGTTCCCCTGCAAAGACTTAATCCTAAGTGTAAAAATCCCTGAAACTGCAATCAGGTTCAAAAATAGCAAGCAACAGGATCAGTTCATTTGGATATTCCAATTGGATATATTTCTCCAATTAAAGATAATTAAAATAAGCTATGTTACCTATCATCTTCCTATTTCTGCATTTCAGGGAATGAAGGAAAAGAAAACTCGTGTTCTTACAGTCTCGAAGGCTGGGACTGCTTTTTAATGGAAACCAATTGCCCCATAACTTAAACTCTAGGAAGTGAGATTTTCAAAACAGTTGTCTTCTAAAAATTGATTGCACTATCCCTGATCCAATTAGAAAATTATCTCCTTGCCATTGTAGCGCTATATTTCTGTTTTTATGAAAATACCCCAAATAGAGAAATAGAGACTACTGGATCTCTTCTTCATAACTCAGCAATGTTCTAGAGATTTGTGAGTGCGTTTGTTTGCAAAACAAACCATAGGATATGATTCAATCATGCATTACTTTTTTGCCGTTGTGACTCCAATGGAAATCCCCAAGTCACAGCAGCTTAGAGAGGTGTTCCACAACAGCTTTGATGTCCTGACAAAAGTAATTTTTTCTCATTTGCCAAGGAAAAGAAAAAGAATGTCTAATCTAACCTGGAAGTGTGGAAGGTTTTCAGCCAGGAATCACAAATATAAGACAGAGCCAAAATATCAGCCTTTTGTTTATTATTAAATATAAACGTGAGGTGTTGATGACCAAGTAGAATATTGCTGTTTTTTTTTAAAAAAAAAAAAAAAGTATAGGTATTTTTTGTGCTGAAATATGAATTCTAAGTACACTGATTTTTTTTGATCATTTTTCCCAAAACCAGGAGTGTTAGATTTTTGTTTGCTAAGTAGATGGGGGGAAAAAAGATCATTGTCAGAAACAAAAGAGCTCTTCTTTACTTTTAACATTTTCAGGGATCAGGGTGGGTTGACTCTTTGTTTTCCATCCACTTGTCATCCTCTGTACCCTCTGCTGTTCTCATCCCTGCTTGCTAAATGTTCCCAGCCATTTTTACAGGACTATCCTACTAAACAACATCTGCCCATCCATTTCCTAGAGGTGAAGGTGTTCAGCTTTCTGATTTGACTCTTCCAAACTTCTGGCAAGACACACCCATAGCTCTGCGATATAAATCTCCATCAAATCCCAGATTTTCCTCATTGGTTCTGTTACACAGTAATTCAATTTGGAGGCAATCCAGGCTGCACTGTATTTTGTGCTGTGTTTTGTGCAAGAGACTTCTGATCAGTCAAGGCCATATTTGATTCATCTATTTCTATTACATGTCAACAAAACAAACAAAAAAAACCCTCTTAAGGACATGCAAATTATGCTGTCTGAGATCGTTAATATTACAGAAGGCAGGAGTTGTTAATGGCAGGTCATGCTGGCATTTGGAAAGAGCATTTGTCAAAGAGGGGCTGAGCAGCAAGTAGAGAGGGCTGGTGAAGGGCAAATAATAGAAGTTTTAAACTCCAGATTACATTTTATAGATCTTCCCAAATCAGTAACAACTGTTAGACACCAGCAGCTGATCCATGGTAACATCAATAGAAAAGGATGGTGAAAACAGCTGCATTTCTGGTGGATATTTATCTATCTCCTAATGGGTATGAATTAGCTGTATTAATTAACTGTGACATTAATTGCCAGACATGGCACTGTGATTAGGGAAACCAGTCTGAAAGGGTGCCATTCCCTGGCTTCCTGCTGGGGTGCCCCAAGTGCCCTCCTGTCAGGCCAGAGCAGGCCTGGGGGCACAGCTTCACACACAGCTGTACCCACTGTCGGGCTCAGCCACTTCCCAGTGCCCCACCTTCCATCCGCCTTGTCTTGAAGGCTTCTTACTCCTATCCAGTCAAAATGTAGGTCCTAAATTCTGGTGATTTTGTTTATCACGCATCACACTTCAAGGAGCTGGGCTGAACACTGGTCGCTCGCTGAAATGACCAGGGCCCATCGTGCTGTGGTGGCAGCAGGCCAGTCCTCGGAAAGAAAACAGATGTGTTCTGGTTGTGAAGCCTGGAGTGGTGATTCACCCAGCCTTGTGGCAGGGGGATGAGAGTTTGGGCTTGTGGACACTGAGTCTGGATTTATAGGATCCCTTCTCTTGAAACTAACTTCCCTGTGTGGGACTTGAGAATTGGGGTGCAGTGTGCTGGCTTGAATTTGCATAATTCACAGCAAATGTCGTCCCTGTGTGTACGGGTACACATGCAGCATTAAATAAATGTTGTGACTTGCAGCTCAATTCCAACATAGTCACTGTGTGAGTCAACTATTTTTTCAGCATTAGCAGCAAGCTTCTCAGTTCCAAAGCAAGGAACTTCTTCTCTGATCACTTCTGAGTTCCACTGCTCCCGTAACATCCTCTCTGCCCATGGAAAATGTAGGTTTCCAGCCTATTTGTCTGGTTCTGTTTAGAATGCTAAATTCAGCCTTGTTATTAACAGCCTTCTAGCAATTCACAGTGTTACACAGTATCAACCAAGATGATCCTAATGATTTTTTGGGTCCATGGCCATATCCTGAGACTTTGAAGGTAATAACATTACTTGCATAGCAACTTCAGAAATGCTAAAGCATTTGGTTAAGAACTACACAGAAACAACGACAAAAAAAAAATTAGTGTCCCTACATACCCCTTGTTCTTTTCAAGACAAAGTGGAAATATTTGCATCATTCTTTTCCTATGCAAACGTCTCTGGTTTCATGAGGTTTACATTATTAAAAATTATCCTCCAAGGCAAAAGTTGTAGAGCCAACTGAACACTGCTCATTTTCAAGTCAACGAGCTTCTATTTGTACAGTCAAGTCATACAAGTTAAGAGAGCAGAATAAGAAAGCAATAATCTAGTAATAACGAAGTGGGAAGAGGTCTGAGTGCTGCCAAAGCCTCGCTCCCTCAGGACTGCACAACTGCAGCCGAGTTTTTAAATATCCTTGGTTTCAACTTACGTGCTGTGGGCATGTAATGGAGCAGGTAAAACTGGCAAATTCACACATTAACAGTTTACTGAATTTTGCATTTCGGTGAGTAGTAAGTCAGTGTATCATTTATTTTTCATAAGCTGCCATTCAAAAACAAAATCGGTTAAGGAAATTTAATGCAGAGCTGTATACAGTGGAAAAGAACACGTACGGTTTAGTGCTGTTTGTTCTTTTTTAATTTGTATTGTCTTAAAGGAGGACCAGAGATTTTTGGAACTGCAGTTAATGCTGGAAGGACTGAAGGAAAGAATGAACAAATGAACAGAAAACAAAGAGTATTTATAAAAGACTGACTAATATAATTTGTCCATGGAATTTTAGCACTTGTGCAACAAAAACGTGTGTATTCAAAAGTTTGAATTTCCCCTTCTCTTTCTGAATCTATGTCAGGAGATACTGACCACATTTCAGCTTTGATGTAACAATTTTCCACCTAGACAGCTGCCAGCCTTAATTATTTAGTACAGCTGCATCACAGAGCTGAATCTTTGAACTTGGTCCTCTATTATTTCTTCAATCAGGCATCTCTAAGCTCTTTCTTCCTCTACTCTTCCAACCTCCAGTGGGTCTCCTCAGCCTCATCACAGACTAAATTCAGCCTTTAGCCATAATCAACTTCTTCCAAGCAGTGATTTTTATTTGTTCAGTGCCTTTTGATTTATAATGCCATTCAGCATGGCACATGCCCCATGTCAGCCCCATCTGACCTCTCCGATGGCTTATTAGGCACTTGTTTAGTCATCTCCTCCAAGAAATGCTTTACCTAAAGGAGAGCTGCGATTCCCTATTTCTTGGAGCAAGGAGTGAAGGAACGCATTTTTCTTTGTCAGCTGCATACTCATTCACATACATGTATATATTTTTTCATGACAAGCTTTTCCAATCTTCCAAAAGCTTCTCTGTCTGTCTGTCAGGAAAAATCCGTGTTGTCACATTACCCATATTAATGTTAGCTCTAACTCCATCACTGTTAACTCAAACTAGAACTGATTCTCCTGTTTCCTCCTGATTTTTATTTCCTATTTTCCTAGCCAAGGCTAGAAAGACTATATGGGGATCAGAATACACCCAAGCAAAATAAAATTTAGTCTAAAGTAACAATGTGTTTCTGAACTCCATGAGGAATGACAAAAAATAAAGTAATTAAAAATTAAATATGCACTAATGCTTTATATAATGCTGATCTACCAGTATTTCCTGCTTCCACTGCTGCTCTCTCATCCCTTTGCACTCTTTATAAATGTGCTATATGTTCATGTACAATATATACTCACAAAAGTGTATTTTTCTAGGTCCTGAAAAGCATTTTCTTCTGTTACCCAAAGTAAAATCCTGAACAAACTCCTCATATCTGCCACTAAAATTTTGCCTAAGTTCAGATCACTATTTATATTAAAAAAAAAAAAAGGCTTGGAGCATTATTCTGTCAACTCCGTAGTTGGGAAAGTTCAAAATCACATTTAGTCTTTAGGGCTTGATTTCAATTTGGTTAAAAAATTCAGAATCTTTCCTTCTGTGTGGATCCATCACTTATGGAGAACAGAACAAGGAGAAAGAAGATTTCTTCTACACAAATAGCTTTTTGCTGCATTGTAAGCAAGTTTGCTCCTGCTCCAGGCTTTCTCCTGCCCTAAGAAGTCTTAGCAGTCATGATGTTTAACTGTGCTGTACAGTACAGGCTGGAAAGAAGATCATGCTGTTAATACCAAGGGTATACCTTCAGCCTCCTTAACCTGTTGAGTCCTGTGCTGAAGACATTTGGCACTGGTAAAGTGCGGCTGCCACTAATGTAAGTCTTGCTGTTGACTCCAAGGATCAGAAATGGTATTACAGGCATAAATCAGAACTTTGTGTTGTAAAGAATGTTTTCTGTTGGCTTCCTAAGTATTTTTAACTTCTCTTTACCTATTGCTTCTTTCCTATTTTGTTCAGTAGAAAGAACGACTAAAAATCTTTACCTGGTTATAAACAACTAATGCCCCTGAATACAAGGGGAAATGAAATGAAAACTGAGAGATCTTTTGCATTACATCAAAGCACGTTAGGCACAGTTTCCTTAGGGATGTCATTGGAATTGACCAACTTAATGACTTAGGTCAGAGAAAATTTAAGGAATAAAAGGAATATCAGTCAGAGAGGGAAACAGCCCACTTCAAATTTTGCATCTCATTTTGAAGATATATATCTGGTTGCGTGACACAAACAGCCTATTCCAGCTGTTTACTTCCCATATAAATTGAGCTGGATAAGGAAATAGGAAATGAAAACAGAAACTTGGTAAATAACTTTATAGCAAATATACAAATAGTCAGGTTTGTTGTCCACAATGTGAGGAAAAAAAAAAAAAA
Source organism: Alectura lathami (assembly GCA_013399715.1). NCBI lineage: Eukaryota > Metazoa > Chordata > Aves > Galliformes > Megapodiidae > Alectura > Alectura lathami. The sequence goes on from VXAV01010732.1 coordinate 218,875, forward strand.
AAAGAAAAAAAAACACCACCACCAACAGAGAACCTAGCAATGAAAGTTTAAGGAAATACGAAAAATAGCATGGAGATGTTCCAGTCAGTCACGGGACCAACAACAGGGCGAAGTGTTGTACGGAAAGAGTACAAAATCCTTCAGAAAATGCAAATTCCCAAAAGTATCGTAAAATGTCAGACTTCTTTGTCTGGAAGGACATTATGTCCTTGCAATGTGTGCTTGGTGCTGGCTTTGAAACAGACAGCTTCCTCCTGCAGAATTAGTTTTCTGTGCATTTTGTTCAAAATCAAATTTTGTTTTCAAGACTGTTTTGCAAACCACCAAATGTTTGTGAAATGTTATTGTGTATGGGAAGTATTGTGTATGGGCAATAATGATGAAAAAAGTAGCTACTAAAGAAAGAGTATGGTCTAGCAATCAATACTTAGCCATTTTCTTCAGGTACCTTGATGACAAAAGTAAATAGAGGAGACACAGATCACACTGGGTTCCCTGGTCTTACCACCTCCCTTTTTAACACCTGGGATGATTCAACATAATAATCTCAAAGCGATTTCCTGCTTGATAAGGTACAGTTTCTACTAGGAGGATTCTTTCTTCCAGCTTAAAAACCTGGCCAAGATCATTAAAATATAAATGAGTACACTTGTATTTTTTCTGCCCATTACTCTTTTTTGAATGGATAATGTGAGGGAAGGCACAGTGAAAAAACAAGCCTATGTTTATTCAACATAGGTTTGTTCAACATAGCCAGATTTACAAACGTGGCTATGAACGAGGGTTTGTGTTATGTGTTGTAGCACAGCAAGTGGACACAGGAGAATCCAGAAGCTCTGAATTTCAGTGTGAAGTTCTGCCTAATTGAACGTACAGAATGTGCCACTGGAAGCAACTGCAACATGCTGATAAGTGATGCAGTCTCCATGCATTTCCTTAGCAGAAAAATAAAGGTGAGTTACAATTTGCATTACTAGCCAGAAGCAGCTCAACTCCATTTCTCTCGTTTTAACACCACCAGCGTCTATATCCTAGCTGTAAAAACACAATTCTGCCATCATATTCTGCCTTTTTTATGGTGATTTAAAATTTGTCCCTCAGGAAGTATCTGCCAGGATTTAAATGTTTCCATGACACACATGCTTCTGAGAACACTATTTGTTTTATCTTTGAAAGACCTGAGCAAAATATTAGTGATATTAAAGAGAAATGGAAATGAGAATCTCACAAGAAGAATGGAGTCTTTTCAAAGACTTCTGTATTCAAAAAGGAAGAGAGTTATATAGACATTGTTTGTGTTAATAATTTGGAATTATTCACCTCACATGCAGTGCTATCACCAGTTTGCTCGCTATCCACCATGGAAGTAGTAGTAGTGGTTTTCAACACATAGAATTATATGATCCTATTTTGTATTTACACAAACTTTTATCATATCAGAAACCTTCATCAAATCAGAGGGGAGTTACAACAACCTCCAACGGCACAAAACACCTCAGATAAAAAGAGGCTGCTATAGCTCGAATCTCTGATTTTTGCACACTTTGCTAAAAATAAAGGTCTCGATTCTGACACGTTTACTCCCGTTGCAAGAGCCTTACTGCACGTTAGTCTATTAACTAGAAATTAAAGACATGGTCCTGAGTGAAGATCAGATTCTGCACTGAACATCTGATCACAGAAGAACTCCCATTAAGTTTATGGACGTTGTTCAGCGTAAGCCAAGTAGGTTTTTCCCCATCAGGCACAAAAAGAAGTATGGCTTTATTTTATGTTCCCCATCTTTGTTCAGGTAACCCGCTTGTTACACAGGCAGCAAGCAATCCATTGCACTTTTTTCTTATTCCTGTCAGCCCTAATAATAGAAGGTTGGGTTTAGTTGTTTTTCTATTTTTGGATCGTTGGTGAAACCCATTTATTCACTGCTGTCTCAGGGATGCTGAACAGGTATATTCTTAAATCTTCATTTAGTTTTCAGTGAAACGTGGATGCGTCTGAGCTCAGTCTCTCACATCCACTCCTTCATGTCATTCAGTTTTCCTCTGTGCTGACAGGATTACAGTGCCAGATTAATTACTGTACGTGAATTTGCTTTGCTAGCAGGTCATGAATTGAGGAACCTATGATGCATAAAAGAGTGTTGTTACAGTTCTGACAAAGCAAGGTCTGTGGGAGAGGTACATCCCTTGACTAGATTAAACAAAACATTTGGAAGAAATGGCAATTTTCCAGCCACAAAAAGGCTTTCATTAGGACCTGAAGCCTCCCTGTTTACCTCAACTGTGTTAGCTGGCTTAATACTGTTCTTCAAAAGCCTTGTCTGTCTATCTCTACACATAAGCATTTCTTTGCACCTTGCAAATTAATTTCAAAACAGGATTTATTGACATGATAATTTAAGATTTTTATCTGGAAAATAGAAGAGAGAAAAAATTAGTAAGAAAAATGGTCAGGTGGCAACACTGAATTTCCCTGAAACTGAACAGTTACTGAGATTGTTATAATGTGGTTATTGGAGGACACAACTGGCTGCAAATTTTGTAGTGAAATGGCTGTGATCGAGGTCCAAATCTATAGGCCTCTGGGCTTCATAAATTGGGATCATTACAGACTTTGAGCAGCGCTGTGCTGATTTACAGTCTCTCAGGTTAGTCTGTCATTGAGATTTTTACTGTATGAATATATTGGCATGGTGTAAGAAAAATAAATGGGAACTGTTGGAACTGCCAAGGAGCTAGCCTGAGAAAAGATCTGTGAAAGGAAGACAAAATCCAGGAATATAACAATTACTGAAAGGTTCTTTCTGAAGAAAAGAAGTGATAGATTGGAGAAACCATGCCAAGAAACAAGCACTTGCTGTAGGGTGTTAGACATAATTAGAGAGGCAGGAGATGGAATCTAATTCAGTTATAATGGACATACATTGCCTATTTCACAGACTCTTGCTCTAAATGTGCTGTGCTTACAGCTAGAAAATGACAGTACAAACAGTATGGTAGGAAGGCTATTTGGTTGCTACACTCAGAAGTGTTTTCAGAGTTTTGAAGAGAAGATACTGGAGTATATGAACTTCCTTCTGGAGACAAGTGACAAGGCCAACCTTAGAGTGAAAAATGCAGAAACAAACTCATGATGCTAATGAAAAAAATCACTTAGCTGCTTTAATCATAGAATCAGGACAGATCATTGAGTGGAAAAGTAGTATCAGTAACTATGGATCCTAAGGAAACCAGTCCGGCTTAAGTGCTGCCACTGTCCAAAGGAAACGGCTCATCCAAGAAAACGAATACTTTCTTGTAACCGAGATTGATACTGACGAGGCTTAGACCACCCCACAACAAAGCGGTGGACATAGGCAAGATTAAAAGAATTTGTAAACCAGTATTTATGTGATAGAAAAATAGCAAATGCTATTTACTATTCACCTTTCTAGCCCCATTACTCATCAGAGTAACAGTGTCACATGATGCTTTCTCTGAAGTCTAGAGGAGGAAGAAGGGCTTCGACAGATTTCATCTGGTTGTGAATTCTCTGTGTATGTTCCACTCACAATGGTGTTGCTTTCAGATCACCTCTGCAGGGCTCCGAGCATACCCTGAAAGGTGTGCTCCTTCCCTCCTCCCCCAGCCATAATCAAAATCTGCATTTCTCCATTTGCCTCAGACTTCTCTAGATCATTCTCCATTACCAAGTTTGTTTGCTAACTCCAAGCGTTGTCAACCTTTGCGAAGTTCTTCATTTATTATTTCCACACAGCTTCCTCCTTTCTTTTATGTTGATAAGCAAGAAATGCTGAGGGTTAGTGGTGCTACATGGTCTGAAAAGTTCCCAGAATGATTCTAACAGGGATGATTATATTCTAGACAATTAAATGCCCAACAAATCTATAATAGTATTTAAAGTTTTTTTTTCCACTCTGTCCTTTAAGCCTCTGTCTCTTTTCTATTAAATAAAAGGTCCCATATTTATGTAAGACACATACTCACAGACATTACATGCACATGCTACTGTGCATGTATACCTTTTTATGTGCTTTGAGGTGAAAGGCAGTATATTACTGTGTGATTACTATCATTTCTCCAATAAGATATCAACGGGAAAAAAGATCAAAAGGTAGTGATTTCATATAAAAACACAATGAGAGCTCTCTGTCTTCCTGTTTGGTCAACCAAGTTATTTATTACGCATAATTATTACTGCCCTTTCCATGATAGAACTAGGTTGCACGTTGTAGATTATTAAAGTGATTATTCAGTATTGGTCAAAACTTAAAGTCTAATTAATTCCTAGTGCAAGTGAAATGATTAAAGTCAGTCACAGCTTTATCTACGATTGGAGTAAAACCAGACTGTTTTCCCAGCACCTGGCCTGCTGCTTTATTTCATTGTTCCACTGTGATCTTTATCTTCACTGCCAAAACCAGCACACAGCATTTCCACTGGCAGTGCATGAGAATCAGACAAACAGTGACGCGTCAGCCCTTGGAGTGGCTCTGCCAGGAGCAGCTAAGAAAGGGCACAGGCCAGCACTGCCTTTTGGTACCACGTGCTGCTCCTTTGTCCAGCAGACCTATTTATGAAGTATGGCTTAAATTCTTGGTTATTTACTTCACACTGATTTCAAAAGACGGTTGCCTAAGGAAGGATGGGAGATGAGAGCTGACCTCAAGTTCTGATCCAGTTTTAGCAACGACCAATACCATCAACATTAAAATGCACTGAAGTGAAACTACAGAATTCCCCATGCTCTAAATTCAATATCTCAGTAGCAGCATACAAGTTTATCCCTACACTAAATATCAAGTCTCAGTTTGCATTGCAGATTTAGTGAAAACCTGATGGGAAGAAAAGCATGAAAAAATGGAAAGCAGCTAGCATGATGTACAATACCTACATTGCTGAAATGAAAGGTGAGAGGGAGCTTGTTCTGAAACAAAATATCAGATCCAAACTCTGAAACTAGATTTGATTTCTTTTTTTTTCCTCCAAATCCACATTTGCCTTATATTTATGGAGTATTTCAGTCTGGAATCCACATTTCCAATGTTGTTACATTTCTTTGACTGCAAAGAGTTGGACATGAAACCAAGTTCAGGTTTTCTGCTCAGCTGAACTCACAGCATGTGACTGATATAAAATTTAATTTACTTCTTTGATTTAGATGTCCCACATGCATTAAAACTAAATTAAGAAAGATAAACAATCAAATCAAATCTGAAATTTTGCACTTATACAGCAATACTTTGAAAAAAATAATTTTCCATCCACAGACTAGCAGAGAAAAAATGAACTGATTTTTCACTTCTTTTTTTAGTAGATGCCAAATTTCTAATGTACTGCTTATAAGTGGAATCTGATCACTTCAAAACTCAAAATATATCACAGAACAAAAATAATAACTGTAAAACAGGACAGGCATCCTTCTGATAAAGTGACATATCCCTCACCTCTCAGTCATGCAAATACTCACAAAAAGTGCAATGACCTCTGCTTCTGAACCCAGTAAAAATACAAGATTTGAACAGTCAGCAGTTAATTCTGAGCAACACCAAGTGCTGTTTCCGGGAGATGATTACGTATCGTTCTTTTCGCATTCATGGACATCACATGGATATCATCACATGGACATCACTGGCATTTTACTGAAGATACTGGTTTATTCTAAATTTCTCCTAAGGATTACTTTAAGTTATGGAGGAGGAAGCAGAATGTTCTGACCAGTTGGGACCCATTGACATGATGGACTGAAAGTGTGACTCTAATGATATCAGTTTCATATTTTGATGAGAGGAGATGATAGAGAAGCAGAATAAAATGTTTGTGTGTGTTGCACACAGAGAAGAAAGAACACGTGATAGACAATGTGATAAGAAGAAATAGGAGTAGGGGAAGGATTAGTTACCCTGAAGTGCTGAAGCTGTGGGTATCATCCAGTAATGAACCACCTGGACATCTATCTGTTCTGTATACTGTGTATGCCACATACATCATAGTCAATATTTTTACATGTATTACATGTTGCATTATTTAGAAATTTCTTTTTTCAGTCTAGATGCAGCAGTAACTATAAGGACTATAAGGACAATGGTACTCAGCTCAGGCCTTGTTCGCCAATAAACGACAATATTTTTGTACATTCTTAAAGGTACCATATAATAAAAGCCTCTTGCCTTTATCAAGGAAGAGTCTTTAATGAATGCTGTTGTACTGCCTGTCAGAAAACCAGAATTCATGAAAAATTCTGAGATTTCAGTGTTTGATTGCTCTCATTGTAAAGAGGAAAATGAGAGCCATGCTGGACACAGCCACTTTAAGCCAAGGGGAACACACTTTACATGTGAGAGAAACAGTTTCACTGTCCTGCTTTTCTAAATTTGAAGAGCAATTTGAATCTCCCATATTCTACACAAGAGATAAACCTAACCACCAGTAAAAGGGATTAGTTAATCTGGTGCCAAGAGCATTGGAGTTCTTGCACAAAGCACAGTGAGTCCAAAAGACTCTCATCCCAGAAGGACAATGACTTCAAGGCACTCACAGCAGATGCCAGTGCTTTCTTGAGTTTTTGACCAGATCTGGTTTTACCCCAAGAGAGTGCCTCAACTAATGGCTCTTTGCTGCTGTGGGATCTTTCTTCTCCTCACGTGCTCCTGTTGCAGAAGACCATATCCTGAAAAATTTACTAAATATTTGTTCATCAAAACTGGTATATCTCTGTTTCACTTGCTTTCTCAAGAGACTTAAATCTTAAAAAAAAAAAAAAAAAGAGAGAAAATGTTGAAAAGCTTCAGTGATGTATACAGAAATGCTATCTGAAACATTCTTGTGGTTTTAGGCTGGTAAGGTTGACATAGATCTGGCTTTTTGACAGCTGTGACATTTTTTGGAAGACCTGCCACTTCAGAATCCTGCTTATCTTCAGCTTTACCCAAAAGTGCCTTTTCCCTAGCAGGATGAACAGACAGTTAAGATTTGAAGACATGCTTGTGTCATAACGATGCTTTCCTTAACAAACAGTTTGAAATAGTACCACAAATGTGAAGAAGGTGCATGAGGGAGAGACAGTAGGTTTGGCATCCTGAGGCCAGCAGCAGATGTATTTCTCATCTAATGCTGAGATTTACTATGTAGATCTGACAGGTAATCCTTGCAAATTTTCAAAGGTACTGGTGTACAATTAACAAACACCACCCTCACATTAAGAATCTGCTTACATATCTCTAGTAGCAATCAGAGGATTCCTGTGTAACAGAAATAAATTCTGAAAAACGTGCGTGATAGTACCACATGAGCACCTGCAAAACATTCCCTTACTGAGGATTCACTTCTTTATGCTAATTTATCTAACACATTCAGGTGTTCTAGTTTTATCATTTTAGGAAACAAAAATTTAAGAATAATTTGAGAAATTGACTTGCTTTGGCAACGATGAGCTAAATTGGAAATATTTTTCCTCAGAGACCAAGGAGTTTAAAAACCTCACCAATCTGTTCCTGAATTTGGAAATCAGTTACCTACCACCTGGGAACATACAAACTGACGTTCGGAACTGTCATTGTCTGCCTCCTGGCAGCTACCACATCTACATGAGAGGAAAGTTTGGCCTAGTTAGCACTAAAGGACTATTAGAAAGAGAAGAATGATATTTTTTTCCAAGCTGAAATTGCACTTGAATAATTCTTAAAATATTGAAGCAATAATGAAAGACCAGGAGGGATCCACCTTGCCACACTACTATTTTTAAATCTAGGGACTTTAATGAGAAACAAAGGAGAACAATTTAACACAATAAATAATTCAGCAGTGGAACTCATGGCCACCAGAGCAGACATTTATGGAGAGATTCAAAAAATGATTAGATAAAGTTATAAAAGAAAAATCCTTAAATGACTACCAGATATTATACAGAAGCAAACTCCAATGCAAGAGGTGTCCCCAGTGTGTTAAACTGACAGAAGCTGGGAGGATAGACTGATGCAAGTGTTCCTATATGCTTTTCATTTTTTAATACTGTCTCTAAAGCGTCCACTGTTGTACACTGCCAAAGATACTAGGGACGGTCACCTTCTTGCCTGACCCGCTATAGCTGTTCTAAGTAAGAAATGTTATTTACACAATTACCAGTCATCATGTAAGCTCTGAGTCTAAAAGAATATCAAGCCACATACCATTATTTATGTGTTTATTTATGTGTTTGAGCACAGGTGTAGATAACAGAATCACAGAATTGTTTGGGTTGGAAGGGACCTTGAAGCCCACCCAGCCCCAGCCACTGCCGGGGGCTGGCTGCCACCCAGTGGATCAGGCTGCCCAGGACACATCCAGCCTGGCCTTGAGCACCTCCAGGGATGGGGCACCCACAGCTTCTCTGGGCAGCCTGTGCCAGGGCCTCACCACCCTCTGAGTGAAGGGTTTCATCGTAACATCCAACCTAAACCTCCCCTCTTTCTGTTTAAAGGCATTCCCCCTTGTCATATCATTGCACTCCCTCACAGAATCCCTGCCCAGCTCTCCTGCAGCCCCCTTTAGGTACTGGAAGGACACCATGAGGTCTCCCTGAAGCCTTTTCTTCTCCAACCTGAACAAGCCCAGCTCTCAGCCTGTCTCCATAGGAGAGGTGCTCCAGCCTCTGTGCATCCTCGTGGTCTCCTCTGGACCTGCTCCAGAAGCTCCACATTCTTCTTGCGCTGGGGGCCCCAGGCCTGGATGCAGTGCTGCAGGTGGGGCCTCATGAGGGCAGAGCAGAGGGGGAGAATCACCTCCCTCACCCTGCTGTCACCCTGCTTTTGATGCAGCCCAAGATCCATTTGGCACAGCCAACAGATTATAGACATGCAGTTTCAAAATGTTTAGCTAAAGGACTTTTTAAGTACAAAACATAAACTATTGCAGAAAAGTGGATGTATGACAACATATATATGTGACACTTTTGACATCATAATTTTATTCAGGCTCCAAATGTTATTTTGAGACTGTTTAACATCCTACAGTCTGCCTTTTATATTAATGACCCTACATCTGTTCTGGCTGCATCAAAAGAAACTTAAAAGGAGAGGGACATTTCCAATCCACAGCAGAATAAACTTGCTAATCAGAAAATATAAGCAAGAGTTCAGCTAATATCCTGTGCATCATCATCTGCAAATCTATGACAGTCACACACAACCTGTTTTCTGTTACTAAACCGAAGGAACTAGTTAAGTAAGCTGCATACACCTAGAAAAGTAATGACACTGACTGATAGCACATGTTTGAAGTCAAAGAGCGTACCAAACGTTGGTAACCCTGCAGACAGTCTAAAATTATGTAGATAGATTGCAAATGTACTGATATGTCAAATGCAAATGCTTTATTGATCCCAAAAGACTAGATAAAAAACAGATCTGGTGATTATGCTCCAGGAATTTAAGAGATTTTGCTGGTGAATAGAGAAGCCGTGGGGCGAAAAACACTAGAACAGATTCCGGTATACCTTTTTGATGAGAAAGCAACTGAACCACATCTTGTTTGTTTGGTTGGTTGGTTGGTTTGGTTTGTTGTTGTTGTTGTTACTGTTGTTGTTTTGTTTAGGATTAATAGTCTCCATCATATTAAAAAAGTCTTCTCTCTGAATTCTAAGGACCATTTCATGCAGAGTGGTTGGCAACAAGGAAAGCAGCCAGGAGCACAGTTAATGGAAGTTGTCCTTATGTCTTTGCCAAAGGATTAATCTTCCTACCATCACTCAGGAAGTAAGGCTTTAAAAGGGGGGAAGGAGGCAACCAAAGCAACAAAAAACAATGTGGAGGAGTGGGGAAAGAGTATCTCTACTTGCAAAACAAGAACGCCTTAACATTTGCCAATAGCAGACAAGCACTTTATTGTCACATTTTATTTTCTCCATTATATCAAAGCACCTGATTTGCAATGGCAGCCACACATGTAGCAGATTTTATTATGATCTAATATTTAGATGTTGGCAGTGGAAATTCAGGTTCTGCCACTGCACACAGTGAGCAACATGTCCATCAACAATCTTTCACTTCAGTAGATTCTTAGTAGAGGGCTTAAAACTGCCAGCAGGTCTTACGCCAGGGAAATGTCATTGATTTCAATTAAATTATTCCTTTACATTGCTGCAATTATGAGGAGGCTTAGAGCTTCTAGTTTTCTTCTCCCATCTTGATAGTACACCCAAGTTTTACTTAGGTCTCTTGCAAAACAACTGAGAACAAATGCACTAACAAGTAAGGCCAAAGAGGGAGGTAATCAAAGGGGATGCAGGAAACAAAACCACTCATAGGCCTTTAGAATCTGATGTGTTAATATGGGAGAGCAGTAAGATTTATTTCTCTGTCATATCATCCCAAAACAGCATCTTTCTCTCTCTGAATTTGCAATTTAATGCTAAAAAGATTATTTACTTTCCAGCCATCTTCATAAATAAAAGACAAGGTCTAATTTCCTGTTCAGATTGCTGATGTTAAGATTAACAGCAGTTTACTTGCTCTGGTATGTGGGTGGGGAAAAGCCAAAGGACTGTTTTTATATACAGAGACTTTTCACTCCTGCTGTTGTGGCTGCAGCCATAGCCTCAGATGCAGCCCTGACAATTGCCATTTCTCAGTTGTTTAACAGCTGGACATGTTTAAATGGACATGAGATCAAATTGAGCCTTCACTGTTATGGAGAAGGCAGGGAAGCAGGAATACTGGTACGTGCACGTCTGCACAGGAATCCATGGCGCACAGTGGCTCTGTCACCTGGGCTGTGCATGACTAATGCTGATTCCTGACTCCAAAAAATGCATGTGTTCAGATGAACTGCATGAAACAAACTGGCAGTCAGGTCAGAGCCCTCTCACTTGTCCTCTGCTAGCAAGCAATTCACTGCCAGAGAGAAAAAAAAAAAAAAAGCCTGAAAGCCTGGCCTGACTTCTTATTCCCTACAGGAGAACAAGGGTTCCTTAAACTCTCCTGTATTTCACGACAGCAGAAAAGCAGAACTTAAGATATTCAGTGTCAATTTGTGACAAAAGTGCAGGTTTCCCTTTGATTTGTCCTGAGTTATACAAGGAGGAAGAGGGAGATGGAGTCACAGTTACATTTTCAAATATGTAATTAACAAAAAATAAGTCTTGATACAA
>VXAV01010732.1:232498-241439 GCA_013399715.1 Alectura lathami
ATACAATCTTTTTTTTTTTTATTTCTTTCAAAATCCAGCATCACTGGGTTTCAATCTTTTCTATTGAAGTTCTGTAATTATGAGATGAATATTTTATCCTCTACTGTATAACCCCGGGCTGTTTAATTTTAGACCATGAACCATATTTTAACTAATACATTAAAATGTAAGATATCATCCAAAACGACTTGGGTTTTCAAATACGCTGATATATGGGGTGTGAACCTTACAAGGCACTTTCATTGTACCTACATTTAGTGTGAAATCACTGCTATCTCCAAGCTTATCACCATAAAGATGTGACAAACTGTATTGGCAGTACATTATCACAGGGAAAACTTACAGAATTAAAAGGGGTTAATCACTCAGAAAGTATGTGCCTGTGTGCAAATGCTGCCCACTCCTGCTTTGTTTCTGCCATTGTTGTTAAATCCATTTGTGATTTTGGCATGCCCCCACTGTCTGAGGAAGGAAAGATAATGTCATAGAGCTGGTGCTCTAGCATCAAGACATTTAGGTGCTCCAGAACAGCTCCTACTGCTCAGTTTTTCTTCCACCCATTGGCTCTTTCACTTCACCCACTGTTACTTCTAGCACCTCTTTTTCCATGGCAGAAGTATCTGGAAGAATTAGAGCCTACTTACTTACACAAACTATGGCTCTGCATGCTTCCATCCCTTGCCGTGTTGCATGAGGTCAGGCTCAATGAATGGGAGTTTTGCTCTGCTGGATTTTAGGACACTAAGAAAGATGACAATGTGTGTGTAAAGTATCCCTGAGAGGGATACTTTATACACTTCTGCAGCTCATTGCATTTGCCTAAGAAGACTTGACACTTTTTTGCCAAGTGTCTTAAATCTTCACTTGAGTACCCCTGCAGGGCACTAGCTTTTGACCAGTCTTCAAAATCGGGACCTAGTCTGGATCAGTGCTCAGGGTCATCTCCATATAGAGCTAGAGACTACAAAGTCTCACTCCCCAGCATTACACTCGTTGCTTCCCTTGATCAACCAACCCTGTCTTATCACTGGTCTGTTCCACCTCTGCACCATCAGGTGGGAGAGATGGCAGAGAATACTGGGTAAGCTTAAAGATGCCACTTTATGTCTAGCATGAATGTTGCAGATGCTTTCAGATTTGTCTGTTCAGCACAGTCAAGTCTGTGACCATGACAGCAAAAGAAAATTGGCATTTTTGTTTGTATATTCCAGTTGGTGCAGACAGCCAGAGGATAAAGTGCTGTCCGTGATACTGGCACTTGTTTGTTTCACGGTACTAAACTGTTACAACAGAGTATGGCATATGACCAGTGTAAATTTCTATACTAATACAAATTTATATAGCAATGTCTGGCAGGTCATACCAGAATCACAGAACCATAGAATGACAGAATATCCTGAGTTGGAAGGGACCCACAAGGATCATGGAATCCAACCCCTGGCTCCACACAGCACCACCCAAACCCAGACCCTCTGTCTGAGAGCGGTGTTCAAACGCTTCTTGAACTCCAGCAGCTTGGAGCAATTCCCACTGCCCTGAGCAGCCTGTTCCATGCCCACCATCCTCCGGTGCAGAACCTTTCCCTAACCCCAGCCTGACCCTCCCCTGACACAGCTCCATGCCCTTCCCTGGGGTCCTGTCACTGTACCCAGAGAGCAGAGATCAGCACCTGCCCCTCCGCTCCCCTCGTGAGGATAAACTCACGATATTATATTTGATAAACTCTACAGTGCAACAGCCCCAAGAGATTCTTTATAACTCTTACCTATGTTGTGTTATTCCCAACGATACTATCTTGCGAAGAAGGTATCTATGTACTGTAACATGACAGAAGAGAGAGAGGTATTTCACAGCTTTCACTCTTATACTTCTAGTTCTCAGGGAGCAACCAACTCAAAAAGAATGGCCAAAGGTACATTCCCCCACAAACCAGTCAATATAAAACTTAAGAAAATGCTGATCAGCAGAATTGCACTGATGCTTTACTCACACTGTTGAGAAAATACTTCTCCTAGTCTCACTTCGGAGGGTCTCTCTGCAGCACAAATTGCTCAAAAAGTCTAGATGCATAAGCAGGCAGAATAATTTCCTGGGAGCTCTTTGAGCTCTGCTGCAGGCTGCTGGCCAGCTGATTTCTCTTGGAGAAGTATTATTTGTGAGATCTCCTAATGGACTCCCAGAGCTGCTAAGTGCTGTAAAACACCATCACTGCTGCCAGCCCACAGTCCCCAGGAGGGAACACACCAGCTTATTTTGGGTGGGCACTTGCTGGGTAAGTGCAGCCCTCAGTCATGCTTGGGTGTTCCCTGCAGAGCAGAGCAGGAAAACTCATGTAGGCAGGTTATGCTTGTCTCTGGGTCATCTCTGAGGTTAATTAATATCCCATAACAAAAAAAAAAAAAAAAAAAAAAAAAAAAAAAAAAGGGTATTAGTTGCTCCAAGCACACTGTATAGTTCTCACTGAAAACCTGCAGGTATGCTGCAAAGTGTGGTTTTTTTTTTTTTAGGATAATATCCCCTAATTTTAGCAATATGACTCTGGCACTGGGCAGCTCCCCTAGGGTGCTGGTTAATGCAATGCCCTGGCACATTCTGTTGGACCAGAATGACATAAGTTTTCATTAAAGAGTCAAAATGAATTATACAACATTGAAGAGGCTCTCCTTTCTTGAGGCCCAAGAGACTGCCTGGTTTTCTACTCGTACAATCACTTGGATGAGAAGAACTGTGTGGAATCTCAGGCATTAGCAGTCATATCTACTAAGTTTTACACCCCCTAGGTAACAGACCAAAGGCTCAGCCCAGCTTTCCAACTGCATTTTTAGAGCCAAAGGACAGGAGAGACTCTCTCTTGATGTGGAAGACTGCTGTAACAGGAATGCTTGTTTGAGGCCGCAATGAATTTTAGTACATAACATGATTCACTATATAGGTTTAACCAGAAGCAAATAATAAATAAAAAGAGAGATATGTAAGGGCGAAGATACACATTTGATGCATTGCTGCAACAATGCAATAATGCTACATAACAGAATACTGGATTGGGACCCAAGGTCCAGTTCTTCTGTTTCCAGCTAAGCAGCATGCCCACAGTTACAACTCAGGCTTTCCAGCTTTCTGTAGAATAGCACTGACTGCCCTGTGCAAAGTGTTTTGAAATGCTGTGAAAAAGCATAAAAGCCAGGCAGTACATATTTTGTGTTCTTTTAATAAAACTCATGCATATTTCACCTTCACTAAAAATAAATCTTGTTGAAAAATTCTACATACAGTAGCAAATTTTATGTCATTGTGTGTATCAGTTTTATTTTGCATTGTGTATCATAACTTCACAACACTATGTCAGAGTGCATATGGGACATGGGATATAGGATATAGCTTTTACAATAACAGTGACAGGGATATGTTTAAAGTATGTGTCTGAAATGGGAGATGATATTCATATATCATGGTAATGTAACATTATAACATATTTCTGATGTAGTATTTTGAAAAGGCTGCAGTTACCTTGGAAATAGCGCTATCAGCCGTTCTAACACTGGACATCTTGCACTCCGAATTAAAGTAACTCTTTGGAGGTTATTTACGCGTTTTTTTAAACCATTTAGCTAAATGCCCAGGTTCCTTATATATTTGATGACAAGGAGGCAGACTTTCTCAGAGGGAGAATGCACTCACTTGCATGAAGAGCGACCTTCTCTCCACATAGCTGTCCTCTTCACTGAAGGACACAAGCATATTGCTGTTTTTCTCAGTTGTGTGACTCAATGTAGTATTAGCAAGAGACAAAGAAATTATGTTTAGCCTTTGAAATGTTCTCCCTAGCAATTAATTAATTTCTTCCCCTTTGTGGGTTGGTGGTTTTTCTTTGTTTGTTTGATTGTTGTTTATTGCAAATCACAATCTCTTGGATCAAAATAGGAAGATCCTGCCTTATAGTATCCTCCTCCTTTGAAGTTCTTTTGAGAATATTACTCTGGCATGAAACTAAGGCATAATTCACATTTTGACTTAGTTTTGCTATCAGACATTTTTAAAGATATGCTTTACTGTGCATTGACAGCTTTTATTTAAAATACGGTTCTTAAAATTAGTATTAATTTTTGCCTCTTTAATGTACTTCCATATAAAATCTCCTTGCAGAGGACTTGAAGGAAAAATAAAGCTGGATGACTTTTTGACTGAATTTGTAGCTTCGTTTCAGCCCACTCTGTGGCTTGACTGTTCTCTAGACTCCCTGCTTTTTCCATAGTGTGAGATCCAGCTTCCTTTCAGTGCGGACATGTATGAACATCTGTCTTCTGCGCTCTTCTCTTAGCACATTTGCCCAGAATGTCTCCTGTATCTTTATAACCATTGCAGAGAGACAATTTCACTGCAAGGATGTTTCTCGGTTACATCTGTGTTATATGATACAGGATATTGGATGCAGCAATTCACAAATGGTAAAAAAATAAAATTTCTTATAACCGTGTTGGTTTTAGAAGAGAGGGTAGGAATCTACTGTTCTTCAAGCGAACAAAGCATTCTCAGAAAAATTCAGCCCCTTTCCTACAAATTAAACTCTAGGTTAAACAAATAGCAAGTGATATACTGTTATTGTGCTGTGGTTGTGCTGCAGCTTCTACAGAGAATTACTGGGTATTACACTACCAAAATAACCACTAAATCTATTCAATAGCCATCCTTGGATATACAAAAAATCCAGCACCAGAATATGCTTAATAAGGTGTAATATAGAGTCTCAGATTAAGAAAGCAGTACATAAAGAAGAGCCTTTACGTGTCTGTGGTCTAGTCAGTGCAATTGAAATAATAAATGGGGAAGAGTATTTTTGCATTCTCCATTAATCTACTTAAAATCCTGAAGTGTTCCATAAGCCTAGCAGCTGTAGTGTGTGTGTTGTCACCAGAAAATGTTTCTCCAGGAAAAATGGCTTGGCATCAAACTTGGAATCTGAAAGTTCTTTGCTATGTACTAAATGTTCATTATGGATAAATGCCACATAGCTGCAGCTTTATCTCTTTTTTCAGGAATTTCCCCAAAGATCATCCTTAAAGCTGTGTCCCAAAAACTCACATGACAATTTTTTCTTGGGTCCTGGGAGAATCTAAGTTGTTTTAACTCCGTGTATTATACTGAAATTAATGGATCCTTTGCAACAAATAACACGCTTTATCAGGTTTGGTTTGCTCAGATAGTATTATTAACAATTGTCACCAACATACACTTTAAAAAGTCAGTAATCTGAACTAAAATTTGACAGTCCATAATTGGTATTGCAGATAGCAACACAATTATTTTCCAGAAAACGTGTTGCTTCCATAAGAAACAGATAATACAAGATTTAGATTCCTTAATCCAGTTGTATCAGTTAAATTGTTGACTTTGTAATCTCCATTCACAATGGAAAATTACATTCCCTTGGAAAAACTAATTACCATTTCCGACCATTTCCCTGTAGCTCCTAAGACTTATATCGAACCCTAACAAAGGATGGAATTGCCATAGCAACTGCCAATCTGCTTGCTTTTTATTGCTGTTTTTGTTTCCTCGCTCAGAAGCCCAAACGATAAACACGTTTCATCCAGTGACCAGCCATGAGGGACTGGAGCCAATGCTTTTGGAGAAGACAAAGCTTCCCTATCAGAGCAAAGTGCTGCAAGTAGAGAAAACAATCCATGAATGCAGGTGATGGTTTCAGCCCAACCTCACTCTGAAACTTTCAGCAGGGTGATTCTTTGTCACAGCTGTTGAAGTTTCCAACAGCATGTTCCTGCAGCAGATAAGAAACTGAGGAAAGTGATGCCCTAAAAGCACAGTCAGTTCTCAACACCAAATATAACTGAATGGCAAAAACACATGCAATTTCTGAAAAGGAATCAATTAAATTGTAGAAACCCATTAATACCTAAAAACAACTCTTAGGATTCCTAACACTTTCTTCAATTTTAAATAATAGCTCTGAGAAGCAATTAAATGTTTGAGCTATGTGGGATATAACACTTATTCTGCCTTTATTGTCTTTGGATAAAAATGTATTCTTATATGGTACACATGCTGAGAGAAGGAACTCGAAAGTCTGAAGGTTCTGGGGTTTCACTTATGGAAAACCACAGCTTTGCTTTAGCAACTGAGAAAGAGGCTCACTGGTCATTTATTCAAAGGCAGTGATTAACCCCTCTGAAATGAAACAAATAATTAGAACCTAAGAATATTATTGTCTTAATTGTCTTAAATTCTGTATATTTTTTTTCCATGCACAATTCTTTGCAAACATATTTATATTATTTTAATTTCTCCCTTCAAGCTCTCCTTTTATTTATATCATGCCTAATAGCATGGGAATTATAAGTTTGTTCTTGAGAACAGGGCAAATGTGGGACTGCAGAAAAATATTTCCAAAATGTCAGCTGCGCATAGCATGCTATGATTTATCTGGCCGTATCCATCATCTCTGCAATTTAAAGCAAGTACAGGCCTCAGTTTCACTGACACCATGTTAAAAGTTGCTGTGACCTGCTCCTGAGGTTTTGACTCATGGTGGTAGAACGAGGAGTGAGAAGTGACATGCTAGACAGCATGTTCATCCTTTGCCCACAGTCAGGGTCACCCAGCACCACCCACACACCAGACTTCTTTTTGGATCCTTCTGAAGCAGGGCCATCCAACCAAGCCTTTGCTATTTCTGTTCAGGTGGTGCTATTTAATGGATAATCTTCCCTATTAGGAAACACCGATAGACATCCTAACAAGATCTTTTTGACTCTAGAAGAGTCACTGCTTCATGCTTCATCCCTCCTGATCCTAAAACCACACAAACTCTGATTCCTGCTCTTTCAAAATGGCTTGAAACAAACTTTTCCAGCACCTTTCCTTTTTGTGGGAAGAAGGAAAAGCAGTCTCTTTATCTACCTTGCTCCAAAAACCAGACCAACAAGTATCTGTGAAACCAAACAGCCCTTTCAGAAAACATCACTAACGGTTTCTGCAATGAACTGACCAGCAAATCAGCCCCAGCAGCCCTACTGGTTATCTTCCTACCCTGTTTTCTCTCTGTCATGAAGCATGTTCTTTCCCTCACGAAGCATTTAGGATGTTTCATGCTTTTGTGTTCTGTTCATTGACACTACAGCTTTCATTGTGAGCTACACCTTACGCTGTCCAGGACCTGGACTGAGAAAGAAAGCCTGCATCATGAGATAATAGGCCCTGCCACAAACTCTTTCACTGTGAACACACAAAAAACATTTCCAAAGCTTCTACAAATACATATGGAAGCCCGTTACCTCTTTTTAATGTATACTTTGTATACTTTTCAGGTATCTGCATATTGGTTAAAAATAGTTTTGCAGTTTATAGCATAACTACTTAGAACAAATGCTTTTATAAAGTGTATCATATTCTGCACTAAGGAATTCCAGCCTTACTGGAAAGTACAGAACTATAACAAAATTTACATCTAAAACTTAAATATCTTAATGTTCTAGTTCCTTAAAATCACTTGGGTAATACATGTAGAATTTGTTTCACCAAGATCAAACATTTTTCACAGTCACCATATTAGGAGGTCTGTGTGTCTACTCGGTAGTTGTTCATTTTTAAAAAATAGGCAACATTTACCATAGCCTTCTGCAAATCACACTTACAGTTGTATTTCAATTAGGAACTGTAAATATTTTAGATCAGAGATGAATAATTGCATTATACTTCATTCCTAATTTACATGTAAGAGTACCTACTAGCTACTAATGAAGTATTTATTGCACTGAGAAGGGTATATACTACCACCAAATAATACAGATTATTTTGTGGAACCTAATTTGCTCTTACTGAAGTGGATGGCAAAATTTCATGTACTTCAATAAGTGGAGAAACACGACCAAAATCCTTTTCCGTTACCTGCAACAGAAAAGGACCAAAAAATCCGAAATAAACAATGGAAAGATGACTCCAGTGTATGCTCTATGTAACTCAAGAGCGGTATGATCATTTGCAATGGGCAAAGAAGCAACAGAATCTCTCTTTATACAGTAACCTTTAAAAGCATTATTTTTACCGAAGAGAGATCCAACATCCTATGATTTGCAGTGGTGTCTCCTGCAAACACACCTGCTTCTGTAGACTGTGGTGACGGCTCCCGGTTCCCGAGAAGCCAACTGCCTTGCACCTTGTTCTCACCGAACACGCGTTGCTATTCTGGACTGGCACTACTGAATTAAGTTTGTCCCATGTGTTTTCCACAGAGTCTTTAATGAATGTGAGATGCCTGGTAGCAAAGCCTTTGGGAGCACAAAGCAAACGAAAGAACCAACTTTTAATCAAAGAATATAAGAGCGTGATTGTGTGAAAGAGGGGGGGAGCTGAGGGCTCTCAGCATCCCGCAGGAATAAGTAAACATGGTGGAAGGTGGAAAGCTTGCAGGGAGAAAGTCAAAATCACCTATTCTCAAAAATCAGGCTTTATAATGTAGTGTAGTGAGTGATTCACAAATAAAGACTAATTTGCAAGAAGTAATGTATATTGTGAAGTAAAAACCCTAACAGAAACTGTATTATATTTTGAGATGTAAATAGAGCTGGAGCCTGAAGGTTCAAAAAGCTATTTAATGGCTTTCTGATATCCCCTTAAAATTACTCCTTAAAATAACCCTCTTCATGTAAAGATTTCACAAGAAATTGCATTTCATAAATTCAGACAGAAAAATTACTCAGGTAAGGGCAACTTTGGAATTTCCCTTTTATATTATTCTTTCTGTGAATTAATCATAACAAACTACAGTCAAACACACTTTGAATCCCTGTTGCTTAACCAACATTTTGCAGTTATGTCCTGTGGCTTCAATTATTCGTGTTCGAACATGTCTCATACGTCCAAAAGCCAGTTTACAGCAGCTTTTACTGAGGAAAAAAGGCATAATTTCTTTCTTATCTGACTATGT
>VXAV01010734.1:0-39498 GCA_013399715.1 Alectura lathami
GGCCAGTTCTTCCTTTCCATTCATTAGAGGGGGAACACTCTTTCTCAACTGCCTCTTCTGCCCTATGTAGCTAAAGAAACCCTTCTTGTTGTTGTTTTTCACATCCCTTGCCAAGCTTAATTCTACCTGCGCCTTGGCCTTCCTGATCCCATCCCTATATACCCTGACAGCACCTCTGTAATCCTCCCAGGCCACCCATCCCTGCTTCCACTGCCTATANATCCTCCCAGGCCACCCATCCCTGCTTCCACTGACTATACTTTTCCTTCTTTACCCTCAACTTGACCAGCAGCTCCTTGCTCAGCCACACTGGTTTCCTGCCTCCTCTGCCTGGCTTTTTATTCTGGGGGATGGACAGTTCTTGTGCTCTCAGAAAGATGTTCTTAAAGTGCTGCCAGGTCTGCTCTGATCCCTTGTCCCTAAGGGCAGTTTCCCAGGAGTCGTCTTCCAACAGCTCCTTAAACAGTCTGAAGTTTTCTTTCCTGAAGTTCAGTGTCCTGACTCCACTCCTTGCCAGGCCCACACTTCTCAGGATCACAAATTCAGCCAGGGCATTGTTGCTGCAGCCCAGGCTGCCTCCAATCTTAACCTCTTTGACCATCTCCTCCACATTGGTGCGCACTAGGCCCAGCAATGCATCACCTCTGGTCGGTCTGTCCAAGACCTGAACCAGAAAGTTATCGTTGATGGACTCCAGCAGCCTCCTGGATAGCTTGCAGCTCCCTGTGTTGTTGTCCCAGCAGATAGCTGGATGGTTGAAATCCCCCATGAGGATGAGAGCCCATGCCTGTAATGCCTCCTTCAGCTGAAGCAAGAAGGCCTCATCAACAGGCTCCCCCTGATCAGGTGCCCTGTAGCAGATCCCGACCACCAGCTGGCTGTTATTGGTCCCATCCTTAATTTTCACCCACAGGCTCTCAACCTGTTCCTGACTGTCACTCAGGGGCAGCCCCTCACAGTCTGTGCACTTCTTAACATAGAGGGCTGCTCCCCCACCCCTCCTACCTTGCCTATCCCTAAAAAGCTTGTAGCCCTCCATGGCGGTATTCCAGTCATGGGAATCATCCTACCACGTTTCTGTGAGAGTGACAAGACTGTAGTTCTCCAAGTGCACCAGAGCTTCCAGCTCCTCCTGCTTGTTTCCCATGCTGTGTGCATTCGTATAGAGGCACTTCAGCTGGGCTATCGGTTTCCCCTCAGTCCCTGGCACATCCCTCCTAGGCTGATCTCTGATGCACTCGGTTTTAACCCCTTCCCCCTTCAAACATAGTTTAAAGCCCTCTCAACTAGTCCCGCCAACTCCTGGGCAAAAATCCTTTTCCCCCTTTGGGATAGCCAGGTCCCATCTGGTGCCAGCAGGCCAGGTGCCGAATAAACTGCCCCATGGACAAAAAAAAACCACAAAACTCCTCTGATGGCACCAGTCCCTTAGCCAAGTGTTGATGAGGTGGGTCTTCCTGTACCTGTCACTGTTTCTTCCTGACAGCAAAGGGATTGAGCCAAACACCACCTGCGCTCCAGACCCTTCAGCTAACCGCCCCAGCGCCCTGAAGTCCCTCTTAATAGCCCTCGAGCTTTTCTCAGCCACTTTGTCACTGCCTACCTTACGTAGTAATCGGAGGGTTTCGCCAGATCAGGGAGCTTCTTCGTAATATCCCTGACTCGGGCCCCAGGACTGGTGAATTCAAATTAAGCAGAAGGAATAACGACAGTTGCAGCCAGCCAGCAATAATGGGGCAGATTCCAGTAGTGCTACTGGTTTGTTTTCAATAGTCTGTTACTTCAGTGGGGCTACTGTATGAAGTATGTGCCACTCAGTAGAAGTAAGGCTACCCAGAATCTAACCCAGTATTAGTCATTTACCCATTACATGATGTGAAGGAGCACCGTCTAAGGTGCCAAAGGCATGGTTAAGATCCTGCCAAATACTGGCATACAGCTTCCACTCCCTATGCAGGGTATATGCTCTGTAGTATCTGCTTAACTTCAAACACATGCTTAGTTCTCAATGCTAGTCAGAATTACAGGCCATTCTTTGAACAGATGCTTCTGTCCAGAACATCTGCTCAATAAGAGCTCTAACATTTAACAAAAATGCATGCTATTACTTATTGACTCGCCAAAAAAAAGCTCCTTGAATACCTCTTCATGCAAATTTTAATCACTTATTCAATGTCATACCTTTAATTATGCTGCTCCTAGGAAGCAGAGTGAACAGGCTATTACTAATGCAGTCACAGACCAAAACTCTATTAGGAAAACGATACTTTCATTTCAGTAGACTGACATACACCAGTGTAGTTAATCTGATTCTTATGTTCTAAGTAAGAAAGAGATACTGCACTGGGTTTACTAATGCCCTCGATGATTGTTCCGAGCTGTAATTTGTACACATATGCTACAGTAAAATTGTACAGCAACAGCAAGGAGAAACCCTGCTATGTTTACAGTAGAGAAGATGTGATATTATTTCATCTTTGCTACTACTATGAAATTTCTGTCAGAAGAAGCTCTTCCATAATTTGCATCCAGTGCAGGGCAACAGGCATTTGTTAGTTTTATTTAAGAGTGCACTGGGGCAACTTCTAGAAAAATCAGTCTGCAGTACTGGAACACTGAAAAAGCAGATGAATCATGTTAACAGCTGCTTACATTAATTGCACACAAAGCTGACAGGCAGAGAACTGGACTCACTGAATACATACACTAGTCTGTAGCATCTAGCAATAAGCTTGCCAGTAATATAAATAATGCTGTTCCCGGGGGTATTGAGAACTTCTATCCTCTTGCACCTCTTTAATCTCTCTTGTGCAGACTCCAAGGTCCAAATTGGGCTGCATAGAATTCAAGTAATGTACACCATCATAACCAGGAAAGGTGGCAAGCAAGGAGATCGCTGATGAAAATTGGAAAAACACCATTATGTTCCAGTTGTCAAAAGGATGAGCAGAAACCAGATTTTAAACACTAAGTGGAAAAAGCAAAATTAGTGCTAGAGATTAAAAGAGTACAGTGGCTAGACCTGGATGACTTGAAAAGAATTTTCTTGAGCTTGAATCGAAACAAAAGCTCTTCCATTTATACTAGTAATGGAACAATAATCTAGCCTCTGGGCAAAGTATGAGAGCAGGGCACATCAGAGCTGAAGTGCAAGATGGGTAAATTTTAATGCTCAATTATAGATGTGAAATGTTTTTATCTGAGGAAACTACTGTAAACAGTTTTGTTTTAGGAGTTGTCTTTTGAGAAGCTACTATATAAAATTGCATACAGAAGGAAGCTTCTTGTCCCTACTTGAACTTTGCATTGACAGCAAGAAATACTGTGTGCTGTTTATTAAAAAAAGTCAGAAAGCTAACAACTCTTAAAGCATACCCATGCATTTCAATGCCTTTTATGCTTTTAACAATGTCAAAATAATTGGCTGAAGCCCCTGTGACGTTTAAGAAGAGCTACGGAGTCTTCTACTGTAAAACTGAAAATGCAACCTGTGAGACCGCATGTCTGTTTCGCACATTCAGAAATACGGGCAAGTTCAATTCCAAGTTTAATACCTTTGTTTGAAGAAATCTGTGCATCTCTCACAAGCAGAAGAAATAGTGTCTGTGAATATTTCATCTCTTCCATTCCAGGAAACGTACCTTGATTGCTTTGGAGACTAGTCATTGTCAGTATCTAAAATAGCTGTGTAGAAACTGCTGTGGTAGAAATGCAGACAGACAACATGGTGCAGAGAACTTCATGGGTGATGGCAACATTCATTTTTAGGAATATTTAATTTCATAAGCATCAGTGCTCTACTGTGTGACATGGACACTAGGTGGAACAACGAACCAGCTCTTGTTAGAGATGACAACACAGAAGGTTAACCCAAGCTTGTCGTACCCAGTTTACATGATGCAAGGACAGAAGTTGCTCATAAGCAGATCTGCTGTTCAGGAATCATCCTGAACATAAAAAACTGAAAGAAAATTATAAATTCTCTTTATTCAAGGACCATCTTAATTCCCAAAACAGACTTCTGAAGCCCCATTCCCCCTCTCTGCTTCCTTTTTTTGATAGGAACCCACCTAATGTGGTACCAAGAGCTGCAACTTGAGCTAAGGTCACACTTTTCTCTCAAGTATCACCTGCCACATTCCTCCTCCTCTCTTCGGAAGAGTATTTGAGCAAGCTGAGTTGCATCATAACAGAAATACTGCTGTTTTAACTATTAATCCCCTTTTTCATCCATAAAGACCTGCAAAATAAGTGGCACAGAGTGCTAACTTCAGGCCCAATGCCCTGTCAGGGCTGGAGGACCCCTTCCCTGTTGCACAGCAGCACCCGCTGCATGTGACACAGGAGCCAGGCCGCCGCACCCCTCCAGCAGGCCGACAGGGATGGGCTGCCAGCCAGCAGCCCCGCAGCACCGCTGACTGCACCGCCCGAGACCGGCAGAGCGCCAGCTCTCCTCAGGCACCACAAACACCCCAGCTCCTGCTCCTCGCCCAGCCACCCTCAACTCAGCCCCGGCCCTGTCTTTACGGTCCTGCCTGTCCCAGCACGCACTGCTGCAGTGGGGCACCTTACCCTGGCCGCTGGCCCGTGGCCTTGGCCTGGGGAGAGGGGGTTGGAGGCAGCGTGAGTCTGTACAGCTCTGTGCCAAGACTTTTCTTTACATCCCCTTTCAGCCCCTTAACGGGTTCTCTCATCCTTCTCAACAGATTTCCTTCACTCTGTCAACACTTTCCTGGTTTTAAGAAGCCCAGAAAAAGCAACAAGCTGAAGGGAACTGAGAATTAGACCAACAAAGCAAAGAGCCTAGTCAGTCTGCCCCACAGGTAAAAACAAAACAAACAACAACAGTAACAACAACAAAACCCACCAAACATAAACAACTGTTTCTTTCTAACTACCCCGGATCCAGCTTCAGTCAGAGAGGTCTCCTCCATCTCCACCTGCTCCTTATGGACTTGCACTCTGCAGAGGGTTTGCTGACCCCCCAAACTAATGGAGATGTACTGACAGCATGCAGCTAACCTTTCCGGTGTACCTGGAGGAATGATGGTGTTCTGCCTTTGAAAATTCTCCTCACCGAAACACCTCATGCTCTGCAAGAGACAGCAATAAATTCAATGACGTACTCAGCACGGACAGACCCTGGACCAAATGTAATTTTACTGACTTGCATGAAGTTACATTAGAATTGATTCACCCCACTAAGCTGTCTACATCCCTTTTGCCCTTGGAAAGGGAGTACACAGCCATCCAGCAAGGACAGGTTCATTGCTTGTTCAAACCCAAGCCCCACAATGTGCTCCCACCTTCGGGTAGAGCTGGCCCACGTGTCCAGGCTCACCTGGTGCCTTGGGAGGCTGTTGAGGGTCTTGGTCCACCACCACCACCTGGCATGTGCAGGCAGGCTGTGCACGCCTTCAGCATCCCAGAGTAAAGCAGACAGCTATCCCTGAGACTGCACATGAAAGAGGTGTAAAGAAATACCTTCCAGATCAGATCTGGAACTCCTGTATCCCATGGAGTAAGAATTGGTGACCCAAAGAACCATGCAAGCTTAAAAATCTATTAGTCTAGACTTGGAAATTCAGGTTCAGAGCCACAAATTCAGAGTTAATTTTATGTAGTAGATTTCCAGCTCCACTGAGCTTAATGGGATTTGTTATTCTGTTAAATGGGCTTTTCCCCGGAGCACCTTGTTTCATTAGACTATGTAACAGAGGCTTGCATGAATGAGGTGTGTAAACACAACGCAGCCACACACCAGCTGCCCCTTTATTTTGCACACCAAAGTGCTAACTCCTGTTACAGATTGCGGGTGCACGTGTACTGCACTCCACGCACAGTAAGGCATCCAGGTACCGTGGTCATGGAAGCAAGAGTGCGATTTCTCTTTGCCAAGGAGAAACTGCAGGGAATGTCACAGCTCCCTTAAGAGAGGTTTTGACTTGCTAATAGTCTCCAGTGTGTTTAGAGTTCAAAATTGGAACTAGCTTTCTTGCAGTAACAGTGTTGGCAACAGGTTCTCCATGAGCCAGCTAGCATTTGGGGATGTGCCAGATGTTTACAGAACTGTCTGTAATTAAAACCACTTTGATTCATAGCAGTGTTAAGTGGACCTAGCAAAATCAAGGCCCCAAAACTCTCTCCGTCTCATGCAACATGTCTAAAATATAAATGTCAATACAGAAAACAAAACAAAAAAACACAGGTAAGAAGAAAGGCCACACTTCATTTCACAGAGGCAAAACCAAGGCAGTGAAACAGCATGTGACCCTGGTGACAAATCCAGGACCAAACCCAAGGCTTGCCTGTTCATTCAACACCCGAATTAAACTCCTTTTATGTCAGGCCTCAGAGGATCCTACCCCAGTGTGCCCAAGCTACATGCTGTTCTCAAGTTCATCCCTCTGATGAGAAAAGAGATCCCCCCTCTTCAGGGCTAATTGGAAAACGTTAACTTTCATTTTTTTTAACTTACTGCCATTCTGAGCAGTAAGTTGAGCATAAATTCTATAACCCTTAGTCAGGCAATGCATCCATTAAGGAGGCATTTTGCACTGTTTCATGATAGAATCTTATCCTATACAACTGATTGACCTTGATATTCCCACTGTTTACAATAATTTAATTTTCATATATAATTTGATGATGTTTTCCACAGAAAATGTATAAGCAATTGCAGCAGCTATTAGACATTATCAGTGAAACTCCATTTACGGTGAAAAACAGAATAAGACCCACAGAACTGTCAAGGAAAATGAGAAAGTCAATGTCTAAATTCCTGACAGCATTAGTAACAACAAATCTAGTGTGAAATGGCACGCATTTTCTCTCGATATCCATTTTGCATCTTGTAGAGAAGAGAAATTTTGCTGAAAACATAATATACAGAACAAGGACTGAACAAATTAATAAAAGCTGTGGGACCTGAAAGGAAATGGTTTCTCTCTCTGTCACTTTCATTTGTGTGTGAATCTAAACACATTCGTAAACCTGAGGGCAATGTTGATTCAGAAATGCAAAACAGAAATTAAAGAATCAATGACCGGTTGAAATAAATGGCAAAACTCACTTGATTTCAGCAGAGACAGATTTTTACCCCAGATATTTGGGCAAACTTATCAACAGCCAAAAGACAGTACATTTGACCTTTGAAATCCAGTGAACGGGCAGATAAAAATGGTCTTTCGATTCCCCATCTGTTCTGTAAAATTTTCCTGAAAATATATCAGAGAGTGTTTAAAACTTGCTTCTCTGCCCCCACCTCATCGTAATCCAGTGATGCCACTTTCTCTGCGACCTTATAGGTAGTATAAGCTCCCTGAGTGGATGTGTCAGCCCAGAGTTAGGTGAGGGAAATACATGCTGTAGTCTGAGACAGACCAGATCAGAATTCACTTTCAGGAACTGACAGACGACTTCCCACTTACTTTACTTGGAGTGTGCAGTGAGGGAATCAGCACAGACCAGCGTACGTGGTGTCCACCCACGGTATCACACACTGCTCACTTCCATGTGGAGACAAGCCTAGGTTTGTTACTGTGGTTTCTTCTTGTTCTTATCCTTGCAGTTCTAGGATGTAAAGAAGAAACTGTGTCTCCCATTTCCAGATGGAAGCATTGAGAAAAAGAGAGGCCATAATCCAACTTCTTTAACATATTCACACTGGTTTCAGGGCCTTAGTTACAGAGGACAGAGATGTCATGAAGTGTGCAGTGAAGCCTGCCAAGACAGCTGTTGATCTCCCTTGGTGGCCCACCAATGCCTACACAACAATGGTGTCCTTGCAATTCATGTAGCTGTAGCTGCTCTGGATCATGCACTGAAAAACAATCTGGATGTCATCAGCAGCTCCCTCAGAGACCAAAAGCCTGGATGATTTCATTGATGTTGCCTGTGCTTGTTTTTAAAGGACTGTGCTTGGAAGATGGCCTCAGAGGTCCCAGTCACTGCCTGGACTCCATGGACTTGCCCACCCCAAGCAGCCTGACCACAGCCTGACTGGAGAGGGAGGCTGCGGGGCTGCCTAGGGAGAGCCCTTCTCTTGAACCTGCACACGGGTTCCTGAAGTGTCCTGTGAGGATGGTGATGGCATGGCGTTGCCTTCCTGCACAGATCCTATACAGTGCCCTTGCATTTCTCAAAGTTTTGTACCCACTGCTGCTCATCCCAGGTGACTCAGTCATCCCTGGCCAAGCTTGTCTGCTGGGCCCAGACCCCCTGGCTCACTGGGGCAAAGTGGCTGTAGTGGCATGCACAGCAAAAGGCTACTCTCTGCTCCACTGGGGAAAACAAGGCGCAGTAGGACTGGGAGCGGCTCATTTCAGGAGGCTGCCTAATCCCACAGACGGGATTCTTTCTATTGGCATGAGCCCAGCTCTTCTCTCTCCTTGTTCCTGTGCTACAAAGCAGCAGTAACGCCACACAGGCACAGACAGGTAGGATTTAACACCATCATAACACCAGCAGTGCTCTTAGGCAGAATCAAAGCCATTGCAGAACAAAGTCCTAGCTTAAGGTGGAATGATGCATGCGTGGGACAACCTCTACTGCTCTAATTTTTCTGGTGTTTACGTTTCATTAGCTTGCAGTTCAGAACGACTCTGGGAGTAAATCCCTCCTGGATGAGTCCCAAGGTCACTTCCATAGCTGCAGGACTAAGAAATGCACTGAAGCCTGGCCAGCTGATAATCTTTTCCCCTGCTCATGCCAATTGAATCCTTTCTTCTTTTGGACGAACTTATCCCTGAGCTAGCTAGACTGTAGGCCCCTGTTAAATAATGATGATTATGTTCTTTTGCTCACTGCAGACAAAGAGTTATAGCCCCTCATTTAGAACTCATTTCAAAACTATGAGATTCTGTAATTGAAAGTGGCTGAAGCTAATTTGATAACCCAGTTCTGAACACAGCCGACTAACTACTTTCCCTTTGTCCTTTCAGCAGTAATGGCCTTGTCAGGAAAGTCTTCTGTGCTACTTTTAAGAGGGCAGTTATGATGGAGGTTGAAAACTATTGTTCTGTGACAGGCTGCAATTTCAACACTGCCTTCAGGTTTTCAGCAGGGCCAGGGGCACTGCAGGAGGTTCAAACACCCCCAGACCACCAAAACACCTGCCCAGCACTCACTCTCTTAGGTGCCTGGCTCTAGAGCATGCTCCAAAACGCAGAGCTCCATCCAGGGGTAG
The DNA here is from genome assembly GCA_013399715.1 of Alectura lathami. NCBI lineage: Eukaryota > Metazoa > Chordata > Aves > Galliformes > Megapodiidae > Alectura > Alectura lathami. Next base: position 9,188 of record VXAV01010734.1, read on the forward strand.
GTCTGACACTTCCCAAGCCTACACTGACATTTGCTGGGATCTCCCAGGGTAGATGGGAAGCAGAAGTGTCTCAGTGCCTCTATCCTTGCTGGCAGCTCCCTCAGACACACTGCACTGTTGACTCTTTCTGACTAAAATCCCATTACAGGATTCCCTGAAGGCTCCTCCTGACAGCCTCCTTCAGCTCACTGTGTAGGGAGGCTGCACTAATGGTTAGATACAGTGAATGCCCCTCTTTGGAATATGAGGCAGGTAGCATTTATACAGCACAGGTGGGAAGGAGAGGAACACTTTACGCTAACAAACAGCCATATGTGCACAGAATACGGTAGTGGCACACTCATACTTTCACATACACTGCTGACTGCGTTGCCAAAATTCGTTCAGTTAGGAATGCACTCGCCAGAGCGGAATACCCTGGCAGTGCTTTCTGCCCTTGGAAAGGTCAAAACAGCCTAAACAGGCCATGCAACAAAAGCCAGAAAATAAAGCCCGAATGTGATGCCCACCTAGCGCTCCACCGGCCCAACTGCTGTCTGTCTGCGTTGCTCTTGGGATGAACAGCCCTGATCCCTCAGGGAACACATTTCCTGTGGAACATGCAGCAGCGCAAGAAGCCCCTTGTACCTCACACCCGTGGCTGTCTCGTCTTCGCATCTGCACCCAGGAATGCAGTGGGTGCTGGGGATGGCAGCAGCTTTCTCTGCAAGCTGCCTCTGCCGTGAGCACCGAGGAGAACTTGCCAGTTGCAAGATACATGCCTTTGGTAGATGAATTTTTCTTGTTGTTTGTAGGATTCTGGGCCTTCCCCATGGTAAATTGAGGAAATGTAAATAACATAGCAAACACAGCCCAGAGCTGTGCTCAGAACTGCTATGGCTGTTGTAATAATTAGCATAAGCAAATTGCTAAATGGTGTGCTGTGATAAAATGATGGATTACAGCACGGAAGAAGTCATTAACGCATTGATTAGCAGAACATGCCTTCAAAACCACTATCTAAGCAAATTCTGAGGATCATGTGAGCTTTGTAAATGTTACAAGTGCTGCCTTCCATAATCAAGGATCAGGAAATATTAATATATTACCTGAAATACCAAAAATGAAATGTTAATGGTTAAAGTCAGTTCTCAAATGGTTTCTGGTACTCACTGCAGCTTTCCACATGGGGCTTCTGCTCTGTGCCCCCTGTGCTGGGACTGTGGCTGCCTGAGGTAGGGCCTGGGGCAGGGAGTTCTGCCTCCAGGTGCCCAGGTGCAGATCCCATGCTCTCGTGCCTGTGTCTCTGATGCACGCATTTTAAGCACTGCACAGCAGTGGATGGTGTGATGGTATGTTCATACCATGCCATGTATACCTCCTAGCATAAAAAAAAATAATTTACATAGTTAGAGCATGAATAGTAACTTCTGCTTTGAATATAGTGGGAATTTGATTCTGTTTTTTTTTTTTTTTTTTTTTAATTAAATAAAATGTTTCCCCACACTCTTGTATATCAAAAGGACCTTCTGACTAAAGTCCGCATGGTGCGCTGGCAGTGTCTGCTCCAGGTATTCCCTCATGGTGGTAATAATGAAAGCAGCTCTGCTTCTGCCACTCCTCACTCAGCATGAGTGCTCGGTACTTGGAATGGGTTTCCTTTTACCAGGATTAGCAGAGCAATTCCATCCCTCTCCCCACGCCTCCCTCCTCACCTTATTTTAAATAAGACGAGACACACATATTGAATTTTAATACATGATTGTAACAAAAATGTGTATGTCAATAGTAGCTAGCTGCTGTGAAAACAAAAAATAAGAGCTTGGCCATAGTTCTATGTCAGCACATTCACCTAATCCCAGAGGACTCCCAAAGCCATTACCAGCCCTACGTAAAATCCATACAAGGCTGCGATTTCATTTACTGACTTTGGGTACTGCCACAGCAGAGATGACATGTGCAGGCCTTGTTGTGGTGTTTGCTGCCATGAAATAACACACACCTCACAGCCACCAGGAGGATAAAGGTGCATGCAGAGCACTAAGGCGCAGGGACACCAGAGGCTCCATGTGTGTTGCAGAAGTGCCTGGTCCATTCCCTCCTCGCCACTAACAGCTAAGTGGTGGGTGATGGGGGAAGGAGTGGAATTCCCATTATTTTATTAATTCCTACCACACATAGCCAGGTCTTTAAATATGTTTTTGGGTCCTGCAGTGGACTGGAATGGGAAGAAGAAAAATCGAGCTGAAAAAGGTTTAATTTAATTTGCTAGAGATGCGTATCTCAGGGATTTCCCCATTTCACTGTCAGACTAAATCATGGATGTGGAAACTAGAGACCAGTGGGGTCTGTGTCCGTAAATGAAAGGGTTTCATTAAGGAGGTAATTTATTTCACTAAATTAAACCCACTGATTTGTGGTACGAATCTATTCAGTAAAATGCCCTTTTAATAAGTAAAAGAATACCTTTCAAATTGGAAGATTTGCAGATGTGATCTTCAGTTTTTGCACTTGTTAATTCAGTTCAGTTCCTACTGCAAGGCAGCTCTCAGAAATCAGGGACAATGCGTTCTTCTCCAAGGAGAGTCCATTCTGTGAGTGGCTGCTGGGGTGCTTAGCTGCTCATTGTTTCTCTCCCAAAATCTAGCATCTCACTGGATTTCTTTAAAATTAATTGAGTAATTTAATACATAGTTCCAAGAGTACCTCTCAGGACAGCATTAATTTTAACAGCATCTTAAAATGATGGATTCAAGATATGTCACTAACAGTGAATATATGTAATTAATAAATTTTCTTCCTGCTGCGCTTGCTTGGCACTCTATTTGTCATAGCAGTGATCCTGTTTTGGCACCATTCTCATCCATATCTCATCCACTGATTTTTATATCACAACATATCTTTCACTAGCAGTGTAATTTCTGCATTACCATACAGGCAATGTCACATACTTAACTCTTCATAAACATTTACATCAGCACCTGTCTGTGTTAGATACCAAATGCTCTTTTCCAGAGGAGGCTGCAGTTTCACCTATTATGGTATATCATCTCCCAGAAACAGTCTCAGGAGTAGCTCTCATAAATCTGTGTCATAACTTCCCTGAACAGCCTTCAGCTAACCAGACAGGGGAAATTGTCCTGATTTTTTGGCAGCTGTGAGGAACATTCAGGCGGCAAGCACAGCCAATACAGCCGCCAGCCCCTCTGCTAGCCAGCCCCTCTTGGAGCAGGCAAACGAGATCTCAGTTGCTGATTTTTATTAGAACATTCCCATTTTTCCCTTTTCAGGAAGTCTGGAGATCTTGACATTGATTGTGGCTGTTTGAGGAATACCTGATATTTCATGAGGACACAAAGCAGCACAGTACTCCTTAAATTTGCCTCCAATCTCCTTTGAATTAGAAAAGCTGGTCTGTTAAGACCAAGCTTTTGGTACTTACTCAAGTGGGATTTGCACCTAAAAGCTATGCAAGAGCAGAAACAAAGTTTGTTGCCCTTTGTCACAGAGTAATGTAGACAGAGAAAATCTTAAACTCAGGAAGAATAGCCACGTTTCTCAGAGCTGTGTGGGTGATTTCATTTCAGAACTTGCACTCTTGTTCTGAGTGCTGCCATACTGGCAGTAGCCAAGAATGGCACAAGTCTCCTGCACGCTGCAGCTCTTTAGTTACCTGCCGATCTCTGGCACTTGTGTTCCTCCTAGAGCCAGCTGGAATTAGATCAAACAAAACTTCACATTACAAAGCAATGGCTTTGGTGTTTGCCTCAGGTTTGTCTCTCACTGGAGACCAGCAACAAAGACTGCTGCTGAAGGTGATGGGCTATCCAGCCGGGGCAGGGAGGGGATACGAAGGAGGCAGACACTGCCAAAGGACCTCTGTTGTCTGGCCTGTCTTCTTGCTGTTAAAAAAGCACAGGGACAGTGACATGTGGAGCAGGGAGGAAAGAAAAGCCGATTGGGAGGCTCTGGGAATTAGTCCTCAGGAGGGCCACCTGAAAGAAGTTGTCCTAAGGATCCTCAGAGAAAATGGAGCAGAGGACCTCATTTACAGAAAGAAAGCATTTCTGCAGCTTTTGTGAGATGAGGAAGAAAGCAGCTGCAGGAAATGGGAGGGATGCAAGGCAGCAAGGCTCACGCGGCTCTACAGGTCTCCTTGTGCCGGGCTGTTGGCACTGCTTTGCAGCCAGCACCCGACAGCAGCCAGCACCCAGCAGCCCCCTCACACCCACAGCGCTCAGACCCACTGCAGGCTGCAGCACCCTCCTTAGGCAGAAGGCTGTAAAATTGTCGGGTGTTAAATACCCTAGCTGATGAAGTCCTCATTCAACTGAAAGCAATGCCAAAACTGCCTCCGACTCCAGTGGAGCAAGTGTGTTTCCCACCCTTCAGCTGTCTGATCAGATCTCTGTTTTCTGTTGTCACTCATTCTTTTTTCTCCGAGGCTCTCCCAAATGTTTTCAGAGGAAATGAACTCTCTTCTAGTTTTAAAGCTCCTGTAATATAATTGCATGCTTTCTCCTAAAAGGAAACTCTGACTGTATGTGTTTCAGGTTTTCCATCTTGCACAGTTCATTTTTGAAAGAATCACTAAAGGTCATGCTATTTAAACACGCACAGCCTGACCAGAGTGCAGAAAAGACCACCGAACTGCTCAGGGTTTTCACAGGGATACATGGATACATGGTTGTTTTTTCTTTTCTTTTCTTTTCTTTTCTTTTCTTTTCTTTTCTTTTCTTTTCTTTTCTTTTCTTTTCTTTTCTTTTCTTTTCTTTTCTTTTCTTTTCTTTTCTTTTCTTTTCTTTTCTTTTCTTTTCTTTTCTTTTCTTTTCTTTTCTTTTCTTTTCTTTTCTTTTCTTTTCTTTTCTTTTCTTTTCTTTTCTTTTCTTTTCTTTTCTTTTCTTTTCTTTTCTTTTCTTTTCTTTTCTTTTCTTTTCTTTTCTTTTCTTTTCTTTTCTTTTCTTTTCTTTTCTTTTCTTTTCTTTTCTTTTCTTTTCTTTTCTTTTCTTTTCTTTTCTTTTCTTTTCTTTTCTTTTCTTTTCTTTTCTTTTCTTTTCTTTTCTTTTCTTTTCTTTTCTTTTCTTTTCTTTTCTTTTCTTTTCTTTTCTTTTCTTTTCTTTTCTTTTCTTTTCTTTTCTTTTCTTTTCTTTTCTTTTCTTTTCTTTTCTTTTCTTTTCTTTTCTTTTCTTTTCTTTTCTTTTCTTTTCTTTTCTTTTCTTTTCTTTTCTTTTCTTTTCTTTTCTTTTCTTTTCTTTTCTTTTCTTTTCTTTTCTTTTCTTTTCTTTTCTTTTCTTTTCTTTTCTTTTCTTTTCTTTTCTTTTCTTTTCTTTTCTTTTCTTTTCTTTTCTTTTCTTTTCTTTTCTTTTCTTTTCTTTTCTTTTCTTTTCTTTTCTTTTCTTTTCTTTTCTTTTCTTTTCTTTTCTTTTCTTGAGCAGATGGCAAAGCTGACATCTGCAAAAGCAAAGGGCACAGCTGGGTTCCATCTCAGGTTATGGAAAGCAACAACATCTACTATGTGTCACCTGTTTGGACTACATAATTCATCTTTCTCTGAGAACGAAGTGCTTCCCCTATGCATAGAAAATGACTGCATGTTTCCTATTTATAACAAAGTGATGCCTCGTACACCAGAGGAGACAGAAGAGCAATGGCCTATAATACTAGCAACCCAGGATGACACGCATAACAAAACAGCAAAGCTACCAACATTGAAGATGTTTTCAGTATTCTGGAATTAAAACTCTTTTAATGAAAGGTGTTGTTAGTCTAAAAGCAATAATAAGCACTTTGAGAAAAAAAAGGCAAGACCTTTTCCCATGGGAATGATTGCGTTTCAGTACGGCATCACTTTTCCAGGCATTGGGGATGTCGGTTCCTGGCTGGAGCTCTGCAGAGGCAGTGGGGGTGGAGGAATGAGTGCCCACGTGCCACACGCCCTCCCTCCTGGCTGGCTGCAGGCACTGACAGTCATTGGACCCAAATGGAGATGAAAACAGCTTTTGGTCCTAGTGACAGAGCTAGCAAGCAAACCCAAAGAGAGCACAGAGTAAGTTTCAAACCACTGAGCAGACACTGGTGAATTTTGTAGCATACTCATTGTATTCTTTCTGGCTTCACTGTCCAGAATTGCTGAAAAGGGTCCTTTTCATAGCTCTGTTGATGTTCAGCCTGTGCCAAGGGCTTCCCAGTCTGGATTCCACTCCAGGTATTCTACTTCTGTGCCATTGCTTGAATGTACTGACCAACTATACAATACTGTAGATCAGGGACATCTATGGAGAATTATATTCTTGACTACAGAATGACCAGGTGATGCTGTCAGCTGCTCTCAGCTCTGCACCAGCTACATGCATTCAGAGCAGCTGAAAGTGCAGTTTGGTGTTTCCCTGGAAGCAGAGCAGGAGGGCATGCTCTTTCAGAGGACTAGATGGCATGACTGCCAGAGCACCCCAAGTTTATTCCCACCCCCTTGTTTGTACTGTATTAGAGATACTCTGAATGTGTGCTTTCTGTCAGGGATGTTTCTGCATTCTGGTGATAATGCTGCCTTGTTCAGAGGGGTCAGCAAGAGCAGTACAGAGTATTTTTCAATCAAATACTCAGAATTACTTAGCTAAGTCCTTTATTTAAAAAAAAAAAAAAAAAGTTGCTTAACATCTCAGCAAAACAAGATCTCTTTGGCTTGGTTCAAGCTTGCATCTAAAAACAAAAAGGACATGAATGTGAGTGGCATCCTGTCTCTGGAGTGGGAAATAAACCCAGAAGTGCTGTTATGCCTTTCTCTTACCTCCAGAAAAGTGCCTCCAGATTTTAACTCCTGATGTCACAGTTCAGCACTGCATTGCTCGTGCACAGACCATTTTTGATTTTTCCTCTGATGTAGAGCACGTTCTCAGCAGCGTGGCACTTCACAGCTTGATGTGAGACTGTAGGACTGCTCACAGCTTTCAAGAGGGTCCAGGAAATCCTACAAAAAAGCAAGATCTGCTGCAGTTTTCTACAGATAAATAATTCACACTAAGACAGCCCAATCACTGTCTTGTTATCATTTTTGTAGCTAGCCAGTAGTAGTAACTACAAAGAGGGTAATATTGTACAATTAGACAAATGATTCCCATTCCCCTAAATCACAGAGGCAGTTGATACCCACCTCATGTAGGCTACTGATAAGGAGCAAAGATAAAGAGGAACAACAAAGCATAATATCTGGCAACATAGGAACATATTTGTGGTCTGAATGAAAAGATCCAGAAGCGGGATTGTCACGCATACCTCATGCTGGTGAGCGTCCTTAGCCTCTGCCTGTACACACAGAAATGGGTGCACAAGAAATTGGGAAAGCTTTCCCCATTCTCATTTGTCAGAATAAGACCTGTGTGACTTCAGCACTGAAAAATAGGCTGGGGCACCCTGGGCACCACTCTCAAACAAGAAATCAAACCATTGTCCTGTAATCTCGAAAGAAAACGGAATCTATTAGAAAGACACCGTATCTACCATCAAGAGCATCTCAAAGTCAAGACACAAGTTCAGCAGCCCTGTGACCTTGGAGCCAGTGCCGAGCCTGAGCCAGGGCTTTGGGATCGCACCCTCTGCAGTTACAGAGCAACACCCTGAACTCCCTGTGATGTATCAGAGTCGTGACTGATACCGCAAGGCGTTCGAGAAGAGGCAGAGCAGTCTCTAGCTGTTTTTCTTGTTTTCTCTGTCAGACAGAGAAACTTTTCCAAAGCAACTGCCTCGGCGCAATAGATGGGTGATGGCTTCCAGGGAGTAAGAGCAGGAAGCAATGAACTGGCTGGCTGGATTAATACCATCATTAAATAATAGCAATATGTATTTCAGAGCCTCATCTTGCAGGGTGCCAGACCTCATTTTATGCTCTTGATTCACTCCCTCCTTATAATAAGCCTGTGCCTTCCTTTGTGCTACTCTGTATGTCATTCCTGAGCACTCCTCTTACTGCTGGTTAAGGGTGAGGAATAATGGACAAGCAAGTGTAACTATCTAGCATGGTGCTCTCAGACACAGCATGGATTTAGCAATAAGCATTATGTGCCATCAGCATTCATTCTGCTTGAAAGACAGCTTCTCCTGTTGTGCACTCCTTGTGTGCACCCCCGCAACAACTCTGCCAGGGGGAAAAAGGCAGGGCAGTTTCACAGGGAAGTTTACCTGACATTAACTCTTCGCTAGGAGAACATTTTCCTGCTGCACTTGGAAAGGCTGTGTCACTGAGAGGTCACCCTCTGCCTTGCTTTGAAGACCAGAAGTCGCTCCTGCTTGGCTGGGCTGGAGGCAAAATCAGTGAGCGTGGCTCCTGGTCTGTCCTTTTCCCTGAAATGGACGGACAGCCTGTCCTGAGGGGATGTGCGTGCAGCACCCCGAGCTACGTGCGTGCTGGGTAGATTTAACTGCATTTAGCTGAGGTCCTGTCCTCCTCCCTCCTGTGCTCCCTACAAAGGGCAGAGAGGTGCTGCTGACTCTGAGTGCCACATAATCATAATAAATGCATTTGCTGGAAGAAATTAAACAACAACAAGTGTCCTTCAGAGCCGAAAATGGCTGTTAAAAAAAAATTATATTTGTGAATAAACAGCATGAGAAGTTGTCTGACAGCTTCTCATTATTCAAATTAAGGCCTGCTTAATCCCTGCCAGCATCAGTGGCACCCAAGGTGACCTGCTGAGTGCTGGCCCCAAAAGTTAATGTTGCCTAAAGGAAGTTTTAATGGAAGCAGCCCATTAAAAAAAAAAAAATATATATATATATATATATAGTTTAAAAATATTTTGGAGCTGTCTTTGCAGCTGTTGAAGTCAATAGCAAAATCCCACGGCTTTCAGTGAAGTGACAAAGCAGACCCTGCAGAGGATGTCTACAAGTGCTCTGTGCAAGAGCATGGTTTTGGGGACTTGAGGCATTCCGGTCCTGTGCAGGCAGCCAGTTTCTTTCCCGTGCTCCAGCAACCAGTGCCTGAGGCAGAAGCTGCACATCCACCTGGAGAAAATTCAGTGATCTGCTATGTGGCCTTCCATCACCTTGCCAGTCCTTTTTTCCTCTGCCTCTAAAACGGGATGCCAGTAGTCATATACACTTTTAATGCACTTTTAAAATGTAATATGCTTGGAAAGTCTCTCCCTAGCATTGTTGTTAAGCTACCCAGCCTGAGGTACAAGACACCCCACAATGCCATCATCTCAAGTGAGGTTAAGGCCTCCCTTGAGGCCTCACTCAGACCCAGAAGCACATCCCACATCTGAGGCTCACTGTGAGCAGTATGCACTAAGACGCAGAAGGCTCAAAGCTGACTAGCTTTCCTTCCTGATTTCTGTTTTGTTGCTACTCAGAAGTCAAGGATTGATAGGTAAAACAATCCATTTGCAGTAGATTTGTCAAAATGTAAAAATATTGATTTCTGAAGATGCTTGCCCACAGTGTAAAAGTAAGTCAAAGTTAAAATCAATAGAGACAAACTGGGACTTCTCCAGCTATAAAAAATATTACAATAACAGAGCCTTTAATGCATAAAAGTCCTGCAGAGCAGATGACAATAGTAGTTTAAACTTACTTTTTACTGCAATTTTAAAAGGCAAGGTACAATCACAGAATCACAAAACCGTAGGGACTGGAAGGGATCTCTGGAGCTCCCCCAGCCCCACAGCCCTAAAGCAGGTTCCCTGCAGTAGGTTACAGAGGAAAGCGTCCAGGCGGGTCTGAATCTCTCCAGATAAGCAGACCACCGCCTCTCTGGGCAGCCTGTTCCAGTGCTCTGTCATCTTCACAGTAACGAAATTTCTCCTCATGTTGTATGGAACTCCCTGGCTTCCAGTTTGTACCCATTGCCCCTAGTTCTGTTGCTGGGCACCACGGAACAGAACCCGGCCCCATCCTCTTGACCTTCTTTGTAGACCTCTCTAGAAGTTCCCTGTCTAGAACATCCACTACCTGCCATTCTAAATTTTGACCAGTATATTATTTTTCCAGACATACTATTACTATTATATTGCAGACACTTCCAGACGCATTCCACCCGCGAATCAGCAGGGCCCTCTCCTGCACGCACAGATGCCACTGAGCAGGCCGGGTGGATGGGTTTGGCACCACCTCTCCAACTGCCTGCTCACCTTCTGACCTAGTGTTGTTCACCGTGGTTTAGTGGTGTGATAATTCTATTCCTTTATTTATTTATTTATTTATTTATTTATTTATTTATTATAAATGAGATGCCATCATTGGCCGTAATGGGACAATATGTTCTTATTTATGTTTTCCCTTCAGGCTGCAGTGTCCAGTGACAGGAGAAGGGGCAACGGGTGCAAGCTGGAACATAGGAGGTTCCGCTTAAACATGAGGAGAAATTTCTTCACGGTGAGGGTGACAGAGCACTGGAACAGGCTGCCCAGAGAGGTTGTGGAGTCTCCTTCTCTGGAGACATTCAAAATTCGCCTGGATGCGTTCCTGTGCGATCTGCTCTAGGTGTTCCTGCTTCAGCAGGGGGATTGGACTAGATGATCTTTCGAGGTCCCTTCCAATCTCTAACATTCTGTGATTCTGTGATTCTGCATGCGACATTGCTCTTGAATAACATCGTTGCTACTCCTATATTACACCTGTTCCTACCGTGTTTTTCCCTTCTTGTTTTTCAGTGAGTTTTGCAGAGTCTTGCAAGTTTCAAGCAGAGCTCCTTCCTTAAGCAGGCTGTCCTCCTGCATTTCTCTCTGGTTATTTCATCTTCATGATGTCTGGCAGAGTTAGGGTAGAGGTAACAGAACGTGATTTCCTGTGGAGTTGACGACACAGCGTTACCCCACACATCCTGTCAGACTTCGGCCTGATAACTTCAAATCTCATCTCGTCTCAGATTCCTAAATGGGGATAGTGCACTCTCAGGCATGTTTTTGTTCCAGTATCAAGCATATCATAGAATTATAGAATCTTAGTGTGGTTGGGTGGGAAGGGACCTCACAGCCCCCCAGCCCCAACCCCACCGGGGGCTGGCTGCCACCCCCAGCTCAGGCTGCCCAGGGCCCACCCAGCCTGGCCTGGACCACCCCCAGGGATGGGGCACCCACAGCTGCTCTGGGCAGCCTGGGCCAGGGCCTCACCTCCCTCTGGGTAAAGAATTTCCTCCTCACACCTGACCTCTTTTTGTTTAAAACTGTTCCCCCTTGTCCTATCACTGTCAGACCTTGCAAAAAGTCACTCTCTCTCCCATTCACAAGCTCGCTTTAGGCACTTGAAGGCTGCAACGAGGTCTCCCTGGAGTCATCTCTTCTCCAGGCTGAAGAAACCCAGCTTCCTCAGAGCTGCTCCAAGCGTCTGAGCATCCTCATGGCCTCCTCTGGACCCACTCCAGCAGCTCCATGTCTTTCTTGTGCTGGGGGCCCCAGGCCTGGACAGAGCACTGCAGGAGGGGTCCCACGAGGGCAGGGCAAGGGGGAACAATCCACTCCCTGTCCTGCTGCCACCCCTCTGTTGATGCAGCCCAGGGCACAGTTGCCCTTGCAGGCACCCTGCACACAGTTCTGGCTCATGTCAAGCCTCTCATCCACCAGAACCCCCAAGTTCTTTACCACCAGGATGCTCTCAATGAGTTCTTCTCCCAGTGTGTACACGTCTGAGATTGCCCTGACAAAGGTGCAGCACCTTGCAGTGAACCTCATTCAATTCACATGGGCCCACTTTTCCAGCCTGTCCAGGGCCCTCTGGATGGCATCCCTTCCTTCAGGGGTATCAACTGCACCACTCAGCTTGGTGTCATCAGCAAACTTGCTGAGGGTGCACTCGAGCCCACAGTCTAAGTCGTCAATAAAGATGTTGAAGAGCACCGGTCCCAAGACGGACCCCTGGGGGACACCGCTCGTGACCGGCCTCCACCTGGACGTAGAGCCATTGACTACAACCCTTTGGCTGCGACCATCCAAAAATTCCTTATCCAGCAAATAGTCCACCTTTCAAATCTGTATATTTCCAATTTAGATATCAGAACGTGGTGTTTTGTTTTTTATAAAACTCTGTTAGCGACCCAGAGAAATACTCTCTATTCTTACAGGCCCAGTGGCTGACCACAGGAAGGGGGCAAGCAGCAGACCCACCCGACCCACCCTGCAGTTTGTCCAGGTGTGAGGGATGTTTGCAGGAAGAGAAAGGAGAAAAGTTCCTTTTCCAAGTGGCTGCCTGACTTACTGGCAAGATCTCATTTGGCCAGAACTTGTTTGTGAGGGGTCGGCAGCTATTCCCCTTGGGTCTGAGAAAAGATTGTTTTGAATTCTTAAGATGGGCCTTCAAGCTATACATTTTTTGCAACAGTTATACTATTCATGAGGCGTTGCTCAAATGAAACTTTTCAATTGCTTATGTGGGAGGAAGCATTTGGCAAACATACAGAGAAAAAACAGATTTTTTAGGAGATGTTTTAGCCCAAAGTGCAATTGGTTTGTCACACATCTCTTTCCCTCTCTCAAGGTTGAAAAGTTTTTGGCAGCAAAAACTGTCGAGCTTGCAAAAGCCAGGGGTTTCCAGCACAGCGCGTCAGATGAGCCTAACGAGACAGATCCTTGGCAGCCACAAATGAGTCCAGCCCCACTGACAACACCACAGCAAGCCTGATTTACACTTGCAGAAGATAGGGCCCAATATTTTTTAAACTTGGAAGTCGCCATTACAGCTCTGAGTACAGCTTAATGCCTCTACTCTGTCTAAATAATGCGTATGATGCCATTGCCCCGCATGTGGTAATTGGGTATTGCACCATTACGACAGCTTTGCTTGGCTTCTCCTTTCTCCGCATCTTTTTACGGAAATATTCATGTAATTGCATGTAAATAGTTGTCTTTTATAACTCTTGATTTAAAGTTGGTTTATTACACTACCCCACTGTATCTGTTCCAGCTGATTGCTAGGTCTAAAAATCAGAAATGTCTCAAGTACTTTCTTGACCTGAGGCTGTTAATGGTTCTGGTGCTCAGAGGAGTGGGGATGTGCAGACTTCAGCCTGGTTGGTGTAAGTGCAGCTGTATCATCATGAATGCAAAACATGTCCTTGGTTGCATGCAAACTGAGCTTTTTCAAGTCACACAGAAAAAATATTTCCCTCCCTGGTAAATGAGGTTTTACACCTTGTGCCATACCAGATGTGAGATCATGTGGCTTTGTTGGTTCACTTTGACCTGGCAGATGGAGGTCTAAAAATTGTGCTTGATTCACTTAACGCTCACACCCATGTGCATTCACATATGTACATGCAGAACTAGGAATTTCCCATGCAAACAAATTTCTGCATGCAAGTAAATGCATAATTTGGCAATGCATCTTTGTGCTCTTACAGACACACACAAACCACAAATAGTTATAAACAATTCTAAACTGACAGGCGTGACATGCAGGTGTTCTCCATAAACCATGAGAGATGTGGGGACACGCTGTACAGGCACAGCCTGTATTACGCCCTTTATTACGCCCTGGCAATACATGCCTAGGAAAAGTGGATCCTGTGGCCTATCCTGTTTCCTGAAAAGGCACAACTCCCATTGTCAGAGCTTTTCCTTGCTAGAAGGCAGTAATCAGGCCCTGAGTGTTAAAAATCTATTTTTCATATTTATTAAAATTCTACAGTTTGTAGGCACTCTGGAGAGTCATTAAATGATGAGTTCTTTATGCAAAATTTAATTTAACTAATTTTCTTATAAAATTCTCCATACAGAGCTTCCCCAAATGTTTACCAGTGCAATAAACCATTACAGAGGCTGTTCCAAGTCATTTGCCTCCAGACAAAATAGACATTTTGCAACATTTTGATTTCTGCCATCTAATAAACGAAGTGTTACAATTCTAAACTTAATATCTGGCATCTCCATTATTTTTCCTTGCTTTACTTCCTTCCTAGAGGTTCACTATGACATGAAAAGATAAATTGTTATAATATTTCCTGCACACAGGGAAACATTTTTTTTCCTCCAAATTTGTCTTTTCAAGATGACTTACTGTAAGTTGCCTTTTTTTTTTTTTTTTCGTATGCTTATTTTATAAAAAGGGTGACCTGCAATTAGAGGCTAATTCACTGAAGCTGAGAACTGTTCTGTGGTAAGTGGGAAGTGTGGATTTTTGGACAGAGCCCTAGTGGCTGTGACTGGACATAGTCCTTGGTGTACAAGTGTTTAACAGGCTTGATGCTTTCCAAGAGTCAAGTGTCTGTGTTGGCCCCAGCACCCTGGTCATCAAGGCACAGAGATGTGCATGCTACTTCCCAGTTTCAGCTCTTCCCAAGCCCAGATGTAAAGCAAACTGGGAACAGAAAGTGCACAAGGTGCATGCCTGAATCTGCTTGCACACCCACTCCCCACGTGCACGCCTGCTCCCTGCCTGCACACCCTACAAAACCCCCTCATCCTTGCCACTGCTCCCCCAGCTGCCTTTCCACATGGATATTCAGTGATTTTCCAAGCACTCAGATATTCTCAGGCTCATCCAAACTCTCGCACCTCCAAAGTCAGGTTCTCGTCCTGCAGAGGGCTCGTGCTAACCCTGACAATGCCGAGCCACAGAGCCAGCTTCCCTCCCAAGGGACACAGCCGAGGAGCACCAGGACACGCTTCTCCTCCCGACACCTGTACCTGCATCAGGCCCAGCAAAGGCTTCAGTAACGGGCCAGAGCTCTCCAGTAGCCTCCATGAAGGCACAGGAAGGACATGGACATCCTTACAGTGTGGCAAGATCTAAACTTCTACTGCTGTGAAAGGGCCACTCGCATCTGGAGATGCCACAAAGGCAGGGAGCATTTCATGGGAGGGGACACTGCCAAGTGAAAGGGCACAGCACTGCTGCTCCTCCTGAGCTGGACAGTGGCAGCAGCAGCACCAAAAATGCACCATGACGGACCACAAACTAGGAAACCTTTAAACACTGCGATTTGATAGTAAATTAGAGCAAGTCTTGATCTTTCATTTCAGCCATTTGCCTCTCCAGAAAGACTCAGCTCCCAAATGTTGCCAGGATACATGCCAAAAAGTTCCTCTCTCACTGACATACTGTTGTCATGAAACCAATACTAGAAATCACCCACTACCAGTTTCAGAGCAGTTACATCAGTATTTCATAACTTCAGCAAAATCTAAGGCTTCTTAATGAAACATCCTTACGTTCACCCATGACAGTGTCATCTGTCTCAGCAATCTTTTAATTCAAAATGCATAACCTGTCTCTGTATGTCAGGCTGAGCTTGACTATACATATCAACACGGCCAATGCATAACCAGGGCTTCTGAAGCCAATTTGCCAAAAAGTGACTTTGTACAAACAGAGTCAATGTTTGCATGCCTCAGTACCTGGTACATGCTCAGCTGCACTAGAATTGGGTTCTGCATAAAGGTAGGAAGGAGACAGCAAGAGCACCAGCTACTGAATCATGCGAGCCCTAATTGTGTTTGCATAAAATCTACCTGATTGGCTCCCTAATGACGTATGTCTCGAGTTTCCACTGATTGCATCTGCCTGCACCTCAACACTCATGTTAAGAAATACTGTGATACCACCTGTAGGACAGGATCTGCACAAATTGTTCAAGTGTGCCGTGTGGTACGCTCTACTTCAAAAGCAGTCTGTGCCTTCATTCTGGAAAAGTCTCCACCACCCCTCTGCCCCGTTCCCCTTTTAAAGCTCACGGCTCCATCAGCTAGGACGATTTTTTGTAGATCTGCCTTATGCCTGGTGAGGCCAAAGCTCCTGACAAATATCACAGGCACAGCTCTCTCCACAGGTCGAAGAGGTTTCACGTTCACTGCGCTGGCTGTGCCCACACTTTGCAGTATCTGAAAGGGCTGTTTTCCTCTTTGCCAGAATCTTCAAGGAGAGAAAATAGAAAGGAAAAAAACTCTCTTCACAGCTCCATTTGGAGAATCTCAAATGTGGAGTTTGGCTCTCAGTAGAGTTTGAGATAGTGCAGGAAGGAATTATATCAGTCAAGGCTACCTCATAGGTAACAGAGAGGAACACCACCCTCTGTACAGCAATGGTATAATGAATAGAAGAAAATATCTATGGAATGAAATTACCCGGAGTCTACGGAGCTTCCTTTATTCAAGACTCAATTGAACTCACTGCTCTCTAAATAGATTATGATACTGCACTTGTATCTAGTTTAAAAAAAAAAAAAAAAGCCCTTTCACTGTCAGCAACTGTAAAGCAGTCCTGGATTACATAAGAAAGGTGTCTCAGCAGAATGCTAATAAAATGATGCCATGAAGTATTTGGAGACAAGAGTATACCTTTATATGAATAGTTGGGATTATCTTCATCCTATGTGATCAGAAAACACAAGAAAATAAAAAACTCACTGTCATTTGTTCTCCTTTTAGTCATACTGCACAGCCATCTCTGAGAAAGTCAACACTCTCCCCAGGAAAGGAACAGTAAAGGTGTTAGAATTAGAGAAAGTTTCTGTTATTTCTGCTTGATTAAGTAGATTGAGGGCTGGAGATCATCCCTGCATCACAGCAGCACTCCAAATTTTATATTTCTGTGTGTAAGACCGGACTTTTATGGTCTGCTGAGTACGGGACCGAGCTCTCATCTACCGCAGACAGGTACAACTCCTCTGAAAATACTGGCTTACATCACTGGAGCACTGGCCATAGAAGTCAGGAATTGCCACTGTGTGTTTCCAGTTCTGGTCTAACAATGGCTGATCTTGTCATCTTCTCATAGCTTTACATAAGGAGAATGCTTCCACTGATTTTCTGCTCAGGTTCTTCTAGCTTTGAAAATCTCCCTTGTAGCTAGGTAAATATCATCGAGGCTACAAAATCTCTTTGAAGTGTCGTAGTGTTCTTGCTCTGGATTTGTGATTCCACCAGGTCAGGTCAGTGAGACTTTAGGAAACTGTATAGAACAAATATTTCTTACTAATGAATTTTATCCGTGAGAATTCCACTGCAAACCTGCTACCAGGGCCCGGATGGATCTGTCATCGGTATCCTTGTGTTGGCACTGTTTGGAAACTACTGCAAGAGTGGAATTACAGAGAAAAGATATGCATAGCATCGCTCCTCACTTCAAAAACACTATTTACCAATGCATTAGGCTGTCAAAACAGCATCCAGATGCTTCTGCAGCGCTTTCAGAACTTCATACATATGTCTCAATGCAGAGAAACTCAAGCTGAATACACAGCAGCGATTACAAGGCACATCTGCAGCACTCCTTAATCCATTTGAAAATTCTTCAGCTAGTCTGTCTTTGCCTTGCTTGTGTTCTTAAAACATGATTTGGCAAAATAAATACAGTCGGAGATCAGACCAACACTGTTGAAATGCGCTGCCTTTCATCTCTTTGACGATGTATGTCGCTCCCTGTTTCACTGAGTTTCATTTGCACTGTGTTTGTGGTATTCACACACAGCTGACAGATCTTGTACTTCACATCTCGGCACTGATCTTTATTTCTTCTGCACTTGATCATGCATCCCAAAGCTGCTCTCAGAGGCATGATCTCTTGTGCATGCGGCGTGTACCAGGCTCCTGCCAGAAGAGCTGCATGAAATGCTCCTCCCCAGGCAGAGGCTGGCGGTGGTTACTTCTCCCCTCTGCTCATCCCTAGGGCTTTTCTCAGGAGATTCCGACTCCTTTGGTAGATATCCAAACTCACTTTGTAGATTTGAATCTCATTCACACTCCATTTTGAAGCAGTCCTTCGGGCCTGAACTACAGAGCACCGCGCAGTCCCGTCGCGGAGCCCAGCAATAGCTGGGACATCCCCCAGCTCCCGGGGGACAGCTGTGAGCACCGAAGTGATGCACCCCGCCTGCTGCAGGTCCACAGCCATCCAAAACCCAGCGTACACACAGCCCACTCGTCCACCTTACGCTGGTGCTGCAGTCAGCTGCCTGCATGCCTGCGCTACCGAGGATTATTTAGTACTGTTCATTACTGGGGAAGGAGCATCCCATACAGCAGCAGGCAAGAAAGACAATTGAGCTCAGGTGATGGAGAACTACACTGGGCCTGGCTTCAGACATTCAGAGGTTCAGCAACATTCTGCTGGTGAAGTTAATGAAAGACACACATTCCTCTTCCTTCTAGACTCCTGCAGTCCATTTGCTATACTCCAAACTTTTCATCACGCCCAGGGCTTAGCTGAGAACATAAAGTCCTCCTGAGCAAGCTAAACAGAGTCCTGCCTCCTCTGGAGGAAAGTCATGGAGAATCCAATTGCAGAGAAACAGAACACACTGGTGAGAAAACGCAGACTTCTGCACTTACGCTTCACCTGACCCAGAAGGGTTCAGGTGTCAGAGCTGAGGGGTTAGCACTGAGCAGGTGCCTTATCAGCACTCAGGGAAAGGATTCATCCAGAGAGGAGTACACTAGATTGTTTTGTCTCATTTCACTGGGATCACAAACCTACTGTATGGCATGCCCTGGTGGTGACGAAGGGCATCATCAAGCACACGGCTGTGTGAAGAGATGGAAGTGCACACAGAAATCCATGAACAGAGCCCTCAGCTAGAACAAGTCCTAAAATATTGTCTAAAACAATAAAATAATAATAAAATATTAAAATTNAATAATAAAATAAGAAGAAATTCATAGTCTACACTTCACATGATAACAACACCCTTCCCATCTTTAATCTTTTCATCTGCCTTCACCTTGCTGTCCTGGTCTTAGCTTCACAGATATGTCATGATGGGTTTGTCCTGCTCCATATTTTCTCATTTGGAATCATGACATTGATACTTCAGGGGACTCAAAGCAGATTAAAAAAAAAAAAAAAAAAAGGTTTATATGCAATAAAGGAAACAACACAGATCAGAAGCCATGACTGCTGTGGCAAGCCTAAGTGAATGCCTGCCCTGTTAGCAGAAATCCAGTAACCTCAACACTGGTGACCAGACTTCAGTTTGCCTCCTAGAAGGTTCTGGCTGAATTTTCTCTTGACTGTGGCAGGTTTTAAGACACTCCTAAGTCCTTTGTTGATATTGTTGTTGTTTGCTCTCACCTAAACTCTCCCATTTGCAGGTATGAGCTCAACTATGAAACATGGCTTAGTCAGAGCTAACCCTTGCAGAGGAACAAAACTCTCTCGCTACCAAAGAGGTGATTTGCCTGTTCTCCCTTTGGTGCAGCATGCCAACACCGTGGCTGATATTATGAAAAGAGCCTGGTAACAAACCCACAGGCAGAACGTACAGTATTACATGCTGCTCCACAAGCATCATTACCTCTGTAACTACTTGTAGTCTAACTTGAATGCATACCTGGATCTTTGCTCTTGATGTCCAGGTTTCCAAATGTCATTTTTGGAAAGTCTGTGGAGGAAAATAAAAAGGAAAGGCAATCACTTCTCATCCAAACATCTCCAGAAGCAGGTGGCTTGTCATGCTGAAAGCAGCCATTCTTGGTTTTGGTGCTGTATTTTTGGTGTTTCTGCGGTGCTACGGTCCATGTGCTGTAAGCCACAGAACAAGACAGCTGATAGGTATTCTCCTTCCAAGCATAGAGCCATGGAAGTATGCATTGTCTCTGTGGCCCAAAGCCCTGCAGCCCATAGGGGGTTACTTCTCTATAAGCACACAGAATAATTGCTTTGTAGCCAGAATCTCTGATTTGAAAATGAGTTTTTCTTCTCCTTTCATCATTCCTTTTATTAGGACACACACTAATCCTTGTCCCAGCAGGCAACATCATGCTTTATCAGAGGTGACCTTCTGGGAGTGACCGCGTTTACTTACCTGTCTGTCATACAGGACGGGAGAGCTGGCGAGCCAGCATGCTGCTTTACAGGAAAGAGCATTCATCATCCAAAGGAGAGCCTTGCTGTGCGTATATTAAACTATGCTAATTGTACCTAATGCGGGGGAACAGATATAGCAGCTAATGTCCTCAGCTGAAAGCGGGGAGTTGAACCCGTCTGCACCCTGATCACTTGCAGGGTGAAACTTTACCGTTGAAGCTCACAGCTTGAGTGATTTGGCTCCCAGGACAAGCAGCAACATATCTTTATGCTGTCTAGTCATTTTGACCATAATGACAAGTGAATGACATTATCTGGGGGTGATCACACTTTCTTCTAGATAGATCTCTGCACCCGGATGCACATTAAGCTAATTTGATACACATTGATTGAAGATGAGGCTAAAGACAGCCATCTCACTTCTCTGCTCTCCAGCTTCCCATTTGTAAAATGGATATAATATTACTGCAGGGGTGATGCAAGGACAAGAGAGTCCAAATCTGCAAAGCTCTTCATAACTGCTGCTAATGGGGAGGGGGAACAGCTCTGACACCGCCGCAGTCGGGACAGCCACGTGCAGCCCCCCCACAACACCACGCGCAGGATGCGTCCATGTGCTGGGTGGGCTGCCACCTGCCACCCCCACAGACACACAGCCAGGAGTTCTTCCTTCTGCATCATTCCCATCTTCTGTAGTGCCCTGTATACTCCAGTGCCTGAGAGCAATGGACACATTTAACTCCAAAAAACCACTGTGACCTTTGTTGCATAGCACAAACTGATCTTGAATCCAGCAAATCGCCACAGTTCACATTTCTGGGCTTTGGGGTTTTCTCTCTAGATGGGATTTCAGTTAGACGCTGTTCCTAGCTGGTGGTACAAGAACAGATCCATACATAAAGGTCGCTTCACTTATTCTAATGCAGATTGGTAACAAAATTTATCTCTTCATCTCCTGAAATAAAATTTAGCATCCTACTACAACCACTCATCCAGCTGAAAAGGTAAACACATCAACATGTAGACACAGAAAGGTGCCCACACGAATCTGTCTTATTGGGTCAGTGCTAAGCTACCAGCCACAGAGGACCTTCACCGTACTGGAAGACCCTTAACTTGCACCTGGATCTGCATGGGGTGAATCAGGAGTTAACTCCCACAGACAGCGGGGCACCTCTTGCAGAGGAGCCGCGTCGGGGATTTCGGTGGAGCTGCCCTGAGCTGCCCCAGCTGATGCAGCAGCTCTCTGCGGGTACTTCAGGCTGTAAATCTGCTGAACAAACCACTTAAGAAAAAAAAAAAAAAAAAAAAAAGCCCCAGTAATAACTCAATTATTTCAAAAGTTCCACTGTAAATCAGTGAGACTATCTGCACTGCATTTCAGAGCAACCAGGTTCGTCGCTTTGTGCTCGCTGAATGGCAGGGAACAGCTGGGCTGTGACTGCTTGGTGTATTTACCACACTGTTTGGAAAAGCATCTTACATGCTGCAAATAATGCTGCTCTGTAACTAGGCTTTCTAATCACTAGTGTTGCTTTGCAAAGATGTATGAGAGCTATAAACAATGACAATACCTGCAGTTTCATCTTTTATTATTTTTCCTTCACAGAAAAGCAAACTCAAGCATATCAGCATATACAAGAGCCAATAAAAACAGGGAGCAGAATACAAGAGGCGCTTATGAATCAGATCAATAAATTCATGTAAATCTATGCCTACATCGTTATGCTGATTTATGCAGATTTATTTTGTTCATTTCAGATGCCACCAGGTTACTGACTTGTGTCCACGTGGGGCATCATCCCCCACCAGGCATTACCGATTTGCTCGGGTGAGCGCTGAAGCCCTGACAAGCAGCTGCAGCCCGGCTCCTGTCCACTCGCTCCATGGCTCGGGCTTCATCGTGCCCTTCTGTCCCAACACCACAGTGCTCTCCGGTTTGACTTTCAGTGCCAAACCTCCCAGGAATGGAGGCAAAATTTAGTTTTGTGTTAGTGAGAGAACTCAGGACATTTTATGGGCTCTCATCACCAGCCAGGACTAGATGCCAGCCCAGGTAACAGATATTGTTTGCATAGCTGGCATCAGCAAAACCCAGACCTTTCCCTTCTGTGCACCTAAAGCTCCTGCTCTACTACTGGTCTGTTTTGGTTAACTTTTATCATATTATCTCCCACAGTCACATAGAATCATTAACCAATCTATAATTTATGTTGTTATTCAGAGCAGCATAAATAGTTTCCTCTGTTTCTGCAAGAGCACAGCATGTCCAGATAGCATCAATATTTTATTATGCTTTATTATTATTTATTTATTATTTTATGCATGTAACTGGTTATCCAGGTGCTTGTTAAGTATAGGATTATTATAATAGCTAAGAATAAATAGCAAATGAAAAGATGTAAAAATAAGACAAGAAACAAAACGGTGTCTGCCCACTGCATACCTTGAGAAAAGAGTGGTTCCAGAGCACTTCCAAGGAGCCAAACTCACCTCCGTGATCTCAGATGCCAGGGACAAGAGTCTTCCGCCACGGAGCGTAAAGACAACACAGGGCTTTGTTACACAAACCCATACCTCCCAGGTTCTGCTGCTAAGCGAAACACCTTTCCAAACCAACCTGCACCCAGCTCAGAAGATCCCCACTGGAAGTGTCTGAAGGCAAAGGAAACCTACACTTATATCATGCGGGGCCATGATATTCTCATCAGTGGCATCTGTCACATCTCCAGAAGCTGTATCAACTTTGCCTTCATTGGCAGGTCTGAACTGAACCACTTGTATTTTGCAAAGTTCTTCAAAGCAAATGAGATCCTTAAGAGCGTCTTTTTTAATCACCAATTTAAATTCCATCATCTTGACAGTGATAAAAAGTGACACCCAAAATTCAAGCAAGAAAGATGGTTTGACAGGTTTCCTGGAATTAAAAGGAGCTTCACGCAAACAGACATGTTTACAAGAAGGGAAACAACTTCCTAATTTATTAAAAATTGACTTGGGTAATTAAACAAATATTGGAAAATTCTGTGTTGCCTCAATTTTAACTTAATACAGCAAGAACATTAACAAATCCAGCCTTCTGAAACATTGCATAGCAGTGGCAGTTTCTGAAGCATTTAGCTTTTAATGTAGGGTTCCAGATTAAGGGGGGTAAATAGAGTCAGAAAGTAGCAGAAAGTTTATGAACCTGATCCTGCATCGCCTGCATACCATGACCTCGAGCAGATTCACTTCAGAGTGCAATGATACCATGTGAATTGCTCAATCCCATTTACTTCAGACTATATGGAAAGAAAAAGAAGATTTATGGGTGGGACCTGATAGATGGGACAAGGAAGACATCACCAACTCTGGTAGCATGCTGTTCAGTTCTGCGGTCTGACTGAACATCTATCAGAGAAACTCTCCTGCTTTCAAAGAAGCTACAAGCTTTACTGCTAAAGCTCTGTGCCTTCCTGTCTCACCAGCACAAAAATCAAACAATGTGCATTACAGTACAGAACAGAAATCTCTACGTTACAGTCCTATACGCTCACACAAAAATCGTGTAACTTTTCACTCCTGTTTTCTGAAGCCTAAGGGTGTTCACAGAGAAACAGCAATGGATGATTTCAACAAAACTCTTGCCCTGCAGCAGCTCAGATATTGTTATTGCTCAATTTTCTTCCTGTAATAGCTAATGGAAAAGTAAGGGAGGAAAAGGTGAAGAATCCAACACTTAAATGACAAGTGGTATTGAACATTTTGGGGATGCTTGCTCAGCCATGGATTTGGCTGAAATTTTGAGCAAGTTTGTAAAGAAACCTAAACAGCCAGTAAAGAATGCAAAAATCCACTACTTTAAAACATTTGTTCCCTGGGTGTTCTCTCCACCACAGCATTTTCACAAGCTTCCCCAAACCCAGCTCACTTCCCTAGCTCTCTGAGCACTGTAATACATTGTCACAGCTCTCCCGCCGCAGTACATCATCTTTCATGCCACTACACAACCACCATAAAGACAGCATCCCTTAGTGGGACTGCTGTCATGATGTGGTATAAATAATTATAAGGACTGCTCAGAAGGGAAATTTCAAATCTCACAGCCCCTCACCTTCTCTTTACGAAATAAAGAGGGTTCTGAAAAATGGAATAGTAAGATCTAGATGCAATTTTATGTCTTTGAATTTTTGCTTTTTGCATTTCCCTCTGATATTCCTAATACTGAATTGTGGTGTTAGTAGAGCCTATGCAATACAAGGTACTTAAGGAACAAATGAGTACCAGAGGGAGCAGTTTTCAGGGACACAGATAGGCCTATGTGGGTAGCCCATCGTTACCACAGCTAACACCACACAGCTCCTGTCCCACCAGGATATTCAAGCACAAAGTCCTGCAGGCAGCAAAACAGCCGCCCGCCAGCAGGCCATTAGTCAGCTCACACCAGACACTACATACATTATTTGTGGCAGGCTTCTACTTTAAGAATAATGATAAAAAAATCTCGTAATGAGAACAAGCCCCAAATGGTCCATCACTGCGGACCACACGGCTTTTACAAATGCCTCAGTCAGGCAGCCTGCTGTGCTGGGTTAAACCCGACACCAACTGGACAAAGCGCTGAGGTCTCTGGCAAAATAAAGTGATTTATTTAAGGAAAGATAAAGTCCAACTTCCCTAACACCAGAAAGCTTCGGAGCAGGGGATCTCTTTGGGCCCAAGGCTTAGAGACTTCACTACTGCGAGCTGCACCTGGGTCTCTGAGTGGCTTCACCCAAACTGTCCCCACCCGTAGCCTGGGCACAGCAGAGCCCTGAGCCTGCAGCAGGTCCTACAGCTATACAGTAAGGACTGGGCAGCATAAAGATACGTGTGCATGCATGTGTTGTAACAATTATCTAAAAGTTTCAATACTGAGCATGGCACAGGAAAGCAAATTGCAGAGTCTTAAAATGATCATGGGGATGTTACAGAAAACTTGGGATATGTAGGAAAGCAAAATCCAAGCTTCACACTGAAAGGATTTTTTCCTTTGCCCAAGAGAGCTTGGGCTCTGCACAAAACAATGCTGTTGAGACTTCAGCAGCAACTGCTGCACAATTGATGCTTCACGAGCAACACGCTGACGAGCGGATTTGGCATTCCCACAGCCAGAGGCCCCAGATTTATTACACTGGAGTGAAGCACGTCAGTTTCCTTTATCACTGGAGTCCCACAGCAGATTTACACACGATGACGTTCACTAGAAAGGAACAAAGCCAGCATTCTCCCAATGCAGCCTCACAGCCACCCCTCACTCGCTGGGGGCACCTGGCACTGAGAGCAGCACCCAGGGACCCGGCCACAGCTGGGCTCTCTGCTGCAGGATGCCCTAACCCGAGTGCCAGCTATTTCCAGGGAATCTACTAATCTTCTGCAGCTCCAACACAGGCATGAAATGTAACTTTTTCCTTGCTTCTTGTGACTCAAATGGATAACGATGTCTTCTCTGCATGCCCAAGAGAAGAAGGGCTTCCTCTTGCAATTCAGACCAGTGTGTGCTCTCCAGAGAAATGTGAGAGACCTTGTCTTGCTTTGCAGGAACCCTTGTTTCTGGAAGGTAAACAAGCTCTGGTCTGGTTGTCTGAGCCTTCCCACTGCTGTTGACACTACTACAGGAGAGCTAATCCACACGTTTTTTTTTCCTGGGACATTTGCCACGTTTGTGGTGAGTAAAGGCTACCAGAAAGAAACCCTTAAAACCAAGCAGAGTGGAATAACCAGCCAGCAAACCATTATCTCCACTGCATGTTCAAAAAGAAGTGGGAATTGTACTTGCTAACCTTTCCTGAGGGCCAGTGCTTCAATGAGATCGCAGTGGCTGCTCGGATGAAACACCACTTCAGTCTCGCGAACAGGCTAACCCCTGCTGTCTGTTCTTCCCATCTGTAGCTGGGGACTAGAGCAAGGGCAGTGCTCTGAAGCACCTCTGCAGGCATGGCCCCAGAGGAGGGGGCTGCATCCCTGCTTCTCTGCGGCCTTGCCAGGAGCGCAGATCCCAGTGGGATGCGCCGGCCTTGCTCTGCCCCCTTCGAGGCTGCAGGAATTCATCTGGGAACACAGACAAGCAACAGCTGGGGTTCTGCAAGGTGCCCCAGCAGATCTGACCCACCTGGAGATGGCTGCCCCAGGAGCAGCTGCTTTTCTGGATGTGGGAGAGCAGCTTGCTCCTGCCCCCTGGCACTGCACCTCTGCGCTGCCCCTGCAGACAGCCGACTCAAAGCTGCCTGCACCTTGCAGGAGTGTCCCAGGGCTGCTCTGCCCTAAGGCACCTGCAGGTCCCACCGCTGCCTCCGCTGCCTCCTCCTGGTGTCCAGAGTCCAGCTCCCTTCAGAGACCATTGTCCGCATCAAAGGGTGCTTTCAGCAAGGAGAGAAACCTTATTACTGCTTCCCTGGATCTTATTGGCTTTTTGTTGTTTCTATTAACTTTTATGAGTTTAATAAACAAGCCTGATTTTAAAAAACAGAGTATTCGCTCGGCCTGGGAAATGGGATTTTCCATCTAGTCCAAATGCAACAGCAGCTTTAAACTGCTCACCAAGAGAAATCACTGCAACGACACTTTTGAACATTTTGTGTTCCTTCACTGTGAGTAACATGGAGATGATCTGGAATATAGCCACTAAATTAATTGTGTTTCTTTTGTTGTATAACCCCAGTGAAAAAGCAAAAATAGCAGAGAAAGAAGACATCATTACCAAAATGATGACTTCTTAATGATTTTCCTGCCCAGCTGCTCATTGGCAAAATGTAAATGACGGCCAAGGAAAGAAAGGTATTGTGGCCAGACAGAACCTGCCCCCTTCCCTCAGAGCTCCCCAACCTCACCATCACCAGAGCACAGCGGCAGCTCAAAGGCACCTTTGTTACAGCAGCCGAGCTCCAGTGAGCGCACCTCCCTGCAGCCCCAGTCCTGCACCGAGGTCTGGCTGCATTAAGCGTGAGCCCTCCCAAAAATTCGAGGTCTTTGCAAGTACAAAAAGCATTACCTGATTACAAATAAGGTGGCAGTTGAGAAAAAAATCAAGCTAATTTAAGGCCTGCAGGAACCTGCAAGGCAGCTCCAGAGAATGCGGTTGCACATACCAGGCTGCACAACTGCCGACGCAGAGCTCGATGCAGCACGGGCAGCAGGTCAGCGTGAACAGGCAACCACTGAGTTCTAGCTGCACTGAAGAAGGGAATTACTAAAAACCTGCGTTCTTTTCTGAAAATACAGTATGCTTTTCAGTGTCTTTCCAGTAATTCCCAAACCATTATTTAGGAAGATAGGGATTATTTTTTTAGCCTCTGCGGAATCCTATTTTATCTGGCCTGGTCCAGAACAAACCTAATGCTCCTGCAAGCCCAAGAGAAACAACACCAAGTGCTTGATCGAACTGAGCCATCCTTCCAGATGACTTCCAGGCCACTCCACTAGGGTGAGCTGTAACGAGACATGGGCAGGGAGGTGAGGGCCTTCCCCTCTCCTCAGCTCGTGTTCACACTATTATTATAAAATCATTTACCAGCAAAACCTTATTTATTTGGCCCAAGGCCTAGGGCAAAAATTCTCTGTCTGATGTTTAAATAATGACAACCAATTTGCAGGACACTGGTAATCTTAGATCAATTGCCCACAAGCCGTTCAAAGAAATATTAAAAACCCTTCTCTGCACACAGCTCAGCAGAACGCGAGCGGGCTGCAAAGCAGTGGGAAATTGTTGAGAGGGAGAGAATGGAGGATCAGCCCAGCAGAGTGCATGGCGTTGTGCAACACGCAGCTGCAGTCTGAAAGAAAAAGCCGCTTAAAGTCTGCTTCCAAACCACCCCATAGACTCCCACTACCAAGACAAAATTCTCCCTAAAAATCTCTATGGCATCCAGGCCACCCCTACAGCACCCTCTTTACTCCAACCCTGATGTTTTACAGGCTGGGTACTTGCAGATGAAAAAAGCAGCACAGTAATTTGGTTTTGCCTCATAAGCAAGAGTTAGTTACAAAAATACTCGGTATTTTTAGTACAATCTGGGATATTGTAACCACGCTACACAAAATTACCCATTTCCCAACTTCCATTTCCCACCGCTAAGACTGGCCTTGTCCCGCACCCTTGCTGCAGCTTTCTGCAAGCAGTGGGCCACTTCTCGATCAGTTTGAGACTGGACACTTTCTTTTTTTCTTTTTTTTTTTTTTTTTTTTTTTTTTTTTTTTCTTTTTCTCTGATTACAACTGATCAGTGTAAGGTTTTGAGTTTGAAAATATTCCGGTACCAAACGTATCACCCCCTATTTTCAGGATGTGAAGGAACAGTGGCATTACACAACTGCTGCAGCTGTCACCCACCTACAGCTCCAGCTAAGGAGAGCCTACTGCCATAAAGCACACTTCAAGGACTTGGCAACACTCAGCTGCAGGACAGAAATTAGAAGCAGCCCTGCTGGTTTCAGGGACAGTTCAGTGCCTGGGTGTAACCAAGACCCCAGCACGGAGCTGCCCCTTTCCGATCGCCCTCAGCTTGCTTCCACTCTGAGCAAGGACGAGGAGCTGTGTCAGGCACTGCAAAAGCTTTTCCCTCTTGCTGTCCATGCCCCAGCCAAACTGGGTGCTTTGCTGGAGGAAGAGAAAAGCCCCAGGCACGGGGCTGTAGGGTCCCTTCCAGCAGTAATTCAGCCACACTGGAGACAGCCAAGTTAATGCAATCCTAATGTGATAAACTGCAAACTTGATTGGATTCAATGAGATGTAAATTATTAGATTCGATAAGTACACAGAGAGCATTTCACCTTACACTCTGCTCGGCAGGATCCTGCCTCCAGTCTCTACATCATTCCTGTTAATTGTGCTCAGTGCATCACAGAGATGAAAGCATTGGGACTGAAGGTTGTCCTCTAGCTTCTCACAAGCCCACACAGTGTTCCATCCCACAGTAATGTGGCTTTTATTGTTGAAGGACTTTTTTTTCTCAGAACAGCTGTACTCACTTCTGGACACAGGCTGATTCTCAGCACGGTCAGCTTTGAACTAAACAAAACTCTATTAATCCAGATTTCTGAAAAATTCGTATTATTATTATACTTAAGTGAGAGAATGACTTCTTCATTTTCATTCATTTTTAGTAACAGAAAACTGGCAACAGACTTTTATAGCTTCTCATTTGCTGAAAGATTCTTTAAAATCTGTTCTGCTGAACACAGAAATTAGCACTACAATTCCAAAAAAAAAAAAAAGGGGAAAAACGCATGGGATACCATGCAAGTATGTACAAAGATATTCACAAAAACATGAGCCCAAACCAGTGTAGCTTGTAAATCCCAAGTTGGACTTACATTCCCTTGTGCTTTTTAAGCATTTTGAACAGATTTCTCCCTATAGTCTCCTCAGATTCTCACCCAGACAAGCGATTTTTTGTTAACTCTATGTAACTGGAGTACTTCTATCCAGAAAAAAAGCACTGCCTTCTCCCTAAATGCTCCCTGTCTGCCCTGTGGCAATTGTCTCTGTCACCACCCAGCCTCCTCACGCAGTGTTTTAGAAGCTCCCAATTCACCATGATGCAATTCTTGACTACTGCCACCCTCTCTGACCACCTTGCTGGGATGAGGGCATACTTCCACCTTGCAGATGATGCTTCTGCCATTGAACAATTTCCGCAGACATTTCTGTTTCAACGTACACTCCTTCTTTTTAAAAGCCTTTGAGAATAACTCCTTCACACAGTTAGGACATAACCTCCTCGGTCTGTCATGAACACCATACCACTCTGCTTAGCAGGCATTCCTCCACTTCAGGCATCTCTGAGGGGATTCTTTACACAAAGTGCTTCTACTTAAATGTGCCAAACACTGAATAATGGTCTGTCAAAACCAAAATCCTGATTGATGTTTCCAAAGGATTTGTTCAAACCAAATCAGAATATTTAATTTCAGGCTCCACATTTCATGTTGACTTTTTTGTTTTGCCGTAGAGGTGTGTTTCAGTTCCTTGCAGGATCAGACACCAAATGACATTAAGAAATGTTCCCCTATAATTTCCGAACACAGCCATTCATAATGACATTCCTCATGTCTTCTGTGATTTCATTACATGAGCTCTGACAAATGGGAACTGAAGCATTACCAACACAGAACAGATCCCTTGGAACACATCTGGTGCACAGAGTAAGGGATTCCCTGCCCCTCTGCACGGACACAGGCCCAGCCCCCTCCTGTACCTCTACAGCAGTCAGCCCCTGCACTAACACAACAGCTCCTCACTCTCTTTGGTTAATTTCTCCTGGCTGGGCACGGTTCGGAGCTGGTCAGCA
The DNA here is from genome assembly GCA_013399715.1 of Alectura lathami. NCBI lineage: Eukaryota > Metazoa > Chordata > Aves > Galliformes > Megapodiidae > Alectura > Alectura lathami. The sequence goes on from VXAV01010734.1 coordinate 39,204, forward strand.
TCTGCCACCAACTAAGGCAGCTTCTCTGAGCCGCAGCTGACACCACGCCAGGGACCCAGCAGTGCCACGACCCCCGCGGACCAGCCCCACAGATGTTCTGCAGCCTGATGGTGGCTTTGTCTCATCCACCTGCTATGAATCCAGTTACCTGTGAGAGATGGCTGTTGGCTTGGTAGGCTGGCCCTAGGTGGCTGGGGCCTCACATATGATCCTTCTCATGGGGTTTTCAGACTGATGTCAAATGCCTCCTGCTTTCACAGAACCACAGAATCATAGAATGGTTTGGGTTGGAAGG